>VXAU01001757.1:3166497-3243421 GCA_013399695.1 Formicarius rufipectus | reverse complement strand
AAACACGAGGCAGGATAGGGGAACATGGGTCAGGACGGGGGGGCACAGGGCAGGATGGGGGAACATGGGGCAGGATGGGGGACACAGGGCAGGATGGGGGTCACAGGGCAGGATGGGGGGACACGGGGGTTGATTGAATCCCTCTTTGTACACAGGGACCCTGTGGAGCCCCGGGGGAGCCAGGGAAGAAAGGCCAGCGAGGGTACACGGTGAGTTGGGGGTACTGGAGGTGTGGGGGGCTTGGGTGTGGGGAGTGCCCAGTTTGGAGAAGTTGAGTGTGTGTTTGGGACTGTCCCGAGACCCTCGGGGTCCCTGCCCCTCTTGGATCATCCCTGGGTGAGGGAGAGCATAGCAGGGTTGGGGCCAGTTTGGGAATGATGTGACTGGTTTGAATGGCAATGGGGTGTCCTGGGACCTTGCTGTGGTGGGCACGGGTGGCTCTACATGGCAGAGTCATTCCCCTCCTGCATTTCCTCTTGTCCTGTGCCTGCAGCACCTGCTTCAGGGGGTGATGGGCTCAGTCACTGCTCAGCACAGCCCCCTTGGGTGCTGGATTCCACCTGATGCCCTCTCAGGCAGGTGGACACAAGTTGGCACAGCTGTCCCAAAGTCCTTTGTCACCTTCTGGAAATCACTCACCTATGGAAGGGGTGTGTGAGCTCCCCCTGTGCAGAGCAGCTGTGCCCTCGTGGGATCCAGCCATTACCAACCAGCACAGCTGCCTGGAGTTTAACCCTGTGGGTCAAAGACAAAGAGAGCACATGTCCTCATCTCCCATCACTGGAGCTTTCAACCCACTCTCTCTCCCACCTGTGCTCCTTGGTACCCAGCCTTGTGGAGGAAGATCTCGTGCATCCCAAATCTCATCCCCCTCAACAGATGTCCCCCAGCACCACCCCCTCTCTAATTCCTCTTTCTTTGTCCTGGAAACTGCTGGGCTGCTCTGAAGAGGCAACACTGTCCCTCCCTGCTGCTCGTCTCCCTGCTCACCCATCTCCTGGAGCAGCTCTCTTCCTTCAGCCCTCAGTGTTTCCCATCCTTGACTCCTCTCAGCACAGACCTTCCTCCCCTCCTGCCATCTTTGTCACTGTGTCTTATTCTCCAAAACCAAGGTGTCTTTTCCTCTGCCTTGAGGGGCCAAGGGCAAGGCTGGGTTTGCATGGATTGAAGGAGGATTTGGATGAGCTGATGAGTAGGACACAGGCTGGGTCCTCTTGAACCTCTGAGTCCCAAGAGCTGGTGGCAAATGACAGAGTCAATACCTGGGGAAGAAAGGCAGCATTGCCATGAGGCTCTCCACGTGTCTGCTCTCCGTCACACATCCTGCTGCCAGGTGTCCTGTAACCCCCAGCCCCATTCCCTTGCATCAGGGACACACCCCAGGGACAGTTTCACCAGCCGCCAACATCTGGAAGGCATCACTGAGTGTATTAAGCTGGTTGAGTGTAAACACCAGAGTGTGTTGGTGTGGCTTAACCAAAAGGGGTCAAATTATCCTCAGTCTTCACATAAACAGGATCTGTGAGAGGTGTCAGCAGTTGGGGGGAGAGGGGGTTAGCACAGCAATGGGAAGAGAACATTTTTTCCACCCATCACAGTCCAGCTGCAAGCCCAGTGTCTTCAGTTATGGGGAGCTGTGCCATGGCCACAGCCCTGGCCCTCTCCTCTCCTCCTGTTTTGGCATCTGCCAAGGCCTTCACGTGGCAGATTTCCAGCAGGAAACTCAGCTCAGCCTTGGACTCAGCTCTTCACCAGACCAGGGGGCTTTTTTGAAGGTTCATGTTTCTACTAGACCTTATTCCAAGAGGTGTTTGGTGCCCATTCAGGCTCCAGCAGGTCTCTGCTCCCTGTTCTTGCTGCCCAGGGGAGGCTGATCCATGGCAGCAGGGGTAAGGAAGAGGAGGAGGGATTTCATCCACCTGCATCAGCCTCTGAACATGTGGTTGGGTGGAGTGGGGTTTGCCCACGGTCTGGTTCACATTTGGTCCATCTGCTGGGGCTCACTGCCCACAGGGCTGCTTGGATTTCTTGCAAAACTGCAAATAACAATAAGTATTCCCTGGAGTTTGGACTAGAAGTGGAATGGGGCAAAAATGCAGGGTTTTGGGTTGGGTGCCCTGGTGTGCCTGGCCATTGGTGAGCAGGGGGATCTGTGGGTCTGCCTGTGTGTGGTGGTGGGGCCCTGCAGGTTGGGAGGTGGGAAAGCAAATCTCCCCAAAAGAGCTTTGATATTTTTGCAACCAGAGTCTTTACTTGAGCAGTAGCTGAGGCAGCTGCATCTTTCTGCCCTTCCTTCAAACTCTGACTTTATAAACTAAACCAAAATCCAACTTTTGGACTTGACAAAATGTTCCAAAATTTGTGAGAAATCCAAACAATCACAGTGAACTGAGGGAAAGTGTCCTCTCTTTAGTCCAGACTGCCCTTTAACATGCCTGAATTTGGGATTTTCAGTGAGTTAAGTGGTGCAGTGAAAGCTGTCTCCAAGCTTTAACTGGTGATGCCCAGTCCAGAGGATCTGCTCAGGCTCCAATATCTGGGAAAGCATCAGGAATGGTTTGGAGCCAAGATATTGATGAAGAAGGTTTTTGCTTGACCTTTTCTTATAGCATTGCTTCTTCCTTGCCTTCTATGTTGCTTCTTCCTGTACAGCCACTGGTCGGAACTTTGCCATGGTTTTGGTGGGGAATGTGGGCAGATCCACGTGCTAGACACTTGGAGCACCTGGAATCATGGAGCTTTTCCCTGCCAGCCTTGCCCATGTCCCAGCCAGGGGACTGGGTGCTCAGCAGGAGTTGCTGCCAAAGCCACTGGCAGGCAGAGCTCAGGATTCAATTTATTGGTTTCATAATCATGTGGGGGTTTTAATTTTCCATGCCTGGCTTTTTTTTATTCCCCAGGGTGAACCCGGGCTCCAGGGCTTGCCAGGACGTGTGGGTTACCCTGGCTCAGATGGCATCCCTGGCCTGGATGGCAAACCTGGGCCATGGGGGCTGCCAGGGGAGCAGGTGAGCCGTGGGCTCATAGCCAGGATCAGGGGGAAACTGGAGCCCCAAGCCCCAGGCAGGAGACTAAAGACTCCTAATGCTGCTCCTTAAGTTCTCTTGTCTCCTTTGGAGTATTCCTCCTAAACCCACAAACCAGGAAGTCCTGGATTAGTGCCTTGAAGTTCGTGCTTCCCAGGAAAAAGGGGCTGTGGAACATCCCACATGGGCATTGAGGTGCTGGGATAACCAGAGTGCTGCAGCTCCTGAACTGGGGTGGGTCCAGGTCCGAGGGCTGAGCTGCTGCACCTGAGCATTTGAAAATAGCAGAAAATCATGGAATGGGTTGGATTGGAAGGGACCTTAAAATCATCTCATTTCACCTGCCTGCCATGGGCAAGAGCACCTTCCACAAGCCCAGGCTGCTCCAGGCCTTTGAGGGCTCAAACCTTGGAGGTGGAAAAAGAAATGGGAACAATTATGGACTTCCTGGAGAGTGCTCAGTCCATGGATCTGGATCCTTGGTGGTGTGACAGTCCCTGCCTTCTTTCAGACCCCTGGCACCGATCCCTGGGGAATAGTGGCACCAATCCCTGGGGAATACAGGCACCAATCCCTGGGGAATATAGGCACCGATCCCTGGGGAATACAGGCACCGATCCCTGGGAATACAGGCACCCATCCCTGGGGGATACAGGCACCAATCCCTGGGGAATACAGGCACCGATCCCTGGGGAATACAGGCACCAATCCCTGGGGAATACAGGCACCAATCCCTGGGGAATACAGGCACCGATCCCTGGGGAATAGTGGCACCAATCCCTGGGGAATACAGGCACCAATCCCTGGGAATACAGGCACCAATCCCTGAGGAATACAGGCAGCACACCTGGGCTTGGGAGCTTTCTCAGGGGGTTGTTGAGGACAGGGACTGCCCCACGCTGAGGGCTTTGGGGCTCCCAGGAGCTGCTGGGCAGTGGGGAGGGGGGCTGGACAGAGGTGGGACCCCTCAGAGCTGGCTCTGCTCCTTTCTCCCTCTCCCCAGGGCTTGCAGGGCTTCCAGGGAGACCGGGGGCTGGCTGGAGAGAAGGGAGAAGAGGTAAGCTGGTTCTCCCTTGCCACGTGGTGCTTTGGGCACGATGCAGTGCCCACCCCAGTCCCAGCACATGCTGAGCACTCAGAAATTTCATTACTGGTTTCACTGGTACCTTACTACAGTTCTTCTCCAGGGGTTTGTTCAGCCAGGACAGCAAATGTCCATAAAAACTGAATGCTAGTGGTTTGTCACCCCTTTTTGTTATCCCTTCACCCCCACTGAGTCCTTTTAAGGCAAAAATTTTTAGAGCTGCCCAGGAGATTTTGGGCTCCTCTGAAGTGTGGTCATACTGGAGCTTTTGAAACCTGATTTCTTCTTTTTGAAACAGCAGTCCCATGTGGTTTATCATATATCACATGTATAATTTATCTGTAATTTGATAAATACGCCTTTTCTGGCCCATTCTTTGTACCCTTCTGCCCGTGGAGAGCCCTTTGCCAGCCCTCTGGGTGCTGGGGCACCTCTGGGGCGCTGTTGTGGGTGATGTGGTGCATTGAGGTGACACCGTGCTGGGGACCAGCACCCAGGGTTTGCTCCTGGGCTGCCTCATTTAGCACGAGCCTGAGGGTCCCCGTGGCCCTGAACCCCCCCAACTGTGTCTTTAAGGCATGTCTTAGCCCCTGATAGTCCAGCTGGGGCTAACACAACTTTGTCCTCCCCATTTCAGGGTTTCTTGGGGGACCCTGGGCCCGTTGGGGAGAAAGGAGAGAAGGGAGTGAAGGTGAGGGTGCCTGTCCATGCTCCTGGCTCGGGCAGGGGGTTTCTCCTTCCCTGCCACGGCCCCCCAGCCCCAGGTGGTGCTCTCCTCCCTTGCTCACGCTGCTCTTGTCTTTTCCAGGGGGTTAAAGGAGAAAATGGCCTGCCAGGTCCTGCTGGACTCCAAGTGAGTTAAGTTAACTCACTTGCTCGTGAGTTAAGACGAGCAAGGGGTGTCTTGCTCCCTTCTGGGCCAGGATTACTCCTTCCCTCCATCCCCTTTCCTGGGTTGACCACTTTGCCATCTCTGGCTCCAGCACACATTCTCCTGGCTTGGAGCAATGCCCTCGTGGTCCCTGTGTTTTTTCTGACCCTCCTGCAAGGGATGGGACAGAGGCAGCTGCCACCCCAGGGTGGGCACTTCACTGACATCCCACTCCTGGCTTCTCTCCCAGGGAATGTCGGGTCTGAAGGGTGTGATGGGTTTCCAGGGCCCTGCAGGGCCAGAGGTGAGTGGGTTTGCTTCCCCTGTGTCACCAGCCTTCCCTGAAGAGGTGCAGGAACCTGATGATCCCCACTGGAAAATGGGTCTGAGGAGGGAGGACTTGGGATTTGCAACCAGTTGCAACCTGCATGTTAGGGGCAGGAGCCTCTCCTTGCCTCTCTCCCACATGAATATTTGAATCCCAGCCTGTTCTCCTGGTTGGTGATAAAGAGAAATGAGCCTTTGCAGAGTGTGTGGCATCCTGGTTTGTTTTAGGTGACCACCAGCAACTGAGATGAATCCCAGGCTGGCAGCACCTGTATTTTGCACGCTGCTCTCAGCCATGTCTTTGGGAGCATCCCAGCCACGACTGGGATGGCAGAGGATTTGAAGGGAAAATTGGAGTGTTTTGGTTGTGAATGGAAGCACCTTCCAACATGAAGGGAGCTGGGGAGCTGGGCTGGCTGAGGGGGCATCACATGCTTGGTGTGAAGAAAAGGGGGAATTTGGGATGAAGGAGAGAATCAAAGCAAAAATGGCATCTTTTCTCTGCTGTTCCAGGGAGAAGGTGGCTCAGTGGGCCCCCCTGGCCCTGCTGGCCCCATGGTAAGTCATAGAGTTTTGGTACAAACTGTGGCCAAAATGCTGCCAATGAAGCTGGGCAGGACCCTGGGCAGGCTGGGATGTGCCACCGTGTCCTGCCCAGGTCATCCCTTGTGCTGAGTTATATCTAAACAATGAGGCAGTTCATTAAAATGCAGCCTCCTGGTAGTGGGCGGAAGGAATTGCAAAAGGACCCCAGTAAATCTCACTCCCAATCCCCAGAATCCTCATTAGCTGCCAGGGGAAGTGCCCAGGGGTCCCCATGCCATCCTCTCCTGCGTGGGAGAGGGCTGAGCAGGGTCTCTCCTTGCAGGGAGAGCCAGGCCAGTCAGGATCCGTGGGATGCCAAGGCATCAATGGCTCTCAGGTGGGTCTGCCCCAGTTCCCATCCTTTGCTATTTGGGATTTTCCAGTCGCTGTGCTCGTGCCATCCCTGCCCTGCTCTCTCCACAGGGAGAAACAGGTCCTCCTGGCATGCCCGGCACACGCGGCCCCAAGGTATGAGCACCCAGGGAAGGGGTGTCCTGGGCTGGGAGGGTGTTCCAAGGGTCACCTGGCCTGGGGTGGTCTCCTCCACCAGGGCTGTGGTCCCAACCCAGCCCAAAAACTGCAGAGAGACTTGAGCTCCTTTCTGTCTGGAATCTTTTCTGTCCCCCTTGCAGCGGCACGGGGGTCCCCTCCTGTTGCTGCCACTGGAGCTCTTCAGCTGCTGGGAATTCCCAGGAGGAATTTCCCACCCTGGTTCCTGCAGGGATTTCATTCTCACAGAATGTCCCTCGCTGCTTTCCAGGGCCCCCAGGGATTGCAGGGCAGACGTGGTGCCCCTGGCCCCAGGGGCTCAGAGGTAAGGGGGTGAAGTCCTTGGGTGGATGATCCTCCCCGTTCCATGCTCCTGCTGGAGTGATGAAAGAGCTGTTGGGATTTGTCCCCCATTTGCAAATGGACAAGGATTCCTTGACCCTGGGGGTCCTTGTGGCCCCCTGGGAGTGGGAGGGTGGGAAGGGTTGGGTGGGCAGAGTGGGCAAAGGGTGAGTTGGTGGGGGTATGGTCCCTGTGGTGTGAGAAGCAGCTCCTGGGGGTGCCAGGCATGACTCCTGTGGGATGAGGTGTTACCCACAGAGCAGGACAGTGAGCAGCATCCCTCTTCTCCCAGACACCCCACTGCCTTTGCTTTTCTCCAGGGTCCAGCTGGGATGGAGGGATCTACTGGTTCCAAGGGAGACAATGTAAGAGCTTCTTGCTGGCCTGCTTTGACCTTGGTGGGAGTGAGGGACAGGGTTGAGGGCTTTCCCCAAAGGGGCCTGGGAGGTGGGGTCAAGGGGTCTCTGCCCCTGCTTTTGGAGAGGACAGGGGGCAACACTTTCAGCAGACCTCACAAATGCCAGCTGGAGGTCCCTGGTCACCCTGGGGAGGGGACGTGGTGGGGCTGGATGCTCTCTGCCCAGAGACACAAGATGATGTCAGCCTTCTTCTCTCTGGTGACCAGTGACAGAGCCCAGGGAAGGGCTGGGGCTGGGTTAGGTTGGATCTCAGGACAAGGTCCTTCCCCCAGAGGGTGGTGGGCACTGACCAGGCTCCCCAGGGCAGTGGGCACAGCCCCGAGGCTGCCAGAGCTCCAGGAGGGTTTGGATGATCCTCTGAGGCACAGGGTGGGATTGTTGGGGTATCTGTGCAGGGCCAAGAGCTGGACTGGATGATCCTTGTGGATCCTTCCAACTCAGGATAGTCTGTGATTTCAGGATTCTTCTTGCAGGGAGCAGATGGTGCCCCTGGCAGGAGGGGACAGCCGGGACTGGAGGGCCCTGGGGTAAGTCCATGGGAGCAAGTGACTGGGTGTGAGGGGCTTTCATCCTCCCCCTCTCAGAGCCTCCCAAAGTCCTGCAGGGAGTGCCTCCTTGCCCCCCAGCTTCCCACAGTGCTTGTGGCACAAGGGATGATGGAGGTGACGGCCACGGATCTGTGTCATTTCCAAAGCTCCTCTGACTCTGCTGCTTCCAGGGACCTCAATGTTTTGCGTTTCCCGTCTGGATTTATCTGCAGAAGTGGCCCAGCCCTGCCCAGCAATTCCCTTGTGCCCTCCTTTTCCCAAGTGGTTTGGATGCTGAGCTGCCCTTTCCAAAGGATGAGGATGTCAGGGCAGCCTGACCTTCCTCCTGCCTGGCCCACAGTGTCCCTGTGCTTCATATCCTGGGACCCCAACAGAGCTGAAAATGCGCTTGCAAAAAGGGTGAGGGGGGTGGAATGTTTCAGTGGCTAACAAGGACCTCATCCTTCTCCTACTGGGGCAGTCTTGGGAGACCTTGTGTGTCCTCTGGAACCTGTTGTGGAGCAAATCCCACCACAGCATCAGCAGCTACACTGGTGCCTCCCATTTATCAGCATCATCCCATCCCTCTAGTGTGAGAGGGTCTCCTCCATGAGTGCATTTGATACTTGCCTTTGTGTTTTGTTTTGTTCTGTTTTTCAATTTGCATTTTCTGTCTTTTTTTCTGAAGGGGTTTATTGGCCTGCCAGGTCCCAAAGGCTCCCAAGGAGAGCGGGTGAGTGATGGCATCCCTGCCATCCCTGCTTGGCACGCAGGAGAGCTGGCTTAGAGCAGCCCAAAGCACCTGCTTGGTGTGCTTGGACTTGGTGTTCAAATAGGTGGCAGCTGCAGTTGTTTGGGAAGGCAGAGCTGCCCTTGGGCTCATCAGAGGAGCTTTCAGACACCACAGTGTGTCCTGAGATATCACCTGCCCTAGGGAGGCACAAGGGAAGTGGGAATGGTTTAGCCTGAGTTAAGGGACACAGCAATGAGGACAGGGCACTTGTCACCCCTGTGCTGGTATCAGGGATGCCACCACCAGCTGCTGCAGGTGTCCTGCCTGCCAGGGGACTGGGACTGCCACAGGGTGCTGGGTGCACTAAGGGTTGGTTTGGTGGGGTTGAACTCAGATGCCCTGGAGCCTCCCCACCACGAGGGGCAGATCCAGAAGGTACCTGCTGCCAGCTCTGAAAGGCCCATCAGGAGGAAAATCCTGGTTGAAATAGGGCAAAACTCCCTTTATTTGCTGCCAAAATCAGATCACAGCTTGTTTAGGTTGCAAGGAGGGACGTAACAGGGTTTTCTCAGTGTACCCTCCACCTCTGCTGCTCTTGTAGGGCTGCCGAGGTCCAGGTGGAGCCAAGGGAGACCTGGGAGCTAAAGGAGACAAGGTACCCCATTCCTAGGCTTGTGGTGGCTCAAATTGCTTACTCTTCTGTTGTCCCCATGTGCTATATCCCAGCTGGTGGGTGGATTGGTGTGGCTGCCTGAGGACCCAGGGGACCTGGCAGGGACCAGGAGGGCTGGGCAGCTCATTCTGGGCTTGATCCCACCACACTTCTGCTGCCTCTGATCCAGCCTTCCCTGCTCTGTCTCACTCCTGCTGTTTAAAAATACTGTATTTCCCCATTGTTGGTGCCCCGGGGATGGAGGGAGGTCATGGGCTGTTCACCCAGAGCAGCCCCGTGCCCAAGGCTGGGGGTGTGGAGAGCCAGGGCAGCAAGTGATGGACTCTCCATCACTTGCTGCCCTAGGGGACATTCCCAGTTCCATAGGGGAATTCCTACTGGGAGCCCTGGATACTGGCTGACCCCGCTGCTGTGACACTGTGTCTTATTCCTCCAAGGGTCCATATGGAGCACAAGGAGCAAAAGGCCACCGAGGGACCCGGGGCCAGGGTGGCTCACAGGGCTTTCCTGGCCCCCGAGGGGCAGCAGGACCCCAGGGCCCAGATGTAAGTGCCAGGGATGCTCTGGGGAGTTGTGGGGTGGGATATGTGTGTGCCCATTGTGGGGAGGGGACAGCCCTGAGGGGTGCAGGCAGTGCCACCCTGTGCTGCTGGCACAGGATCCCTCCTAAGAGACCCCTCTGATGGCATCACCCCCAGCTCTGCTGAGGCACTGCTGGTCCCTGCTTGGCCACGGAGAACTTTGCCCAGAGCCCTTGGGGCTGCAGGTGCTCTGCAAACAGGGCTCTCACTGTCTGCTCCTGACCCCTCTGGCTGTGCCCCCATCCCAAAATTCACTGGTGGGGTCAACAGTGTGAGAGCAGTTTTAGGCAGGGGTTTCCCAGCCCTCCTGAGCTGCCTCTGCCTGAGCAGCTTTGCAGGGATCCTGCTGAGTCCCTGCTCTGGGTCAGCACCTTCCCAGGTACTGTGAGAGCACAGGGGTCCCAGATTTCTTATTTCTTGTCCCTCTCCGCCTCCTGCCAGGCTCTCTGCCTCCAGGAGCCTATGCTGGCAGCTCTTGGAAGGGCTTTTGGAATGCTTTTTCCTGGCATGAACTGCCAAGTTGGATGAACCCAACTCCAGATCAGTATTTCTACCTGGGAACTGAGGCCAGGCTGGCTGTTTATCTACGGTCTGCAGCATTTCTCCGTGGGTGATGCCTTTCCTTTTGGGGGGATTTTGGGATGCCTGCCTGGATCTGCTCTCACATTTGCCCTTCAGGATGGATAACAAATCCTTCCAACTTCTCCAAGAGCTGGAGACACAGTTCCCTGCCTTGCCCACCCACCCAGGCAGCGCTGCCAGCACACAGCATCAATCTGGAGCTGGGCTGGGATGAAGCAGGCAGGAACCTTGGCAATGAGTCCTTTGAACTGCGTTAAATTTGTTCATCAGGAAACAAAAATATTCAACTGTGTTGTTTTGAGCTTTTTTTTCTGCCCAGTTTTATAATCCTGGAGAACGGGGGAAGTCCCCATTCCCACCCCAAAGCTCGGCTGGAGCCCCAGCTCCCATTGCCATTAATGTCACCCCTGGTGGCACTTGCAGGGTTTTCCCTACACCAGGCAGCAGGGTGGTGGCTGGGGGAGCCACCAGCTTGTGTTTGCCCTGGCTGACTCCTCTCCTCTCTCCTGGCAGGGGGAGGAAGGCCAGATTGGCCCAGCAGGGCTGAACAGCAGCGAGGGACCCAAGGTCAGCATGGGCGTTTGCTGGTGGATCTCCTGGTTTCCCAGTGGTCCACCCCCATCCTTGAGTGCAGAACAGGGATGTGGCTGCCCTACCCAGGGGCATCATCCCAGTGCCTCCCTGGGGAGGGTCCCCAGCCTCTTGGCTCCCACGCTGTGCATGGCAGAGGCTGGATGAGTCCCCTCAGTGTCCCAGCGTGGAGGGGGTAGGGGAGACTTACAGAGTTGCCTAAAATGTCCATGTTTCCATTTGTGTGGTTTTTAGGGAGGACAAGGACCTGATGGCCCACAGGGCAGCCCAGGACCACGGGGAGCCCGGGTAACTAATGGGGTGCTTGTACTTGTGGCTGGATCTTGGAGCATCCTTGACTGTGGGAGCTTGAAAAAACCTTGGAGACCCTTTGCTTTGCTTGGGATGTGCTGGGAATGAGCCACCTTCGGGCACTGGATTTGCCTCCAAAAGTGCAGCTTTATTTCTGGCAGATGGATGTTTTTGTGAGGCCTGATGTTTTCCAGGGCCGTGTGGGTCAGCGTGGGCTGGTTGGAGTCCCTGGACTGCCTGTAAGTAGGAGATATCCCACATTCCTGTGCTGGTGGGGGGAGCAGCATCCTGGGATGTGACCAGATCAGGAGGTCAGGCTCTGCTTGGGAATTTGCACAGGATAAATTGGGGATGAGCAGCTCAGGCTTTTGCACATTGCACGAAGTGTTTTAACAAACCACCTGCCCCACACCACAGCTTCCTTCTTAACGCTGAGCACAGCAAATTCCAGGAAATAACAACTTTTTGAGAAAGCCGTGTTATTGAGAGTCGTGTTTGCTGAAGGAGCCAGGAATAAATAGCTGGGGCAGGAGCAAGGAAAGAAAACACAGCCGAGGGGTTCGTGGTGGGAATGGGTTTCCTCCCACACCAGTGTCATTTCCAAAGGTGAGATGCAGCAGGGAGGAGCTGCAGGAGCTGCGTGGGATGAGCTGTGCACTAAGAAACCCACAGCTCGATACACACCAGACAGTGCCACTGCCTGTTTTCCAACTTTCCTCTCTGGAGCTGGATGAGCCCTTGGAGGGGTCACCCTGGCACCAGGTTCTGCTTCCCTGAGATGAAATTTTCCTTCCAGGGCTCGCGGGGTGTCCCAGGAGCAGAAGGCACAGAAGGAAAGCCTGGTACACAGGTTCCCATCCTACACTCTGTACTTGGCTCTGGGGGAGGCTTGGGGTGGTGAGATGTATCCAGAGGGGGAGCTGAGCCCAACAAGGGGAACTTCCCAACCTCCCAGTCCTCATGGCTGGGTGGGTCAAGACCTTGGTATCATGTTGGACCTTGCCATGATGTTCATCAACTGCCACAGTGGGTCCTGGAGAGGCTGCTCCTGCCTCCCCCTCCTCATCCTTGTCTGCCCTGTCCTGCAGGGTCACCCAGGGATCGTGGGCAGCCCAGGCAGGAGGGGATCACCGGTGAGTAGAGCTGATTTCTGTCCTTCCTCCCTTCTGCTCAGCTCTCTGCCTGTGGGAATGTGCCTCAAAAGCATGTCCATGGGATGGGGCACGGGTGGTGGGTGGAGCAAGACCAACCAGAGGGTTCTTTGGCAATCCTGCTGAAAGGGGAAGGATTTGGAACAGAGCAGTGTGATTTCCCATCCCTGGCACTGCTGCCCTGAACAGTTCCAGCAGCAAGACCTGGCCTGGTGGCAAATTTTCCCTTCTGTGGGATTTCATGTGTTTATCTTCACTCTGAAATTCAATTTGCTAATTTGAAAAACAAAAATCTGACACTGCTCTAAAAGTAGGAGATGAAAATTGCCCTGCCCTGGGTCAGAGAGGCCCCCAAGTGTGCTGTCAGTGTGTCTGGGTGGGGGTGTTGTGTGTGTCCACACGCAGCTGTGGTGCTTCCATGAGGAATCCAGGAGCTGGATTGTAGGAGAAAGCCCCAGCACTACCCTCACCAGGCCGAGCCCTTCTCCTGTGCTTTGGCTTCGGCTCAGACCCGAGGCAAAGTCTCTCCAATCCTCCTGCTCCTGCCTTCCTTCCATTGCTCACCTGCTGCCCTTTCCTCCAGGGCTTTGCTGGTTTGTCAGGGGACCACGGGCACATCGGACCTCCTGGATCAATAGTAAGGGCAAAAAGAATGTTCCTCTGGCATGAAATGCAAAATTGTTCCTCTCTCCCTCTGTGTCTTCGTAGGGGGGATGTCAGCGGAGCTGGTGCTGCTGGTGGGGCAGATGGGACTTTCCTTGGGGATCAGCAGGGGATCAAGGCATCTGTAGGACCTGATCTTACCTTCCTGTTAAAAGACATTAAGGAGCCTCAGTTGCAGAAAAGCTGGGGTCAGGGAAAAGGAGAATCATTTCCCTCAGGAATTAGGCTACTCCAGGGGTTGTGCAGCTTCCCTAAGCCTAGCAGGGTGTCCATGGGGGAATGGCAGCTCATGGAAACCCTCCCCACCTGGGTGGCTGAAGAGCAGCTGGTGCTGGGTCCTGGGAGGAGATCCGGGTGGAAGTGGGTGGTGCTGGTTCAGGGAGAGGGTGGTGGGCACTGAACAGGCTCTCCAGGGCAGTGGGCATGGCCCCAAGGCTGCCAGAGCTCCAGGAGTGTTTGGACAACACTCTGAGAGACAGGGTGGTATTGTTGGGGTGTCTTTGTAGGGCCAGGAGTTGGACAGGGTGGGGACCTTGTGGGTCCCTTCCAGCTCAGGGTATTCTGGAATTCTGTGATGATGATTCTGTGGTCTGGGATGGAGACCCAGAGCATCTCCTGCAGCTGCAAGAGCTTCTCCCTGAGAGCTTGTGGGCAAGCTGGGCTTGGTGATGACCTTGAGAGCGAGTGTTGTCACTTTCTTTGGTGACATCCCTGCCAGCCATGGGGATGTGAAGGAGCCACCAGGATGGGCCACAGTGGTTGAGTTTGTCCCCAGTGCCCCTGTTTGCACCAGGTGCCACCTGACCGTGAGCACAGAGAGGGGGCTCAGGGGAGCTTGTCTCCTCTCAGCCTTTTGACTGACACCTCCTCCCCAAATAATTCCAAAGGGCTCTCCAGGAAAGCCTGGACCTGATGGAGACCTGGGCTCCCTGGGCCCAAAGGTGAGATCTGGGCATTGGGGGAGCCATGAATGTGTTGGGGGCTGGTCGGGGCAGTGATGGGGGTCAACAGCCCCGAGAGTCTCTTGGCTGCTATGGGGAGACCTGGGGCAATCGCATGGACTCAGTCCAAGGGCTCCCCACATCCCATGGGCTCCCCAGGGATGAGAGGATGCCTGATGTCATGCTGGGACTGCAGATTCACTAATTCCCTCGTTTTGCCTGGCAGGGGCTGCCTGGGAAGCCTGGCTTGGAGGGGCCACAAGGACCTGTGGGCACCTATGTAAGTGATAGACGCTCCTGGGGTAGGGGTGGCTGGACTGGGGTGAGGCTGGAGCGGCCTCACCATCCTCCCAGGACTGCTGTGGCTCTGGCCTTTGCCTCAATGTCCTTCTCCCCAAAACATGGGGCTCCTCATCCCGTGCTCTTCCCAGGGTTATCCAGGACCTGCCGGTGACCGTGGGAGGCCGGGGCGCAGGGGAGACAAGGTAGGGATGGGACACCCAGACCAACAGTGGGGGGATGCTCTGGAGGGAAAGTCCAGGCTTTAGAAGCATTTTTGAGCTGTTGAACCCCATGCCTGGGCTTGGGTGGTGTCTGCAGTCTCCACCCATGGCAGGAGAATAGCTGGAGGTGGGTCCCACGTTGGGTGGGTTCTCCAGCACTTCTGCCCAAACTCCTGTGGATTGTTCAAAAAGCTGGAGTTTTTGTTATTGGTTTTTCGGTTGGGTTTAGTTTCAGAGGTTATTGCATTAAAACTTACGGAGGAAAGGAAATCTTTCTTGCCTTCTAACAGGGAGAAAGGGGAACCCGAGGTCCACCAGGATCTCCAGGAAAAGCTGGTCCCAAGGTGAGTCTGTGGGCAGCTCCAGCCCCCTGGAGAAGCACTAAGTCACCTGTGCAGGGTTGGGAATGAGGAACAATGGGAAATCTTTGCCATGGGGAGCTTTTGCCAAACTCACAGCATCAAGGGGCTAAACTGGGGAGAGAGGCTCAGCTGCTCTTTGATGATGTTCTTGTCCCCCCAGGCCCTGCCAGGTTCCCCTGGCCCACGTGGTGCTCCTGGCTCCCAGGTAGGGCTCCACAAGCAACCTATGTGCTCTTTGGGGCTACTCTGCCCCCTCTGCATGGTCTCTGTGACCCTGCCTGGAGTTTCAGCAGCATGGATCCATGCCAGACCCCTTTGGGGGAGCAGGCAGGACCTGGTTCCACTCCTTGCTGACTGAGTCCTGACCTGAAGCTGTACATACACCGTTGAGGTGGTCCCAGCACACAGGGTGGGATCTGAGTGGGACCCTTGCTCAGGGTCCCCTGGTCCCCTTTGCTGAGCATCCTTCTTGTTTCAGGGCAGAACAGGTGACCCAGGTCCTCGAGGGCTCCCAGGTCTGCCTGTAAGTGCAGAGCTGTGCTGAGGTGGGGTGGTGCCCCATGGGATGAAAGATGGGTGCCCACTCTGGAGAAATTGTCATCTCTAGGCTGGTTGTGGGGCAGAGAACAACCCAAACCCGGCGTAGGGGGCTGGGTGGTGACAAGCTGGGCACAGGCACAGCAATACCCTCCTACACCTGCAGCAGTGAGGCACCTGGAGCAGGTGGTACCTTGCAGACCAACTGCATCAGCCACAGGGCTCCCACTCGCTTTGCCCTCCCTGAAGCTGCAGCCAGAGCTGCTTTTCAGGGTGCCTAAGTGGCATTTTGGCCTTGCAGGGTGCTCCTGGCACACGGGGACTGGATGGCATTCCCGGGAAACCTGGCTTGGCTGGAGACACAGGGACTCCTGGAGCTGCTGGTGCTTCTGGCCTGCCTGGGTACCCAGTGAGTGCAGCTGGGGCTCCCAAATTGATGCCCAGCACACCCCCCTATCGATGCCCAGCACATCCCACAACTGATGCCCAGCACACCCTCCCCATCCATGCCCAGCACACCCTCCCCATCCATGCCCAGCACACCCACCCTGGTTCAGGAGGTGCAAGGATTGTGCTGGTGCAGCCCTTTTGGGGAGCTCCCTAAATCACCTGCGGGAAGGGATGGAAAAGGGAAGCTGGTGCAAAGACCTCAAGGAGCTGATGCATGGCTTCTCTTGCTGTTGGGTACGTGGTGTGCCAGGACATCCCAGAGCCAGCTCGGGAGCTGCAGACGCCTCCTGAGTTTGTGCAAATTGTTTTGTTTTCAGGGCCGGGAGGGTCCAAATGGACGTGAAGGTCCTTTGGGGATGAGGGGAGAGAAGGTGAGGACAGAGGAGCCGGTTTGCTTCCCCTTGTTTGACCCCAAGGGAGCCTTGGGCTTGCTCTGCTGACCTCCCCAGGGCTGGAGGGACAAGCACCCCTCCCAGTTTGGCCGCTGGTTTTGCATCTCTGGTGCAAGTGGGAGGAGAGCCTTGCAAGCCCTCCTGCACAGAGGAGTCTACAGGATGCCTGTGTGGAGACCAGCACGGCTCTCCTGATGTCTGTGTCCTCTCCAGGGTGATGTGGGAGATCCTGGGGAAGCTGGAGTCCGTGGGCTGGATGGTGAGCAGGTATGTCAGCTGGGGATCCGTGTCCTGCCCTTGCTGGGCTTCTCCAGCCTCCCCCTCCCCACTTGCCTTCCTACACGTGGGGAATGATAAGAGGAGGTTGCTGACCCTCAGCTAAGCCAAAAGGTTAAAGCTGGGTCTGTGTTGGTGAGGGGAAAATGAGCTGTGCCAGGGCTGGGCTGTGTCTTTCCTCCCCAGGGACCACCAGGAGCACGGGGAGTGGAGGGTCAGCCGGGGCTCAAAGGCGAGCAGGTGGGTTCCCAAGGGTGCTGGGGTGATGCTGCGTGTGATGCTGGGCTCACCTGGCCCTGCTGATGGAGAATCACACAGGCACCTGAATCCACGGGGAGGGGCTGTTTGAAATCCCCCCCAGGATCCTCGTGCCTGGGGATTGATGTTGCTGGGAATGGCAGGAGGTCCTCTCAAAGCTTGGTAGCTGGTACAATGAAAACCAGGCTTCTGCCAGTAGGGTGGAAAATGGTGGAGGGCAGAGTCAGAGACTGGGAAAGGCAGCCCAGAAGGATCCCAGTCGTTTTTATCCTGTCCAGGGAGAGGCAGGAACTTGTGGAGCTCCAGGTGTCAGAGGGAGCCATGGGGAGCCAGGAGATGATGGACCAGAGGGACCTCCAGGGCGGCCTGGGAAGAAAGGGAAGGAGGTACGTGTGGGACTGTTCCCACAGGATCCCCTGCCAGGGCATTACAGCATCACAGATCCTGAGCCACAAGCATCATCCATGTCCAGCTCCTGGCCCTGCACAGACATCCCAACAATCCCATCCTGTGCCTCAGAGTGTTGTCCAAACCTTCCTGGAGCTCTGGCAGCCTCGGGGCTGTGCCCACTGCCCTGGGGAGCCTGGGCAGTGCCCACCACCCTCTGGGGGAAGAGCCTTTCCCTGAGATCCCACCTGCCCCTGCCCTGGCACAGCTCCAGCCCTTCCCTGGGTGCTGTCCCTGGTCCCCACAGAGCAGAGATCAGAGCCTGCCCCTCCTCTGCCCCTCTGAGGAAGTTGTCCCTGCAATGAGGTCTCCTCTCAGGCTCCTCCAGGCTGATGGGAATGGGAAAGGTGCCACCCTGTGCACTGGCACTGCCCCAGGCAGGCTGGGTTCCTTCCATGGAAGGAGGGGGCTGCTGCTTTGGGGTCCCTGTGCTGGGCAAGGTGCTGCTGGCCATGCTCAACATTTTGTCCTCACTTTTGGGCTCATGCGTGTCACATGCCCTACCCAGCACCAAAATCCTGACCAGAGGAGGGTGGAGAAGTCTATGGAAGTCAGAGGTCAGCTTTTAACCAGCTGAGATGGAGGTGGGACCAGAAAGGAGAGGAGGGCCAAGAAGGTTTGCTGCCAAGTCCAGATGGGGGCTGGGCTGCCTCACCCACTAGTGACCCCACAGGTTGGGTGCTGAGGAGGGGGCTCGCCCCCCATGGCAAACCTTGGACTCTGGGAGCTGCAGAAAATCCTAGGAATTGTCAAATCTCCTTAATTAGGGGTTTGTATCTCATGGGCATGACCACATCAGCCACTGCATCTCATGTGGGTGTTTCCCTCCGGGCAGGGTGACACTGGTGACATTGGAGAGCCAGGCGAGCCAGGACCACGGGGACAGAAGGTGAGGGGAGTCTCTAACTCTGTCCCTCCTTCCAGCACCTCTAAACACCCATGGTCTGCTCAGTGTCCTCTGCTCCCTGTGCCACAGTGGGGATAGAGCAGGACAGGGGTGTCCCCGTGGCTGAAGACCACTGGAAATGCAGGGCTCAGCACCTCTCCTGAGCACCCCAGGGTGACCCGCTGGCTGTGACACCCAGGGAGGGGGTGAAGCACGTCACCTCCATGCAGAAGCTCATTTAGTTGCTGTTCCTTTTCCATCTTTGTGGTGACAGCTCTGTCTCCATCCCTGAGCAGGGTGATGCTGGCCCCAGGGGTCTCCCTGGAGCATCTGGTGCAGGAGCTGCCATGGGGGAAATTGGAAGAAAAGGCCAGAAAGGAGAGAAGGGCCGAGAAGGTTTGATGGCAAGTACAGGTGGGGGCTGGGCTGCCTCACCCAGTGGGTGCCCAGTGTCCCCACAGGGTGGGTACTGGGTGCCAAGGTGGGGGCTCACCCCGCAGTGGGAAACCTTGGGCTCCAGGAGCCACAGAAAATCCTAGAGTCGGCAAATCTCCATAATTAGGGAGTTTCATGTCTCATGGGCATGACCCCAAAACTGGGTCCTGTTGGCACAAAAGGATGGTTTGGGCTTGTGGGGCTGTCTGGGGTAATTTGGTCTCCTCAGCTCCCTCCAGGCAAGTTCCAGCCCCTGCTGGGCTGAGCACATCTCCATGTGTCCCAGGGCCAGCTTGGTGTCACTGGAGCTGCAGGACCTGCTGGAGCCAGAGGATGGTTTGTAAGTCAGATCGTGTCCCTCCTCCCCTTTCAACCCATCACGGACGTGGTGTGGGGATATGTGTGTGACTGGGAGCACTGGGCATGGCCCCATCTCTGTATGGACCTGGAGGGGGACATGTGTGTGACCAGAAGCACTGGACAGGGTCCCATCTCCAACTGGCAGGGGACGTGTGTGTGTGACTGGGAGCACTGGGCAAGGCTGAATCAATCTTTGTTCCTTGAACAGGGTGGGACAGGACTCCAAGGTCCTCCTGGGCTCGATGGTCCCGAGGGAGAGAAGGTATGATGGGATTGATGGCTCCAACCCTTCATCTCTGGGTGAAATGCCCTTTCCTGGCCTTTTCCCAAGCTCTGCTGCTGGGGGATGTGGTGGGACTGGCAAGGAGTAGCTGGGGCAGGCCTGGGTAGGCTGGGGACCAGGGGGACCTGCCATGGGACACCCCCTGCCTTGGGATCCAAAGTCAGCAAGGCAAGGCAGGGTTTTTCCAGGGACAGCTGTTTCCCCTTCTTCCACAGGGAGATCCAGGACCACAAGGCGTGGATGGACCTGCTGGTGCTGCAGGATTAGAGGTACTGGTGTTTGGGATGTTGTAGAACCAGGAGCTGCCAAAGCTTCCTTAGGGCTCCACCATTTCCAATACAAACCAAAGCCAAAGGATGTATTGCCCCTTCACTTCCTGGGTCAGGAGGGGTTTTTAAAGCCTTGGCATGGACTCCCAGGAGCTACTTGGGTATTTGGGATGGAGGCATGAGACACTTTCAGTCTAGCACCCAGGGGTGCCTCACAGAAGACCCATTCCTGCTATTGGAATCTGTTACCACCCACATGTCTCTGGTGCTTCCTTGGTCAGCTGAGAATGGTACAAGGGGAGAGGATGGTCAAAGTACTCACAGAGGTGAAGGACATGGTGGTGATGGGCCTATTCTAAACTCCCAACATCCCCATAGGGACTTGCCGGAGATGATGGAGCGAAGGGAGATGGAGGCAAGCCTGGCCCAGCGGTGAGAACCAACCCTGCCCCTGCAAAACTTCCCTGGGAAAGAGGCTTGGTGGCATTTTGGGATGGAGCAGCAGAGCCTGGGGCTGTGTCTCACCCTTGGGTGGCCACAAAGGTTGCTCTGGCAGCCTGAGTGCTCCCAGCTCCTGCTCTGTAACTGGATTCCCCAGAGCCAAAGTTCCCGAAAGGAATTTTAATGCCGCAATTACAAACCATTCCAGGGGACCGTGACCATGATGCAGGTAATGCTCAGCTGGCAGAGTTCAGAGTTTTCTTGGCTCCCCCTCCCAGAGCAGAACAGCTCGTGTCCATTTGGTCAGGGGCTCCTGGAGCCTCCCGGTGCTCAGGGACACTCCTGCTGCCCCAGGATGGGGGTTACTGTCGTGGTCCTCACACGCACACGGCACAGGTTATTAATGCCCTGAGCTCAGCTGAAGGGTAAATCCCATTTGCATCCCAGTTTTCCCAGTGTTGCTCTGCCCAGGCGAGATGTGCCCTTATCATGGAATCACAGAATTCCAGACTGGCTTGGGCTGGAGAGGACCTTAAAGCTCATCCAGTTCCACTCGCTGCCACGGGCAGGGTCACCTTCCACCAACCCAGGTTGCTCCAAACCCCATCCAACGTGGCCTTGGATATCTCCAGGGATGGGGCAATCACAGCTTCTCTGGGCAACCTGTGCCAGAGCCTCCCCAGTAATGCTCCAGTTCTCTTTTTGAAGCAAGGTAGTGTCTTTGGATTTCTGCATAAATTTAGGAGACAATTTTAGCTATTTTTTAAAGAACTAATATGAATACACTGCAATATTCTGTAATTTGTTCGTTCCTTATTTGTTATTGGTATTCACTGTTCCGCCCTCTCAGGAAAGAATTCCTTCCCAATACCCCATGCAGCCCTGCCCTCTGTCACTTTGAAGCCATTCCCCTTGTCCTGTCCCTCCATGCTATAAACCCACCTATTAAGGAAGCAAACTCACTTATCTCAGGCAGTTGTCTTTGCTGGGAGAGGTCGGGTTGTGGAATGAACTCCAGGTGGATCTGCAGAGCTCAGTTGAAGCCTCCTGCGAGGCGGCTGCTCAGACCCTTCTCTGGAGGGTTTGGGTGACCCGTGCCCCCCTCTTTGTGACCCCCCCAGGGCTCAAGAGGGGCTCGGGGGCAGGCAGGTGCCCCTGGGCTCCGGGGATACACTGGACATGAAGGACCCAGAGGAGTGATGGGCACCAAGGGAAAGCCAGGCCGACAGGTAACTCCTCCCTGTGCCATGGGACATTCCCACAGTGGGGGCATCCCTGGCACAGCTCTGGCTCTAAAGGTCCCTGGGCAGAACAGCCCCAGTCCAGCTGCCAGGGCAAGGCAGGCGCTGTGCCCTTGCCCTCTGACCTTCCCCTGATGCCAGCCCTGTGTTTTGTCCCCAAATGGACTCAGGGTTCTGTTGGGCCACCCGGTGAAGCTGGAGCCACAGGGCTGAGTGGCATCAAGGTGAGTGGGCTCCCCTGCTGCCCCATTTCCTGCTCTGGCTTTTCTTACCACCCGGGTTTGTGCCCACCTGCCAACCTGCCTGGGGTTTGGCTGAATAACCTTGGAGCTTATTAATTGGATTTGGGCTGAATTTTGTTTTCCTTCTTAGGGCCTGTCAGGTGCCAAAGGAGAGCCAGGCAAGCCAGGGAAGCCGGGTCACATGGTGAGGAGTGGGATGGAGCCATGCTGGTTCTCCCTGAAACAGGCAGTGGGATGCTGGGATCTCTTGGTTCTGATGAGGTTGCACATGGGCAGCATCTCCCCTCACAGACCCATTCTGCCCAGCCTGCTCCTGCAAAAGTCCCAAATGGAAGATTTCAGCTTAGAGCATTCTCCTGTGCTGGCTGGCAAGGGTGGACAGGGAGGTTGAGAGGGGCATCCTTGGCACAGCATCCTCACAGAGGGATTTCCTTCTCCTTTGGGATTTTAGGGATCTCCAGGACAAGCTGGTCTTAAAGGATGGAAAGGTCGCAAAGGAGAAAAGGTACCCCCAAAATGCTCCTCTGGGCACGGCAGGGGGTGGCTGAGCCTGAGCTGGTCAATGCCCTTGTGGTCCATGGAGAGAAACCAAGGGCACCCTGCAGGAACCTGTTTCTCCCCACTGGCAAATCAGTGCCTGGCAAACACAGGATACCCTTGGGATGCCTTGGCTGGTTTGTGGGTGAGGGACTGGCAGATCTCTCAGCTCAGTCCCCCAACCCCAGGGCTGCCTCCATCCTGGCTCTAGTGCCCCAGGGGAGGGCACAGGGCACCTCCCCAGCTCTCTACCATGGCCTTGGTGTCCATGCCACGGTGCCTGGTGGACTCTGTGCCCACCTCCATGCAGGCACAGCTGCTCTGCCCCAGTCCTGGTCTGGGATGTGGCCAAGCTGCTGGAGACCCACATCTCCCATCTCTTCCTCCCCAGGGTGACATGGGGCACAAAGGGAAAGAAGGCGTCCCTGGAGAAGCTGGCAGACGGGTAAATGGCACTGTTGCCCCCTGGAGGGTGGCAGGAGGCACAGAGCTGATGTTGGGGGAGGTTTTTCAGAGGTGCCCTGGTTTGCTGGGGGTGCACAATCCCTGGAGGGGTGACTGGCTTATTTTGGAATTGCTCCTGAGTCTTTACTCTGTTGTTCCCAGGGCAAGCGTGGCAAAATGGGTCACCAGCCCCCACGAGGTCCCCGAGGGCCCAAGGTAGGTTGGTTTTGCCCCTCAGGGCGAGGGTTATCTTGGCACCTTGGCAGTTTGGGGATGCTGCCAAGCCAAGGGTGCTCCCACCTGCCTGAGCCCCCAGATTAGGAAAGAATAAACCAGTACACCTGGAGGGCTCTGTGTCCCCAGTCCCTCCCAGCCCTTTGGGAGGTCTCCCACACCCCCAGCCTTCATGGACTTCTCACTTTTGCATTTCAGGGCTACCCAGGTGACAAAGGGCTTCAAGGACCCCAAGGCCCCCAGGGACCCTACGTGAGTATCAGCCTGGTGGTTTTGGGTTGCTGCTGTTCCCTGTTTGACTCCCGTGAGCACCACTGTGTGACCCAGCTCTGTGGACACCCAGAGCAGAGACCCATTTAAAACAAGTGAAGTTTCTAGGTGATTCATCTATCTCTTGCTCTCTCTTCCTGAATTAGCATCCCTGCAGGGTGTGTGCAGTCAGGCAAATCACATCATTTCCAATATGTGGCTCTGGAGGGCAAACCCTTCCCATGTAGGGAAGTTTCTGATGCCGAGCAGTGCTGAGCACTTGAGCCCACCTTCCCAGAGGAGCTGCCATGGCTGGAGGGACCAGCACTGCCCCCCAAAAAAAAATACTCAAATATTTCTTTTAATTACTGGAATTTATTTTTTTTTTCCTCTAATTGAAATAAAAAAATCACAACCGTGGCAACTTCACCAAAGAAATCTGGGATGTTCTCAGCCAGCCAAGACACCTGAACTACATTTTTAATAGGGTTTGCTGAGGGATCCTCCCACAAGCAAAAATCAAAGACAAAATGAGAAAAATGCCTCAAAGTTTCTACAAGTGCCTGAAAGTCTCAGAGTCCTGGCAGCAGCCTCAGTTGTGATGAGGGCCCTTCTTGCCAGGTAACACTCTGCAGCAGAGTGATGCAGTACCACATTTCTCTCTTAGGGCATCCCAGGGCTGAGGGGCATGAAAGGAGACCCTGGACCCAAAGGACACAAGGTAGATGACATACACCAGGCACAGCAGGGACCCTGGGCACAGTAGTGTTTAATTTGCTGGATGTCCCCCATTTAGTCCCCTCTTGGTGGACCCTGATGGCTGCAACATCCTTCTTTGGGCGTTGACCACTGTATCCGCAGGGGATGGGAGATGGAACCTTTAGATTTGCTCCCAAATCATCTCCTTTTCCAACCTGTCCATGCTCCTGGAGTTGCAAGGGCAGCAAACAGTTTCTAAATCCACTGCTCTCAGTACTGATGCTGATGCAGCATGAACCTCCTCTGTGCCATTCCTGAGGAGCTGATGGATCCAACCTTGGCTTGAGAAGCCAAACCTTTGCTCACCATCCCATTCCTCAACCCCCTGGCCATAAATAAGAGTGAAAAGCAGTCCCTGACGATGGGAAGCTGCCACATCTTTCAGGAAAATGAAGCCCTGGGAATCAATAAAGCTTTGATTTTATTGTGAGCTCGGTGAGCAGCAGCAGAAGAAGCTGAAAAGCAGGAGGAGGGGAGGCTGTGGCAGCCTGTGCTGGGGTCTGGCCCCTGCTCCACCATGTCTAGGCACAGCAGAAATTTTCTTTATTTTCTGAGAGTGTTTCCTGGGAACTCCGGAGGTTTTCCTGGAAGATATTTTAGTCTGGGATAAAATCCTTTCAGTTTTGCAGCTGAGCATCATCCATCCTGCTGCCTCGCTCCCCAGCAGTGTGGGTACAGCTAATTCTGAATCCAAAGGATGGGTGTTTTGGGGGGGAGGGCGCTGCCAGAATTTTACAGTCAGCCATAACAGTGAACTCCCCATTTTCAGCCAGTTGCTGGAGGCCAAGAGATATTTGGCCTTAGGAAATTTCCCCAGACATGGCCTGAGTCAGGCAGCAAACCCTCCACTGCCAACCACTGTTATGTAACCAGAGCAGGGGTGCCAAGACCCACCCTGCAGGGCAGAGCCCCCCACCCTGCCTGGTGCCCCAGGGGGGTTCTGCCCTTCTCTTTGCCACCAGAGATCTCCCTTACTCTCTCCTAGGGTGAGAAGGGCAGCATGGGTGACCTGGGCCAGCAGGGGGATGATGGCTTTAAGGTGTGTGCTGGTTTTTCCTCTTTTCCTTCATCCCACTGGTCCCTTGTCACCCTGTGTGACATCCTGTGACATCTCCTAGGGCAAGCCAGGACCCCATGGTGGCCCTGGGAGGCCGGGACCCAAGGGAAAGCAGGTAAGGGAAGGGTGGAGAGGAATGTAACATGAGTATTTGGGGTGAATTTCTCATATATACATGCAAAGTCCACAGGAAGGGATTGGATGTAGAAGGATGCAGGGCTAGGGGGATGCCCCCTGCAGTGCCCTGGCCTCCTCTGGTGTCTTTGCAGGGTGACAGTGGCCCCCCTGGCCCGTGGGGACACCCTGGAACCCCTGGGACACGGGTAAGTCCTTCACCTTCCCCATAGGTTTGGGTTCACTCCTGACCCTGCCAGGGTTACACTGGGATGGGGCTTTGATCCCACCTGCCTCCCACTTAGTTGGGCCTTGTCCTTTCCTTCCAGGGCTTGTCTGGACCCAAAGTAAGTAGTGAGGACGACCTGGAGTTGGGATCAGCCCTGTCAGGATACCTTTCTCTCCTTCCTGCTCACTGGGGTGCAGGGGGGCTCCATAGGGACCCAATGTGCAACTCAGCGCAGCAATATCTCCACCCCTTGCCTTCCTTCCCTCCTCCACCTCATCCTTTGACAGGGGCTGAGGGGCTTCCCAGGACTGCCAGGACCCAGGGGCATGCCAGGAATGCCGGTAAGTGGAGCCCAAATTACCCCTTGAGCCAAAATTTGGGTCCCTTGTTCCCCCAAATTTGGCAGCAAGGTCCTGCCGTGCCACGCCATGGGGAAATCCAGCTGCTGGTGCTGTCAGAGGGGCTGCCAGCGTGGCAGGGGGCACGTGGGCAACACGCAATGTCATCAGCACTGTCACTGTCACCCAGGGTCTCGCCGGCCCCCCTGGTCCTAGTGGACCCGCTTTGGTGCTGTCCCAGGAGGAGCTGCAGGTGAGAGGCTTCCCATCCCATTTTGGTGGGTTCCACGCAGGGAGGGGAGGGGCTGAGAGCAGTGTTGTCCCGTGTCCTGCTGCTTCTGACCAAGTAGATATGATTAATCCCTCTCCCACCACGCTTTTCCTTGTCCCCTTCATGTCCCATCCCCTCCCTCAGCAGCCAGTGATGCTTCTGGACAAAATAAGAAGCTGGAGCTAATGTCAGCTTGGATATATCCCCCTCTTTTTTTTTTTTTAGCACCTAATTTATTCCTCCAACCGCCTGAATTACACAGCAGTCTGGGCTCTGCTGAACACCCTGAACCAGGAGCTCCAAGCCCTTGTTGAGCATCCCAATGGCACCAAAATCAACCCAGCAACCACCTGCAAAGAGCTGCTGCTGGCTCACCCCAACCTGCCCGACGGTACCAGGGTGCACCTGGGATCCCCCCTGTTGGCCCTGGATATGGCCAGCTCTCCAGAGCCTGTGAAGGGATGGGCAACTCTGCAATTAACAGGGAATAAGGATTTGGGGGATGAAGTTAGCTGGATTTCATGGGCATCCCTGGAGAAACAGTCTGGCAGCCAGGCTGCATCCCAGTAGGGTGGAGGTTGCAGCCAGGGATGTTCTACCAGCTAGGGTGGGATGGCACTGTGTGACACCCTCCCTGTGCCCAAATCCGGGTGCCAAGAGCTCCCCTTTGCCTCCCTCCAGGGCAATACTACATCGACCCCAACCAGGGCAGCCCCCAGGACTCACTGGTGGCCTTCTGCAACTTCACAGCTGGGGGGGAGACCTGCATAGCCCCGGTCCACAACCAGGTATGGGGTGGCTTTCATGGGGCAGCTTCAGCCCTGTGTTACCCCTTGGGGTGGGTGAGGATGAGGGCTGATGAGGGACTACGACCAGTCCCTTGTTGTGGTGACCAGTCCCCTGCCAAGGTGACCACTGCCATGGTGGAGAAGTTTAGAGGTAGGTCCAGGTCACAGAGTGTGCCCAGGCTGCAGGGACAGGGCACATACATGGGTTAAATGCTGGTTCCTTGTCCTGGCAGTGCCACTGTCACCTGCTGGGACAGCGTGACATGGTCCCCACTCCCCATAGGTCCCCATCAAGGCTTGGCTGAGCACCTACACCTCCAAGGACACCTTTGAGTGGTTCAGCACCCTGCCCGGGGGCTTCCTGGTGAGTGCCCGGCTGGAGCAGCCAAAGGGGCACACAGCCCATCTCGTGGGGTCGCGGTCTCCTAATGCCCACCCTGCTGTGCTGGGCAGCACCCAGGTCACCTTGGCTGTGCACCGTGAGATGTGACACCTCCTCCCTATACAGAGCTCCAAAGTGGTGCTCTAAGCAGCTGAATCCTGCCCAGTTTCGGGCTGGGAGGAGCTGCGGGTTCTCTCTGAGAGCCGTGTTTGTAGCTGCGCTATGCCACGGACTACACTTCCTTCCTTCCTTCTGGAGTAGAAGAATGTTGTTTACGAAAGTCATTTCTCTATAAATTATATAGATATGATATATATATATATATAATATATGTATATTATATATGGAAAGGTGCTCTTTTAATGACTGCATGGGGGAGGTTCATGTAATTTTAAGCACTGGTAATTTTAAGCCCCCGTCCCGCTTCCCGGTTCTCTCCCGTTGTCCCCACAGCTGGAATACGCGGGGGCCAGCGCGGTGCAGCTGCGCTTCCTGCGCCTGCACAGCCGCAGGGCCACCCAGAAGGTCTCGTACTCCTGCAGACCGGCCCCCGAGCGCGGCCGGCCCCAGCCCCACAAGGAAATCCGCTTCCTGGCTGACTCCCGGGAGCAGAGCTACGCAGCCAGCCTTCAGGGCTGCTTGGTAAGCCTGGTGTTCTGTGGAATAAAAACCCTCACTAAACCCAGTGAGGTTCTAGAGAGGTACGTTTATTCCAGACCCGGGCGCAGAGGGGATCGCTCCTCCAAAGGAGCGCCCCTGGTTCAGTTAACAAAGGGTTTATATGCAAGGAAGTTATACAGATTCATTTTGCTTTTAGGCAGAAACATTATTTCCTTAGAGAAGGCGGGGTTATTATAATGAGCCTCAGGAACTGATTTCCATTTTCTCCACCCCTGCTGCTGCTTCTTGTGCCTGTGCTGTTCCTCCTGGGAATTCAGGGCAGGGGTCCCTGGTGGTCTTTAGGGATGAAGTAATGAGTCTTCCTCCTGTGAACTTTTTACCTCTTGCTCAAAAGTGGTCCAAACCAGTCTTGTTGGCAACTGTAACTGGTCTAACTTGACTTACCTTGTTCTTTTGACATGATTTCTGATTTATCATGTGGTATCCTGGCTGTTTTAATTGGACCAAGAAGCTTTGGGCCTCTTGGTATGGCCCTTTCAAGGACATTGTGTGAGTTTTGCTGCAGTGTTTCACACTACTAAGGAAATTCTCTGATAAGTATAAAAGCATGGAAAATAAGCATCATTATAAGCCCTCGGTAAATAAGCACAAACAAAATAGGCATAAACAAAATGAGCATAAGTAAACAAAATAAGCATCATAAGCCCTAAGTGAAATAAACATAGGCTCTCCCTTCCCTTCCCCCTCATCACTGGCCCTGGCAGACCTCGGGCACGCCTGGAAGAGCCCCCTCTGGCATTTGCAGAGCCCCTCTCAGCGTGTGTTTCGGATAGGCTGAGGCTTCCTGCGGTGGGATGGGAATGGAGAGTATCCCCTGGGGCCAAGGAGCTGCCCTGGTTTTTGACTGGGATGTCACAGGGGATGAGGTGGGCAAGGGGGGAGGTCACCACGCTGGAAAAGCCATGAAGGGCTGGGGATGCACCAGAACAGCCAAGGGGACAGCGGGTGCTCCGAGAGGGTCCTTGAGGCCCCTGGGCGAGGGTTTTGGTGCCACTCAGCTGCGCTTTGTGCACATTTCAGCTGGACAACGAGTCGTCCATCGCCGATAACATCTTCCAGATCAGCACGGAGGAGCTGTCGCTGCTGCCCCTGCGGGACCTGGCCGTGTTTCACAACGGCGACGCCTCGCACGAGTTTGGTTTCACAGTTGGACCAGTTTGCTTCGGCTGAAACTGGTGCCACCCAAAGCAATCAGCCGGTTCCTTCCCCACCCAAAGGACGTGTGTGGGGGCTGGGGATGGCACAGGGCTCCCACCCCCTCCCCGGAGCTGCGGGTTCTCTCCGAGAGCCGTGTTTGTAGCTGCACTATGCCACGGACTACACTTCCTTCCTTCTGGAGTAGAAGAATGTTGTTTACAAAAGTCATTTCTCTATAAATTATATATATATGATATATATATATATTATATGTATATTGTATATGGAAAGGTGCTCTTTTAATGACTGCAGGGGGGAGGTTCATGTAATTTTAAGCACTGGGAACCATCTGCTAAAGAAAAAAGAATGAGCAAAACTGCTGCCAGCTTGGGAGGAGGAGCAGGAAAGGGACTTTTCTTTGCCAAGGTCAAGTGAACAAATACTTGGAGCCTCGTTTCCCCAGGACCTATCTGTGAAGCCTGGTCAGCCTGGAAGAGCCTGGCAGCTCAGCTCTCCCTCTTCCATCACGATGGAGATCGCTGGAATGTGCCAGCATGGAATGAATGGCCATGTGCTTCTGATAAAACTGCACCTGGAAGGAAAGTTCCTCTTTGGTCTGTCCTGCTTATCCCCTGGGGGAAAAAAATCATAGGATGGTTTGGGTTGAAAGGGACTTTAAAGATCAGATTGTTCTGCCCTGCCATGGGCAGGGACACATTCCACCAACCAAGGTTGCTCCAAGCCCTGTCCAACCTGGCCTTGGACACTTCCAGGGACGGGGCAGCCACAGCATCTCTGGGAAACCTGTGCCAGGGTCTGCCCACCCTCACAGGGAAGAATTCCTTCCCAATATCCCCTCTGGCAGTGGGAAGCCATTCCCTGCGTCTTGTCCCTCCCTTGTCCAAAGTCCCTCTCCAGCTCTCTCGGAGCCTTTCCAGGCACTGGAGGAGGGGAGCTCTGAGGTCTCCTCGGAGCCTTCTCTTCCCCAGGGTGGACACTCCCAAAATCCCTTCAGCATTTCGCGGGAGCAAACCCAGGGTGACACCGCTAGGGATGGTGGGTGGGGGAACAGCAATAAAAACCCGTGCGCGCCGGTATCGGGAGCTGGAAATGGAGCCAGGAGGAAAGGGGGAGAGAAAGGCAGAGTGGAAGGGTCCAGGACCCGCTTTTCCCAAGGGATGCTGAGCCTGCTCGGGATGCGGGGGTGGGATCCGCTCCCGCCGCACTACAACTCCCGAGATGCACCGCGCGCGCGTCACCACCGGCGACAGCGACATCGGCGGCGACAGCGACAGGAACAGCGACAGCGACATCGGCTGCGACAGGAACAGCGACAACGACAGCGACAGCGACAGCTCCGGCTGGGACGGGCCGGACCGGGCCGGACCGGGCCGGGGTCCGCACTGCCACCATGCAGGTGAGCCCGGGGAGGGGTCCCGGCGGGTCCCGGGGCATGGGGCGGGGCGGGGCCGGTCCTATAAGTCCTGCCTGAAACCCTGGAAGTCCTGCCTAAACCCCTGTAAATCCCGCTGGAAACACGTAAATCCCGCTGAAAAACACGTATATCCCGCTGAAACCGCGCACCTTCCAGCGCGCCCCGGCATCGCCGCCTCCCCCGGTCCTCCCTCGCCCCTGTCCTCTCTCGCCCCCTGCACCAGCTGGGGCTCCGGCGAGCTGCTCACGGGGTGGTTGTCACTCAGTCTGTGTGTCTGTCTGTCTGTCTGTCTGTCTGCTCCTCGCACCCCTGTGCTGCCACATCCCCACCCGACAGCTCCCCCGTCTCCCACTCCCCTGGCTCCCACGGGAGGGTTGTGCTGAGTGCAGGGTCACACCAGGCTCTTGCAGCAGGAGCTCAGCTCAGGCCTTGAACCGTCCTGCCTGCAGCAGGTTTGGTTTGCAGTCCAAGCTCAGACGTGGTGCTTGGATGCCCCATCCCTGGAAGTATCCAAGGCTAGGTTGGATGGGGCTTGGAGCAACCTGGGCTGGTGGAAGGTGTGCTGCCCGTGACTTTGAAGTCCTGGATGAGGATGAGCTTTAAATTCCCTTCCAACTGAAACCGTTCTGAGATTCTGTTTGGTGTTTAAGGTTTCCAGGTGCCCCCAGAGGGTGGCTGACCCCATCCCCATGGAGAATCCCAGTGTGGAGACACTTCCCCAGGCCCCAGCTTGGTGCTGCAGCTCTGCTGGCTGAGGTGATGGGCTGTTCAGCAGAGCAGGGGTCGGGTGCTGCAGGAAGGCAGGTTTGTCCCGATGTGCAGGGCCAGTTATCCTTGTTGGACTGGAGCAGCAGGTTGGGATACAGCTTGACACTCCTGGTTTTTCTAAGGATAACCCCCAAACTGCAGCGGATTCAGCCGCTAAATGCACAGGAGTAGGGGCAGCACAGGGGCTTTTCCAGCAGCTCTGCTTCCCTGTGTGAATTCCTGCGAGGTACGGAGGAGGAGCCGGGCGCAGCCTCACCTGGGCTCAGCCTCTGCTGCGTGGGCAGGTGGGCGAGGACAGGATCATATCCCTGCACCCAACACCCCTGGGCCTCTCACATCGCCCTGGCAGTGAAGACTCTGCCCTGTTGGAAACAATACAGAGAGTTTTAGGACTTTCCCCTGGAGCACTTGCCCACCACACCCTGCCCAGCCACATGCTGTCTCTGGAGAAATCCCACTGCAGGAGAAGAGTGAGGAGTTGTCAGCCCAAGGAGCTGCAATTTGGGCCATGCTGGGCACCCAAAGACACCTGGCTTCATCTCAGGCTGGGGCTGCAAAGGGGATCCTCTGGATCTTTGGAACAGGCTGCCCGGGGAACTGATGGAATCACTGTCCCTGGAAGTGTTCAGAGAACATACAGATGTGGCACTTGAAGACGTGGTTTAGTGGTGTGTTTGGCAGTGCTGAATGTTTGGACTCGATGATCTTGGAGGGCTTTTCCAGCCCTAATGATTCTGTCCATCACTTCTGTTCCCCTGTCCCTAAAGCAGTCACCTCCTCTCACCACACTGCAGACTTGTGGGTGAAACCTGTAAAGGAAAAATAGCTTCATTTAAAGGCTAATTATCATTAATCCATGGCCAAAGGAAGCTTAAAAGGGTGAGCTAATTACATGTGTTAATGTGCTTTGGGTAACGAGGCCTAAGGATGTAATTAGAGCTGGTCTCTAATAACATCAGGTTACTGGATGGTATTTCAGGCCTAGGCTGGTCCTGTCAGTCCCATCTGCTGGTGTCAGTAACGGAGGGGACACTCAGCCAAAGCCAGGTTGGTGTGGCAGAGGAGCAGCTGGGAGCTCCACAACCCCTTTCTAGAGAGATTCACCAAAGGGAGGATTAAAACCCGACAAAATCCCACTTTCTGTGGTAAAACAAGCAAGACTTGGTGGCTGGGTTTGTTACACAAGAGCAATTCCTGCTCCTCCTGTTTCAGCATGATGAAGGAGGGGGTTGGTACCTTTGTAGGTTCCAACAGCCCCAGGCTGGACAGACAGACAGTGCTGGGACTGGTGCTCCTCCACTAGGGAGACACATCATCAGGTGCTCACAGTGGCTCTGGATGCTTTGGTGGTTGAGCTTTTGCATGTCTAGAGGTTTCTCTGTCCTGGGAGGTTCCTCTGCCCACCAGCTTCACTCCAGGCTGTGTGTGGTGTCCACCAGCCTTCCCACCTGTGCCCCACGAACCTTCCCTTCTCAAATCTGGGCTCATGGAGCCAGATCTCTTTTCATGGATAAACTGGCTTTTTCTTGCAGCCCAGACACTCACAGGAGCTGCTGCTGGAAGTGAGGATTGTCCTGCTAGAGATCAAGGGAAGAGTTTAGCCCAGTCATAGTGACTGGGATGGTCAGTGCAAGTTCCTCTTCCTGTTTCAGGAACTGGGGAAAAAAGATTGCACCATTTGGGAAAACCCCTGATGAGCCATTAGCTCAGCTCTGTGGGGTGGTGGGTGCTTGGATTCCTTGTGCTGCCCTTTCCTTGGTCTCTTTTCCAGATGACCTTCTATTTCTCGGACACTGCAGTGCTGCTCTTTGACTTCTGGAATGTGCACACACCCACAGGTAGGCTGCCAGCCCCAGCCAGGCCCTGGGACATCCATCCATCCATCCATCCATCCATCCATCCATCCATCCATCCATCCATCCATCCATCCATCCATCCATCCATCCATCCATCCATCCATCCATCCATCCACCATCAGCTGTGCTCTCTGCCCAGGGGAGTGACATGCTGGGAGGGGGTGCAGCAGGACCCTCCCCAAGATTAACACTGCAGTATTTACTGCATGGAGGACTCTGGACAGAGCTCCACACATCCCTCATCCCAGGGCTCGGGGTCCTGTTTTTGGCAGGACCTCCCCTACCTTGCTGAGCTGTGCAAATCTTCCCATGCCAAGAGCAGGAAACAGGGAGGTGTGAGAAGCACCCCCTCTCAGCCTGCCAACCCTCCCAGGTCACTCAGTGATGGCTCAGCTTCCCGTTTCCTTTTCCACTTTTTCTTTCTTCATTAAATTATTTTCCCAGCATCCTATTTTAACTCCTACAGTTTTGTGGAGTTGATGTGGAGTTAAATAGCTTTTTCACGGCAACCTCCTCCAAAAAATCCTTCCCAGGAGTTTCAAGGGATTGTGCTAAATCCACCGATCCCCATCATGCCACAAACCTGCTTCCCAACCAGAGTGGAAGGAACCCTCCACCTTATCACATGGATAAGGATCCCATGGATCCCAAGTGTGCCAGAACCCTCCCTTTGCCCTCAAAACTCCTCCCTGGTGATGTGCAGTGTTGGGATGTCTCTTCTACAGTACCACAAACCTGGTGTGGGTGCCATGAACCCAGCCTGCATGCTGTGAGCCCAGTTTGGGTCCTATGAGCCCAGTTTGGGTACTATGAGCCCAACCTGGGTGCTGTGAGTCCAGCCTGGGAAACATAAGCTGAGCCTGAGTACCACGAGTCCAGCCTGGGTGTGTGAGCCCAGCTTGGGTACTCTGAGCCCAGTGTGAGTATCATGAGCCCAGCCTCAATGCTGTGAGCCCAGCTTGGGTACCACAAGCCCAGTCTGGGTGTGTGAGCCCAGCCTGGACAACATGAGCCCAGCCTGAGTTCCATGAGCCCAGCTTGGGTGCTGTGAGCCCACCTTGGGTACCACAGGCCTAGCCTGGGTGTGTGAGTCTAGCCTGGGTGCTGTTAGCCCAGTCTGGACGACATAAGCCCAGCCTGAGTACCACAAGCCGAGCCTGAGTGTGTGAGCCCAGCGTGGGTGTGTGAGCCCAGCCTGGGTGTGTGAGCCCAGATGGACAACAAGAGGCCTCTCCTGCAGGGATGGTGCTCTCGGTGCTGGTGATCCTGCTGCTCTCCGTGCTCTATGAGGCCGTGAAGATGGGCAAAGCTGTGCTGCTGCGGCGGGCACTGCTGGCCCTGCCCCGCAGCCTCAGCCAGGAGGCCCTGACAGAGCCAGAGGAGGAGGGCACTGACCCTGCACAGGGCAGGTACCACGGGGACCCTCCTTTGAACCCACTGATGGGCAGTGGGGGGGCCCAGGGAGGGGGTCTGTGTCCCCTTGGCCAGCGCGGGACAGGAGGAGGGCTTTAAGGAGGTAGCAGAGGAGTTCTAGAAAAAGTAGTTTCCCCCAGGAAAGGGGTATTTGCACAGCCTGGGGAGGTGGCTCCAGGGGCATCCCGGCCCCTCCAGATACTCTGGGAGGTATCCAGGGTGGTGTCTAAAGGCTCGTTTTCCCCCAGGAGCCACTGTGGGTGCAGGAGGGTCCTCATGGTTAGGGGATGGGCACATGCAGCAGATCTGGCCCCAGTGATTCCTTCCTTGGGAACCAAGCCCTGTGTTTTCCCTCTCGTATTTGATCCCAGACCATGCTGCTCTGCCTGCCAACCTCTTAACAATACCCTCCCTTATAATATCCTACTTTCTTCATAAAATGCCCTTTGGAGTGGGATTTCCCCCTGCACTGCCATTTGCGGCCCCCATCCCTCTCCCCATCCCCCGAACCCATCTCTGGCCGCTCCTGGATCCTGGTGGAAGGGGATGTGGAGAGGTGGGCTGCCCCAGCCCCTCCTTGAGGGCCTTTCCCCATCTTCTTCCGCAGGTGGTTCCAGTACCACGTTGGGCAGACGCTGTTCCACGTGGTGCAGGTGGTGCTGGGCTACATGGTGATGTTGGCTGTGATGTCCTACAACGCCTGGATCTTCCTGGGGGCCATCGCAGGCTCCACGCTGGGCTATTTCTTGGTGTACCCCCTGCTCGGCCGGGGCTAAGCCCCTCTCTGGGGTGGTGGGATGGGCACGTGCTCCCACCTCCTGCCCCTTTGTATGGAATAGCTGCTGTCACTTCTGCTGGGTCTGTCCCTGTCCCTGTCCCTGTGTTGGTGGCATGCAGAGCCCAGGGACTTGCTGTGGGACTCTAGGTGCTGGCCCTGCTTGGGTGGGACACTGCTGAAGGGAGGGAGCCCCGTGACCAGGACTGCCACCAGCCTTGACTGGTGGCTGTCCCCTGGCTCTCAGGGACCTTTGGCCAGGTGATGACAGCGAGGGGGTGCTGGACTTTTCTTTCCCCTCCCCACTTTTTGAGGAGGTTCATCCTGGCTGGAATGGGAATGGTTCGGTGACTTGCTGGGGAAGGGGACATGGTGGGGACAGGGCCCCCTGCCCTCCTGCCCAGAGCTGCCCTGCACCAAGCCCCTCTTCACAAAGTGCCTTCTGGGGATGCAAGGGGGTCCTGCTGCCCCCCACCCACCCCCTCCTGCCAGTGCTTCAGGGATGGGGTTGGAGCACCCCCGAGCTGGGGGAAGCTGCTGCTCCGGGTGCCTCTTGCTGCTTCCTCAGGACAACCCTTTTAATAAAATCATCTCAGTCACTTGGCTCCTGGTTTGTGTCACTGCTGAGTGGTCTCAGGATGTGGCACCCCCTGGTCACAGTGGGAATAGGGATCCTCAGCCTTACGCTCCAGGAGGGAGGTTCAGGAATAAGGACAATCTCCTCTGGCTTTAAATAAAGCTTTTCCATTTTATTAATTATTAGAAGCATATCTTTAAACATTTGTATAACTTTCTTAATAAAATATCCTGAAAGAGACAGGTTTTAAGTTCCCAAAGCAAGGCACTCTGGGGGGGCCTCCCCAAGTGGGTTAGGCTGGACACCCCCCTTCTGGGGCAGAAACTGGCACCTAAAGCACAGGTGAGTGTCGGGGTGCTGGTCCCTGCTCTATGCACACCTGTACACACGTCTCACACCCTCGAGTCCAGCAGGTCCCCACCAGCCCCAGGGCTTTTGGCATCGCTGTGGGGGCTGCAGCAGTCCTGTCCCCCTCCCCATGGTGGGCAGGGCTGCTGGGGGGGGGGTCAGCAAACCCAGGTCAGCTCTTTGCTTGACTGGCCCTGCAGGTGCCAAAACCTGCAAAGCCTGAGCACTGGAGAAATCCAAGCACAGTACTAGGGAGCTCCAGAGGGCAAGACCTGGGATCTCTTCACTGCACAGCTGAGCCTGGAGACAGCCCAGTCCTGCCAGGCACAGCTGGGGACACAGTGTGAGTCCCACCTTCCCCTAAAGATTTCACTCTGAACTTAAAATAGCTGCTAGAAAACCCCGGGGTGAGGGTGACCTGTGAGCCCAGCTTGGGTACCACAAGCTTGGGTACCAACCTGGATGTGTGTGCCCAGCTTCGATGCCAGGAGCCCAGTCTGGGAACCACGAACCCAGTGTGGATGCCATGAGACCAGTCTGGGCAACATGAACCCAGCCTGGACAACATGATCCCAGCCTGGGTACCACGAGCCCAGCCTGGGTGTGTGAGCCCAGCTTGGGTGCCATGAGCCCAGTCTGCATACCACAAACACAGCATGGGTGCCATGAGTCCAGCCTAGGTGTGTGTGATCCCAGCCATGGTACCACAAGCCCAGCCTGAGTGTGTGAGCCCAGCCTGGACAACATGAGCCCAGCCTCGGTACTACAAGCCCAGCCTGGCTGCTGTAAGCCCAGCTTGGGTACCCCGAGCCCATGCTTGCCCCAGCTCTCGCCCCCTCAGCAGCACTTCACTCCACCCAGCAAGGCTGTATCCCTGCCGTGTCCCTGCTTGTTTTCCATGTTTTTCATCATCCCTTGCAGCCTCCACTCCCACTGGCACTCCCGGAGCCGGCCGGGTGGGGTGGTGGTGAGCAAGCTCCCCCGCACTGGGGCAGAGAACAACCTCGGGCAACCGGGAGCATCCCACACCCCAAGTGGGGCTAGTGCCAGCCCCCCGCCCCCAGCAGCCCCAGGCACTTGTACTGGGGGGGCAGATATAGCATCTCTTCAGTAGAAAAGAAAATAAGGCAGAAGAAGGACAGAGCAGAGTGCCGGGGGTGCCCTGTGCCGGGCTGGGGCCACCCCTAGTCTGACCTAGTTAGGCCCGTGTGGCTGTGGGCAGCCCCCCACGGCAGCGGGGACCCCCGGCCAGGCAGCAAGGTCTCGGGGGTTCCCATCCCCTCCCTCTCCATGCCCGGCAGCGCCGTGGCTCCTATTCCCCTTCCCCAATTGCCCGGCGTCCCCAGGGCCAGTCCACGGCAGGTGTGGGGGGCTAGAACTCGGTCTGCACCCCCTCACCGCTCTCTGTGGTGCCCGTGGGCTGCGGGGGGCTGCACTCCCCGCCCAGGGGGGGCATATCCTCGCCTGTCTCCTGCTCACCGGGCCGGTGACACGCTGTCCCGGCAGCCGGGGAGGGGCTCTCGGCTCTGGGTGGTGCTGGTGTGACCTCGACCTCGGGTGGGACATCGGCTCGGGCTTTAGATGATGCTGGTGTGGAGTGTTGCACGATGGGCTCGGATGGGACGCTGGCTCCAGACACAGGTGATGCCAGCAAGGATGATCTTGGTGTGGCATGTGGCACCTCAGCCCCTAATGGGACATCGGCTCCGGGCACAGGTGATGCCAGCAAGGATGATCTTGGTGTGGCGTGTGGCACCTCAGCCCCCAACGGGACATCGGCTCCGGGCACAGGTGATGCCAGCAAGGATGATCTTGGTGTGGCGTGTGGCACCTCAGCCCCCAATGGGACATCGGCTCCGGGCACAGGTGATGCCAGGACAGGTGAGGCTGCTGTAGGACGTTGTTCCCCAGCCCCTAAAGGGACCTCGGGGAGCTCAGCTCCAGCTACAGGCGACGCTGGTGCAGGGCGTTGTCTCCCAGTCCCTGATGGGACATCAGCTTCAGGGACAGGCGACGCTGGTGTGTCACGGCGCTCCCCGGCCCCTGGGGGGACCTCAGCTCCCGGTACGGGCGGTGCTGGTGCAGCACGTCGCATCCCAGCCCTGGGTGGTACCTCGGCGCGGCACACCCCGTGCCCCTCCCTGTCTGCACCTCGAGGGGTGACATCCCCTCGGACAGACCCCGCCGCCACCTCCTCGCCGGCACCGCTCTCCCTCCTGGCATCGGTGCCGTTCGTCAGCTGCTCCTCCACCTCCACGCCATCCCCGAGGCTTTCCTGTGCCAGCGCCTGCCGGATCCCCTCCACCCCGTCGGGGGAGCTCGGCGGCGCTCCGGGACTCGGCTCCTGCTGCTCCCGTGGCTCGGGGGAATGGGGCTGCAGCAGCGCCTCGGAGCCCATTTCGTAGGGCAGGGCCCCCTCGTCGTCCTGGATCACCGACACCACCTGCTTGGCCCTGCGGCGCCTGTCGGCGGCCGGCTCGGGCTCTGGCTGCCCGGGGTACTCCTCGCCCCACTCGATGGGGATGCCCTCGCCCAGCAGGTGCAGGTTGGGATCGCTGTTGTGCATCACCATGCTGTCCCGGTACAGGTTGTGCTTTCGCTGCACGGCAGCCTCCTTCACAGCTGGGGACAGGCACGGGGGAGTCAGAGGGGCTGGGGGGCACCTCTCCCCGCCCTCCCCGTGGGGGCAGTGAGTGGTGACTGGAGGTGGGCAGAGGGCTCAGCATCCCACTCACCACTCAGCCCTGCCAGTGGGAAAGCCGGGGGGGGGGGTAAGCTGCTCCTGGGGTGGCCCCTAGCACCTCACACAGGGTCACCCCTTCTTCTACAGCCCCCAGCCCCCTGCATGGGATCACCCCACCTCCTCCTGCAGCCTCCAGCGCCCTGCAGGGGCTCATGCCCTCCTTGTACAGCCTCCAGCACCCTACCTGGGGTCACCCCCTCCTCAAACAGCCCCCAGAACCCTGCATGGAGTCACCTCCTCCTCCTGCAGCCCTCAGCACCCTGCACTGGGTCACCCCTCCTTGTACAGCCCCCAGAATCCTGCACGGGGGTCACCCCTCCTCAAAAACCCCCAGCCCTTGCATGGGGTCACCCCCTCCTCCTGCAGCCCCCAGCACCCTGCACTGGGTCACCCCTCCTGGAAGAGCCCCCAGCACGGTGTCACCCCTCCTCACACAGGTGCCACAGGACCCTACCTTGCATGATGTCTTTCATCACTGACTGTAGCACCACCTCCTCGTAGGTGTTCTCCACCAGGATGAAGTTGGCAAAGTCCTCAAAGATCAGCTCCTGAAACTTGGCCAGTTCCTGCCAGGGGAAGCAGCAGCAGCTCAGCCCAGGGGGATGGGTGGGAGAGATGCTCCGGCCCTTCCATGGGGGTGGATGGTCCTTCCCCCACCCCAAACTTTACCCTCTTACCCCCTTGCAGGTGGGTGCCAGTTTTTTCAGCAGGAAGGGGATGGTGATCTGCAGCAGGGCCTCCCTGAAGAACTTCTTCCTCACAGTGCTGCTGTCATAGTCGAATTTCTACAGGGGAAGTGAGATGGTGCCCCAGCTGGTTACCAAGGGCTGAGGGGTGAGCAGCCCCCTGTCCATGGGTGGCTTTTACAGTGACACATGTGGTCAGAGGGGCCCTGGCTCCTCCAGATGATTTCCCACTGACCTGCCCCCACCAAAATCCATGAAAACTTCAATATAAAGAAATATTTCCCCAGAAGACACTTGTTGATATAAATAACTCCTGGCATCTTCCCTGGTCTGCTGGCCTTGGAACAAGGCCAGTGGAGGCCACCAAAGGCCCCAAGCCCCTGCCTCACCTTGAGCACCCTCTCGAGGATGCGCTGGATGGACTTGCAGAGGTCGTCCTTGCCCTGCAGCTTCCCCAGCTCCTGGTGCAGCAGCGTCTCGAAGGTGTACACGGCATCATCCATTTGCTGGGAGGACAGGCAGGTGGTCAACACGGGGTGGGAAACCCAAAGGGACCAACCACTGAGGTGGGCAGGGGGCTCTGGGGGCACTGCCACACCCAGCTGAGCCTTATCACAGAATCCTGAAATGGTTTGGGTTGGAAGGGACCTTAAGGATTATGTTGTACCATCCCCTGCCATGGGCAGGGACACCTTCCACTAGGTCAGGTTGCTCCAAGCCCTGTCCAAGCTGGCCTGGAACATTTGCAGGGATGGGGCAGCCACAACTTCTCTGCCCAACCTGTGCCAGGGCCTCCCCACCCTCACAGGGAAGAATTTCTTCCTAATATTCAACAGCCGAATATCCTTCACTCTGGCAAGGTCCCCAGTGTCCCAGCATGCCATCCACAGACTCCACCACAAGGACCAAAGGTGAGGGGCAGGAGGGTGCTCAAAGCTGGTTTGCACCCCTCATCCTCCTACACCTCACTCCAGCTTTAGATCAGACCCCAGAATTGGGCTACTGACCTTGTTGGTGCCAGTGGGCTCAGTGGCAAAGGGGCAGCTGTGTCATGATGCCCAAGCCTGGGACCTGAGCTGGGAAGGTGCCCAGACTGCTGCCCACCCTCAGGCCCCCTCCCTGCTCGAGCTCCTGACCAAAGGGGATTGACCCATCACCACCCTTAGGGTGCCTGAGACAGGACAGACATCACAGACAAACCCCTGTCTGGGCTGGACCAGCCTGGGCTCCCCAGCCCTCTGGTCCCAGCTTGGGAGGACACAGGAGGACCCCAGGTCCCATCCCACCTGTCTCATATGGATCTGGGCCCTCTGCTTGAAGACAGACGTGCTGGAGACATCGAATCGCTGCTGAAGACCCTCCAGTTTCAGCTGGTCCATCTTCTCATAGCATGACTGCATCTTGACGGGGTGGAAGGCCAGGTGGGAGAGCTTCTCCATGTACTGGGGACAAAGCCAGGCTCAGCAGGGTGGGGCAGTATGGACTCATGGGAAAAAATTCCCATGTATTCTCTCAGCCTGGGGTCCCCCAGCACTGCCCACACTGGGGAGGGCAGCAGGACTGGCCCTGTCTCCCCTGAGCCCACCAGCTAGCAGGGAGCATTGCCAGGGCTCACCTCCACCAGCTTCTCCAGGCCACCCTCGTTGACAACGTTCAAGTTCATGTCCGTCACCTCCTTGAAGAAGACCTCCCGCACCTCAGCAAAGCCCTGGCTCGTGGGGGTCATCAGGGCCTCCAGGATGGAGGAGATGTAGGGCTGGACGTGGTTACGGACACACACCTCTGCTTTGGGCAGCACAAAGGCTGGGCAGAGAGTGGGGAGAAGCATGGTGAGGTTCCTTCTCTGCCTTTCCAGCTCTTCACATCAGATTCTAAACCTACCCCAGCGAGAAGGACCTTTCCCTCACTCCCTGAGACCCTCCACAAAGTTCCCACTTGCAGGACAAGGGTTTTCTTCAGAGGATCCCAAGCCTGTATTGAACCCACTCCTGCCCCACTGCTGTGCTTGGGTGCCCACACTGTCCCACCCATCTCCTGAGACAACGACAACGAGGACATCCAGCTGCGGCTGGTGGCATCTCCCCAAGGGTGTCAGAAGCTGCACCCTGGCAGCAGCTGCAGGTTGGTGATGATGCCAGTCCTGGACACGCCCACACACATCCACAGCTCCCCCTGCAGAGCCGTACCTCGGATCTTGCTGGCCAAGTGCTCCTTGGAGGTGATGATCTGGTCCATGTCGGTGCGGATGGTGCTCTCCAGCCGGGGCCGCTCCTGCTCGCACCCGGCCACGGCCGCGTCGTACCGCGCGCTGGTCTGTTCATACACCATCCTATAGACAGCATCTGAGATCTGGGGAGAGCAGGGACACCTGCCGTGGGCACCTGCCTGCCCCCTGTGCCTCCAGCTGCCCCCTGAAAATCATCACCTGCAGGACCAGCCAAGCCTTGCCCCCAGCCTCCACAGGACCCTTCCTCGCAGCCTGGCAGTAGGTATCCAAACCAGGGCCCCCCCAGATGGGTGAGATGAAGCTCCAGCGGTGCAGAAGGAGCTTCCAAGTGGTGCTGGAGGGGCACAGAGTTGAGCCTCCAGAAGACAACCTGCCATAGGCAGGTCTGGGGATGCTGCAGATCTGGGGAGGCTGGTGGGTTGGGATGCTGCAGGTCTGGGGAGGCTGGTGGGCTGGGGAAGCTGCAGGTCTGAAGATGGTGGTGGGCTGGGGATGCTGGTGGGCTGGGGATGCTGGTGGGCTAGGAATGCTGGTGGGGTGGAGATGCTGCAGGTCTAGGGATGCTGGTGGTTCAGAGATACTACTGGTCCGGGCAGGAGATCCCCCTGAAAGCACTGCCCTGCCTCTCTCAGTCTGCCTGGGCTTTCAAGAGGCAACTACATGAGCAGGATGGAATAACCCACTGAAATTTCACACTGACTTTGCAGCCAAATGCTGGGATTTCAGGGCTGGTAGCATAGAAAGCCACCCTCTTCTCCCTCCCTTGAGCTTCCCAGCTTTGCAACTAAGACCACAGCTACTGAAAAAGCAGTGTTTGCATGTTTTTAGGCTGCTCCAGTGGCCTATTAGGAGCCTGGAGGTAATTGTGAATCGGGTTTTAAGGTTTTAACAGGCAGTTTTGAAGAGCCCTTAGTCTTTCGCAAGGGTTTGGGCTGGATTTAGCCTGTGCTGCTCTAAAAATGGCTTGCTAAATATAGCCAGGACAGGCTTTGCTCCAGGACTGGGCTTCCTCCTGTTTGCTTCTCTGGCCCCAGGGACGAGGCAGGGCTGGGCAGGGACACGGGAGGAGCTTTAAAAAGCCACTGTGGAGAAAGGACGGATTCTTTGGAGGGGGTGGGGAGAGGGGGCAGGAAAGTTGGTGGGCACCGTGCCCAGCAGGGAAGGAAAGAGGCACTGCAGCTCCCAGAGCTGGGGCAGGCAGTGCCTGCTGCAGGCAGGGGGAGAGCAGGAGATGGTGACCCCCATCTCCACACCTGGATCCAGGTCCTCTGGCGCTCCGGAGCCTTGCCCTTCAGCCGGGGGCCGATGGTGCTCCTGAGCTCGGGCAGCAGCTCTTCCATCACCAGGTTGCTCAGGATCTACAAGGCAGAAGGTTTTGGGGACTTTGCTGGGGTTCCCCCCCACAGACACCCCCCACCCCAGGCTGTGGGACAGGCGCTCACCTGGGTCTCGTTCCCGCACAGCATGTCCCACGTGCCGTACTGCTCCTTGGACTGGCGGTACCTGCGCACGGCATCCGTGAAGGCTGGAGCCTCCACCCGGGAGTCCTCCGAGATCCCTGCGAAGGGCATGGGGGCACAGTGAGCAGCCTGGCACCAGGAGGGAGGCAGTGTTTTGTGGAATAAAACCCCTCTAAGCCAGGGAGGTTACAGACAGGTCCGTTCATTCCAGCCCCGGGCGCAGGGGGGATCGCTCCTCCAAAAACATGCGGCCCTGGTTGAGTTAACAAAGGGTTTGTATGCAAGGGAGTTATACAGATTCATTTTGCTTTTAGGCAGAAACATTATTTCCTTAGAGAAGGCGGGGTTATTATAATGAGCCTCAGGAACTGATTTCCATTTTCTCTGCCCCTGCTGCTGCTTCTTGTGCCTGTGCTGTTCCTCCTGGGAATTCAGGGCAGGGGTCCCTGGGGGTATTTAGGGATGAAGTAAAGGGTCTTCCTCCTGTGAACTTCCTACCTTTTGCTCAAAACTGGTCCAAACCAGTCTTGTTGGCAACTGTAACAGGTCTAATTGGACTTATCTTGTTCTTTTGACATGTTTTCTGATTTATCATCAGGTATCCTGGCTGTTTTAATTGTCCAAGAAGCTTTGGGCCTCTTGGTATGGCCCTTTCAAGGACACTGTGGGAGTTTTGCTGCAGTGTTTCACACTACTAAGGAAATTCTATGAGAAGTATAAAAGCATGGAAAATAAGCATCATTACAAGCCCTAGGTAAATAAGCACAGACAAAATAGGCATAAACAAAATGAGCATAAGTAAACAAGATAAGCATCATAAGCCCTAAGTGAAATAAACAGAGGCTCTGCCTTCCCCCTCATCAGCAGCACCCCAGTCTTTTGCAGGGGGTGCCTCCTATCCCCCAACACCCTTGGACCCGTGCAAGGAGCCCAGTGCTGTCACCAGGACGGGCGGGTCCCATCCCAAACCACTGGGTAAGGGGGCAGCAGTGATTGGGGGTCTCCTTCTCTATCCAGACTGATCCCCTACAGAGCCAGACCAAGGGCAGGATGGGGAGGCTCATGTGATGTGTGAGGAGCCAGGGGCTTGGTGAACCCTGAAGGCACAGCAGGAGCAGGGGCTTGACGGGATGGGGGTCTCAGTGACCCCCGACTGTACATGGGAATCTAGGGCTCAGTGAGCTACAAAGGCACAGCAGGATCAAGGGGTCACCCCTGACACCACATGGGGCCCAGAGAGCTCCCCAGCACCTTGGGGAAGGGCAACTGGGGGGACTGGAGGAAAGGGGGTGCCTGTAGGGAGCAGAGCAGCTCAGGAGGAAGAGGAAAGTGGCCAAGAGGCATTGGCATTGAGTCAGGGCCCCATCCCCAGCAGGCTGGGCTGTCCCCAAGGTGAGTCCCAGCAGCACAGCTCACTGGGTCACCTGCATGAGGAGGGCTCAGACATCACCCCCACCCTCCCACAGCACCCATCAGGAGGAGGGGCAGGGTGCTGGGAGCCCATGGTCACATCCCACATGGAGGAGGAGGAGATGGGGACAGCCTGAGAGCTGCCCCACACATCCCACACATGGCCCTGCCTCATCCCAGCCCCTCCAGGCTGTGGAGGTGCCTTACAGACAGAGGAACATCCCTGAGAGTGACCCCCCAGCACCCAACTCCCCTCCCCATGCCTGGATCCCTGGCAGGAGGGAAGCAGGATGGGATCTGAACCCAGGATGACCTGTCTCCCAGCAGTTACCCTGCTCAGAGGCTCCCAGAGGGCATCCCTGAAGTGATGACAGTGGGAGGGCACAGCCCTTCCTTGGACCACCCAGGAAAGTGATGTGCTGGGGGCACACAGCCAGGGGTGGGCTTCTCCTTCCCAGGAGTGACAATCCAGGGCAGTGAGTAGATCTTTCCCAGTGCACACAGACTTTTGTAAGATGATTACAATTAACTCCAAGCCTAAGCAGCTTTTCTTGAGGGGCAGCTTAATACACAGGGGAAAAAAAACACTGAGTAAGTAAAATCTGTCCCTTTCTCCGTGCCCAGAGGGAGCCAGAGCCAGGCTGAGCTTCCAGGGGCCAGTGTTCCTCCATCCACAGCTCCCAGCAGCTCAGCATCTCCTGCCAGGTGGGACAGCCTGGCACAGGTTTCAGTCCCTTGCTCCTATGGGCAAACTTCATCCTCCAGACCCTGCAGAGAGTGGGGCAGGATTTGCCCCACAAAAAGCCTCCTGGATCTGCCCCCCAGGATCACTGATCCCAGGCTGGGCCTGGGGATGTGTCTGAGTCTGTCCTGAGCCTTGTGCTCTGTCCAGGCACAAGCAGGACTGCAATAAGCCTCTGTGCCATTTCAAAGGGCAATTTAATGAGTTTGCTTCATTAATGTGTGGTTTAGGTCACGAAGGGGCAGGACAAGGCTTCAAACTGAGAGAGGGAAGGGTTAGATGGGATACTGGGGAGAAATTCTTCCCTGTGAGGCCCTTGGCACAGGCTGCCCAGAGAAGCTGTGGCTGCCCCATCCCTGGAAGTGTCCCAGGCCAGGCTGGATGGGGCTTGGAGCAACCTGGGCTGGTGGAAGGTGTCCCTGCCCATGTCAGGGGGTGGGATGAGATGGTCTTTAAGGTCCCTTCCAACCCAAGATATCCTGCAACGAGGGGCAAGAGCTCCTGGGGTGAGCACTGCCCCAGCCTCATGTGACACCAGACAGGGCAAGGGACAGTCCTGGAGCACGTAAGGGCTCCAGGGACACGAGGTTGGGCACTGTCTGTGTGAGGAACAGTGTTCCACTTCCTCAGTCCTTACAGAAGAGCTGGTACTGCAGAAACACAGCCTGAAAAAGGGAGGCGAAAATTCCCACAGGAATCACAACCAGACACAGAAACAGAGCCTCTAATTTAGGGGCAAAAAAAATGAAAGAGCTCAACAACAACAAAAGAGCTTTCATGGAATATGAAACAGTATCTCAGAGCTGGTAGGGGCAGTGAGGGGCAGGCAGAACCATCTCAGAGAGGAATCTGGGCTGCAGGAATGCAGAATCCCCCCAGCACTGAGCATTCCTTGCCCACTGCCCAGCCTGGGAAGGCTTTTCCATCACATGCTATGGAGAAGGGGAGGGAGGAGAGGATTTATTGGCACAACCCTGGCTGGCAGCAGGGGTGGCAGAGGGGCTCACACCTCTCCTCTCCCTCACAGCAGCACCTGGGAGTGCTGGGGGGAATTAAAGATCATAAATTGTTTTATTTTAGTAGGGGATCAATTCCTTGTTTATCAAGGGCTGGTTTTGCTCACAGTGCCCTGGTGTTGTGGGTCCTGGGGTGCTGAGCTCCATCCAAAATTGATGCTCAGGCAGAATCCTGAGGACATGAGGAGTCACTGCACTCAACCTCCCACAAAGGAGCTAGACCCTGGCTGGGCTGAGGGGGCACACTGCTCAAAGAGCTTGGACACCCCCAGCACAAAAAAAAACCCCAAAAGAGCCAATTTCAGGAGGTTTAGTCTAATATGGGAAGATGGAAACCCCCACTGAAACCCCAGGCACCAGATCCCATCCCAATACTCTGCTCTCTCAGCTCTGGCAAAATCAAGGCTACACAGAGCTGCCAGGAGTAGAATGAAGCACTTAAAAAGTAGACAGCACTGCTCTTTGCCCACTAAAAGACCCGATTCTGAGCAGATTCCAGCTCTGGCACCTCCTTCCCCAGGAAACTTCCCACTGTCCCAGGCAGAGCTGGGACTTGGGGCTCAGCCCAGGAGCTCCCAGGCCACAGCCAAGCAGGAAAATCTTGTTTTCCTGCCAGAGGATGGCTGGCGTGGGAGGCAGGACCTGCCTCCTGCCCGGCCACACAGCCCCCACCCCTCTGTCCTCAGTGGGTTTGGGATTTGAGGGCTTTTTAATTCCCAAATATTTTCCGCCTCAGGGTGGCAAACAAGGCATGAGGGCAGCTCCTGAGTCAGGCTCTGTGCTGGATGTGCAAATGCTTCCTGCCCCATGGAGGTGTCCCTGTGGGGATGCTCCAGCCAGGAGGTCCCCCAAACCACACCTTCCTGAAAGCCTTCAAGATGCTACATCCAAACCCCACCTTTTCCAGAAGGCTCTCCAGGGGTTCTACACCTCAAAATCACCCCTTCCTGAAGGTCTTCAGGGATGCCACACTCCTAAACCATCCTCTCTAAAAGGTTCCAAAGGATGCTACATCCCAAAACCACCCCTTCCCGAAGGTCCTCACGACTCTACATCCCAAAACTACCTCTTCCTGAAGATCTTCAAGGGTCTGCCTCGTGCTCAGAGGTACTGACATTGACAAAGTGCTCAGCAACAGAATCATGGAATGGTTTGGGTTGGAAGGAACCTTAAAGATCACCTCCTGTCATGGGCAGGGACACCTCCCACCAGCCCAGGTTGCTCCAGGTCCCGTCCAACCTGGCCTTGGACACTTCCAGGGATGGGGCAGCCACATCTTCTTTGCCCAACCTGTGCCAGGGCCTGCCCACCCTCACAGGGAAGCATTCCTTCCCAATATCCCATCTAGCCCTGCCCTCTGGCAGTGGGAAGCCAAACCCCTCATCCTGCCACTCCAAGCCCTTGTCCCAAATCCCTTCGCAGCTCTCCTGGAGCACCAGAAGGTTCTCTAAGATCTCAACAGCTCCCAGTCAATTCCTCCTCTTGACCTCCAAATCATTCCCTCTGGCCCAAAACCCAACCCAGCCACCACAACACTCCCTCCAGAGCAGGAGGATGATGCTGTCCCCTGCCTGGACACCCCCCAGCAGCCCCAGTCCCACTCACCGTTGTTGCAGTGCCGGACGCAGTCCTGGAACACCGCCTGCCACTTCTCCTGCTCCTTGCCCGTCATCACACAGAAGTAGTAGTGCCTGGCATAGGGGTGCCAGAGGATGAGGGGGAAATCCGTGGGGCACTTCAGGATGGGGGAGTGCCCAGACTTGGGTGTCACACCTGCAGAGAGAGGAGGGCGTTTTGAGGAGCAGACAGAGCGGGACAGGGATGGAGATGCTGCAGGGTTGGTGGTGTCCATCTCCAGCTTGGGTGCCTGCCCAGAAGATCTCCTGTCTCCTTCCCAGTGCCTTTTGCTGTGAGTTGTCCCAGAAATACTGGGAGGGGAACACAAAAAAAAAGGAGGAAAAGAGCCTCATTTTTTCCAAAATGGAAATTGGAAGTGAAAACTGAAAAATTAAATTAATAGGAATCAGAATCATGTGGTTCTTCTGGAGCCACAGACACTTTTTCTTTCCTTTCATGGTGCCTGTGGCAGGACCTGAGCAGCAGAGTCTTCACACCCCACCAGTGGGAATGGAGTTTTCTCCTTCCCTGCTGTCCCATATCTCAAAATTACACCTTCCCAAAAGTCCCCAGGAATGCTGCACCCTAAAACCACCCTTTCCAGAGGGTTCCCAAGGATGCTACATCCCCAAAACCACTTCCTGAAGATCTTCAAGGATGCTGCACTCCAGAATCATCCCATTCTGAAAGTCTTCATGGATTCTGCACCCTAAAACAACCCCTTCCAGAAGGTTCCCAGGGATGCTACACCCCAAGAAACCACTCCACACCTCCCCAAAGGTTCTCAGGGATGCTACACACCAAACCCTCCCTTTTTAAAGGTCCTCAGGGATACTACACCCCAAAACCACCCTGCCCAGGAGGTCCCAAAACCCACACCTTCCTGAAAGCCTTCAAGATGCTACACCCCAAACTCCCCCTTTCCAAAGGTCCCCAGGGATACTACACCCCAAAATCACCCTGTCCAGGAGGTCCCTACAGATGCTACACCCCAAAACCATGCCTTCCAGCAAGCCTTCAAGATGCTACACCCAAACCCCACCAGTTCCAGAAGGCTCTCAGGGATTCTACACCCTAAACCAACCCCTTCCCGAAGGTTCCCAGGAATGCTACACCTCAAAATCACCCCTTCCTGAAGGCCTTCAAGGATACCACACCCCAAAAACGTCCTCAGGGATGCTACACCCCAAAATCACCCTTTTCTGAAGCTTCTCAGGCATCACACATGCCAAAACCACCCCTTCCCGAAGGTCACCAGGGATGCTACATCCCATAATCACCTTTTCCTGAAGAACTTCAAGGATGCTACACCCCAAAGCCACTCTTCCAAAGGTCCTCAGAGATGTAACGTCCCTTTTCTGAAACTCCTCAGGCATCATACACCCCAAACCCACTCTTTCCAAAGGTGCCCAAGGGATGCCCAGTGGCACCAGAGGGTGCAGGGGGCTCACCAGGCAGGCTGTTGTTCACCAGCTCCAGGTACTGGTCCATGGAGGTGAGGATCTTGTAGCCAGCACTGTTGACCAGCACACGGGGGGGCAGTTCCCGCTCATAGGCCTGGGCAGGAAGAGTTGGTCATGGATGATGGGCAGCGTGGCCATGCCACCATGATGGGGTGTCCCCTTTGGAGCTGTACCCACTGGAGGTGGGCAAAAGGGGGTGTTCTCCTCACCAGTTTGTTCTCGTAGAGGACCAAGCCATAGTTGTGTGGGACCACGCAGAAGCGGTTCCTCCACTTCTTGTTCTCCTCGATGTACTGGAAGATGTTGCCTGAGTAGATGACATGGTCCTCCAGTGGGAGCTGGAGGAGCAGACAGAAAGGTGGGAGGCACAGGGGGTCAGTGAGGGGCAACTCTACCTTGGGGAGTCCATCCAGGTCTGTTTGGGGTGGTTTGGGTGGGTGTTCCTGCACTAGGGCTATGCTGAGGCTGTCCATGATCACCACTGGATTATCTCCCACAGCACTGCAAATTTTAGTGCCTGAATAGGTGTCTGGGTGGCACTTTTGAGGAGCACCACATGCAGAGTCCCAGAAGACCCCGGAGGAGCTGCTCACTGCGCAGTGAAATCACATGTGGTGGTGGTCACTACGCTGTGGTCTCACCTCTGCCCCAGCATCTCCATCCTGGAAGACACACCGAGCTCAGCTGAGCGATGAGCTCACCTGGCCAAGTGGCATGTTGGAGAAGAGCCCTCCAGCAGCAACTCCCAGCTCCAGCTACTGCAATTTCCCTGGCATGGGGTGGAGAGGAGGACGTGTGGCACTACTGGCAGTGGCCATCAGCCAGAAGGTCCTGCCAGGGCATGGGTCAGAGGCAACTGCAGGTGGCAGGAACCAAGCTGTTCTCAGCTGGGTCTCCAGAAGGGAGAGGGAAGAGGGAAAGCAAGAACCCACCCTATAAGGTTCAGCATCAGATGATGCTTAGATGCTCTGGACTTCAGGGAAGACAAGCCACAGCTCCTCTAAAGGAGGAGAGATTTAGATTGGAATTCCTGGCTGTGAGGGTGGGCAGACCCTGGCACAGGTTGCCCAGAGAGGCTGTGGCTGCCTCATCCCTGGGAGTGTCCAAGGCCACGTTGGATGGGGTTTGGAGCAACCTGGGTGGATGGAAGATGACCCTGCCCATGGCAGGGGGTGGAACTGGATGAGTTTTAAGGTCCCCTCCAGCCCAAGCAAGTCTGGAATTCTGGAATTCACCTGGGCAGAGCAACACTGGGAAAACTGGGATGCAAATGGGATTTACCCTTCAGCTGAGCTCAGGGCACCAATAACCTGTGCCGTGTGTGTGTGTGAGGACCACGACAGTAACCCCCATCCTGGGGCAGCAGGAGTGTCCCTGAGCACCGGGAGGCTCCAGGAGCCCCTGACCACACAGACACGAGCTGTTCTGCTCTGGGAGGGGGAGCCAAGAGAACTCTGAACTCTGCCAGCTGAGCATTACCTGCATCATGGTCACAGTCCCCTGGCATGGTTTGTAATTGCTGCATTCCATGGCAGGGGGTGGGACTGGATGATCTTCGAGATCCTTTCCAGTGCAAAGCATTCCATGATGCTGTGATGAGATGCTATGACGGGGACACACAGAGGACATCCCCCACCCCCTCGCAGCCCCTGGCAGGCTCTCCAGCACCTTTGGGTCCACATGCTGGCAGCATTTCCACCATCTTATATGTGGGTGGGCTGAGCCAGCCAAGAATCTGTCCCAGGAATTTTTATGAACCCAGGAACATAAACAACAGCCGAGAGCTCTCGTGAGGACTGGAGTGTGTGGTGGCCACCCACCATCCACCACGGTGGCCAGCAGGAGAGGCCATGACACGGAACCAGAATCCTTCTGGAAGAACTTTCCCCACTTCTCTCCCTGCTCTCCATGTCTGGGCTCACAGGAATTTTGCTGCCTTCCCCAAGCCCAACACTCCTCCCCAGCCACACACCCTCCCTGAGCTTGGGGAGGTCTGACAGCAGCTTGGCTGACAGCACCTCGCTGCCCCTTAGGGCTTTCCAAAGCCCTTGGAAGAGGGAGAAGAAAGTCCAAAATAAGCCCTGCAGGGCTGGGGAACTGCAGGAGGGATAAGAGCCCCAAGGCCACCAGCAGGATGGGGACACAACGGAGGTGCCAGCTCTGGGAATCCCCATCAGCATCTCCCCAGGGTGGCTGATCCAAGGAAGATAAAGTGCCTCTGAAAGTACCACCCAGGGCAGGCTGAGGCAGCCAGACCAGCTGCTGCTGGAGGGGAATCCAGGCCGAGCACTGACACGGGACCCTCTGTCAGGGAGAGGCTGCCCAGGGCCACCAGCACCCTGGGAACCTCAGCAAGGCTGTCCCCTCCTCACACGCCCACCTCGCCCAAGGGAGACACTGAGGTGGCACCTCCCAGTCACAGCAAATAAATGGGACAGGCAGGGATGTGCCAAATTGTGGGGACTGGCAGGGAGGGAGCCAGGGAGCTTTGAGGCTGACATGGGAGCAGAGGGTGTCAGAGATGGTTTTCCAGGGGCTTTTGGATAGGTTGCTGGAGAGTCCAAAGGCAGAGATATTTATTCCATATTCTCATTGCTGTTGTCTTGTTACATCTTCAGATGACTGAATCCTTCTTCCAACCCCAGCCCTGCTGTGCTCTCTGCCCAGGAGGACCACCAGCCCCTGGTCTCCCTGCTCTGAGCACATCCCCACAGAGACCACAAAAAAAGGGTAATAAATAACCAAAATTTTAAATTTCCAAGTGCCACTTCCCAGCTGGACCTGGGATGCCACTCTCCATCTTCTTGACATCCACAGCTTTTTGCACATGTTTGGGGATCACAGAGTCCATGTGGAGGAGAAGATCACACAGCTCCTTGCAGAGTCACCCCACAGACAGGTCCCCATGGTGTCTGGAGGACTGGGACATCCCAGTGGCACTGCTGGGATCCTGGAAGGGGGTGGGCAGCAGGCAGGACAATGAGCAAGAGGAATGTCCTATTTATACACTGGTGTTTTTCAAGACTCACACGGTGTCCCTGACCTCCAGACCTTGCTGCTGTTCCTCAGACATTCCTGGGCTGCTTGCTGGAGCTTTATAATGAAGCAACAAACCTGGGATGGAGGTAAATCCCGGAGGGAGGAGGCTGAAGACATCTGCTAAAGTCCAGCAAACTCAAAGCACACAGTGCTGAGGACTGTGGGCACCCAGCTCTTCCCCAGGAACCTCCACTCCTTTATTTTTCCTAACACACCCAGCAACTCCCAGACGAGATGGGGCACATCCAGGTGCCTGGGCAAGGTGTCACCTTCATGGGTGGGTCAGGTACACAAGCACTCTGAGAACTCAGGGCTTGAGTCTGACCTCACAGAGGTATTTTCTAAATTTCATAACAAAACCATCCCCTTAAGCCCTGTGCAAGAGCAGAAGCCTGACTCCATGTGCAATCACACCTTCCAAGGAGCACCCACAGGACAGTGGCTCCAGGGAGGACACCAAGCCCTGTCTGATGAGCATTCCCTGCCTGTGTCATCTGCCTTTGGAGGCAGGAGGGGAGGGCAGGATGACCCCTGGGTGCCAGATCCATAAGCTCCATCTCCAAGGGAGACCTTCAGCCAGGCAGGAGACACGTGGCTGCTTGAGATTAGACCTGGATTCAGCTCTGCTTCCCACACAGGATCAGGGACATGTGCCAGGTGTTTCCTACTCCTCCCTGGGAATTTGCCTGGGCTGGAGCATCACTCGTACCCAGGACCAGGAGGACAACAGCCTGGCACATCCGCTCAGGGTTTCACTGGGCACCAGGGGCTCTCTGAGCTCCTGCCAGCCCTGGCCTCGAGCTCAGCCATCCAGGGGACTGCAACCCAGAGCCAGCCTTGTTCCTGCTTGCAGCCTGTGCTCCTTGCATGGCATGGGAAAGAAAACCACCCCAGGGAGTCCCAGGGATGGGCTGGACTGGTGGCATGGGCTACATCCCACCTGGCAGGGTGCAACAGAGAGAAGGGCCATGCCTGGGCTTTGGGGAGGACATCAGTGCAGGTTCTTACCTTGCGGTGCAGCAGCTGTGCCTGTGGCCCCCCGTTGCCCTCGATCTCATAGCGGACGCTGTTGAACAGGGCGACGCCGTACTGCTCCTTGTAGCACCGGCAGAACTCCTCCAGCACCTTCCCCGTCTTCTCTGCAAGGGGAGGATGCAGCTATGTCAGGAACAGGTTGGATTCAGGGGTCTCCTTGCTGCAAACCCCCTCAGACTCCTTCCCCACCCTCTCCACCCACCTCCTGTCGACCTCCTGCCACCAGAGCACGTTTTGGTGCAGGGACCACAGCAGAACTTGCTGCTTTCTGCCCTTCCCATCCACCCCAGGGGACTGATGTGGGGTCAGGACCATCTCTTTTTTATTCAGGACAATCTCTTTTTTCGCCTTTCACACTAATTTCATGGATTCCTCTCTCCGGCAGGAAATTCCTGACATGAAGCCGATTCCAGCGCTGCTGACGGCTTCCTGTGCCTTGTGCAGCTCCTGCCCCTGCTCTGACCACCTCAGACTGCTGAGACGGGGGGAAACCCTCCATTCCCCATCCCCAAACATCACTGACCCTCCCTTTGACTCCGCAGTACCCCCATAAGGGCCATCCCCCTGAGGGGCTCCAGGCCCTGCAGCTGGTGATGCACCATGGAGACTCAGAGGGGAAAGGACAGCCTGGCTGCCCCCACACCCCCTGGGTGAGGCAGAGAACCCTCACCACGATCCCCAACTCCAGACTGGGATGAGCCCAAGGTGCTGGGAGAGCCTGACGTGTCAGATAACCCCTTACACACTGGTGGAAATCCCCTCCACCCCACAGGCAGCCCCCCACTGCTCAATGCACAGGGTGGGGGGAACACTGCAAACCCACTGCCCAGCAGCAGGGACAGGGCTTTCCCAGCCCCAGGGTGGCACTTACAGGAACCCCCTGTGCCTCCTGGGGCATCAGTCACAGCGAGGGAGTGGATCTGTGCCCTCAATCTTTGCCAGCACCCCTGCCCCATGGGCACCCTGACCCACCCAGCACCCTCCCCACTCCAGACCCCACACCAAAACCCCAGCACGAAGCACCCCAGAGCCAGGGAAGAAACTCCCCCAGAGCTGCCTTTGGCACACGGCGCCTCGACTTCCAATTCCCCTCTCAACTTTGTCCCAGAGCCTGCGAAATAAAGTAAGCATTTGAGTTGCCTCCAACTATTTCTGACAGCTTGGGCTCTGCCGGAGACCAGGCAATGGGAGGAAGGATGCTGCTGGCTCTGCATACCAGCGCTGGAGCGAGCACGATGCTGGGGGCACGAACCCAGACAAAACAGCCCTCTGCGCCGGCTCGGCAAGGCTTGGCAGGAGCCAAAATCTCCGTCAGCAGCCGACCCAGAGCTGTGCCGGCAGCCAAGACAGCGCTTGGAGCAGCTCGCCGCAGGGCGCTGCAAATCCCGAGGGGATGAGCGGCTCCCGAGGAAAACGCTGCCCCGGGACAGCGGCTGGGGGAGATAAACACATCCCCGAGGAGACACCAGCGCTGGGAGCAACTACAGACCAGCATCGTGCCGTGCCAGGGATGAAAAATCACTTTAAATTTGATAAACTTCTTCCCAGCAAAGAAGGGGCGGGCGGCTCGTCCCGCCGGAGGAATTGCTCAGCGCTGTCGGGGCAGTCACGCCGCGCCGGCGGGCGGGCAGCGCCTCTCTTGCAATTCCCGTCTCCTGAGCTGTGGGATTTTGGCCGGGGATCCAAGCAGCCATGCAGACAGCTGAGATTTAAAAGGACATTTTGAGGTTTCATTTCCTTTCAGTCCATGGGAAAAAACGAGCCCCCGGTCCTCCGGCAGGCGAGGCGGCTTAGTCACTCATTCTTCCCTGATTAACGGCGGGGCCAATTAGGAGGCTTTAAGCAAATGGCAAAGCAAAAGTCAATTATTTGCAGGGGTCAAAACAAGGTTTGCAGTCAAATATCCGAGGTGACTAAACCTCCCCAGGCTCAGCAAACCCCTGCGGTGTGTGTAGGGGATGCAGGGGGCTAGTGATGATCTCAAACCACTAGCCCTGGTGGTCACCCCAGGGCAACAAGAGGGAGAGAGACTCATGGGGTATCCGGAGGAGTGAACACAAGGTGACCCAAGCTTTGGCAAGGTGTGGGCTGCTAGTGGTGGTACAGCGAGGCTTTGATTGACTAGGGGATGGAGAGCCCATGCTGATGATGCCAGTGGGTGCCTCGACACCCCAAACCTGTAGAACCCTGTGTGGGGTTGGTGTGTCCCACATGGAAACTGGCTCAGCCACCCACTGGCTCCTTCACCAGGGTGAGCAAAGCCTCCCAGCACTACTGGGAACTGTCAGAGCATCCACTGCTCACAGAGCTGAGCACTGGGGGCTATGCAGAGCACTCCCCCCTCCAGCTCCACGACCAAAGCCACCCATGAGCAGCAGTCCCTCCATGAGCAGTTTTGTCTGCACGTCCCACCAAGAGCTGGAGGGGTCTGGGGGCAGATGACAGTTCAGGGTGCTGTGTCCCCTGTCCCCTCACCTGAACCTCCCCCCACCATGGTTATGAAGGGGAGGGTTTGGCTGCTTCCCACCCAGCCACCCCATTGTGGGTGCAGGCTCAGACACCCACAGCAAGGTGCTCTGGCAGGTGGGAGCACACGCAGGGACCTCCCAGGGGTGGCTGTCCCCAGCCACCCACGGACAGCACTTTCCCAACCCTGGTGTTTGCTCCAGCACACACCCGCTCCCACTGCCACCACCCCAGCTCCTGTCACACCCAGCCAGGCAGAGGCCCCCAAGCAGCTCGGGAGGCTGGGTTGGCACAGACTGGGCTGGCACAGGTTCCAGCACATCCCTCTGGTTCCTGGCAAAGGCAGGGAGAAAACAGTGGCTTTGTAGGGTGCCAAGGAACCAATGCCTGGCTCAGCAGGAACCCCCATGCCAGCACCTCTGGGCACAGAACTCCTCTGTCCCCAGCCCCCAGGCTCCCCTCCTGCCCCCACAGCATCCCCATGACTAAGCTGCACGTGGTGGCTGCAGGCAGAGATAAAGGGGCTCCAGAGCTGGGGAGGGTAGAGAAAGGCAAACCCTGAGCTGGGCTGGATGCTGGCAGCAAGGATAGGGTTAAGCCAGGCCACACCATCTCCCAGCCACGCTGCAGCCCCACTGCCACATCCCCAGGGACCCCCACACCCTGCTGGCATCACCCACCAGCCTGTGCTGTGAGCACAGCAGAGCAGGCAGCCCTGTGAGGACACCCTGCACAGGGACAGGACAGGCAGCACAGATGAATCCCTGAGGCTCACCTGGGTGAAACCAGACAGGAGAGAAGGCTCTGCCCCTGCCCACACCCCTGACTGGCTGTGCCACTGTCAGGGAGCCCGAGGCAGAGCCCCAGCCATGGCACAGCCCTGGGGCAGCTGCAACCCCAAGGGCACACGAAGCCCTCGTGTGCTGAGAGGTCACGGCCGTGCCAGAGCAGCCCTGGTCCAGTGAGAGCCAGGGTGGGAGGTGGATCTTCCCCTCAGGATTCCAGAGGTCATGACAAACTGCCTGAGCTGGTCCAGCAGCCTGGACTGGCTACGTCCTGACCTTGGAAGCATCTCCAGCACCATCAGCAGCCCCATACAGAGAATCACAGAATGGTTTGTGCTGGAAAGGACCTTAAACCATTCCAACCCCCTGCCTTGGGCAGGGACATCTACTAGCCCATGTTGCTCCAAGGCCCATCCAACCTGGCCTGGGATGCTTCCAGGGATGGGACAGCCACAGCTTCTCTACCCAACCTGTGCCAGGGCCTGCCCATACTCACAGGGAAGAATTTCTTTCTGATATCTCACCTAAATCTCCCCTCTATCAGTTTGAAGCCATTCCCCCTTGTCCTGTCACTCCAGTTCCTGATGCAGAGTCCTTCCCCAGCTTCCCCACAACCCCCTTGAGACACTGGAAGGTGTTGTGAGGTCTCCACACACCACTCCATGCACACAGAAGCACACACATGTACACCCAGCACACTCATGAACAGACACATATCCCCCCCTGCCCACCCACCCACACACACGTGTTCACACCCAGGGGAGGCTGGAGGCCAGCAGCTGACAAATCCCAGTGGGAACACTCATCTGCATCCTCCCTCCAGCCCACATCCCGTTTGGCACACACAACCCTCATGTGTCCACTGCCCTTTGTATCTGTCCAGGGGGTGAGGTGTCACTGGAATCCCAGCCCTCTCTAGAAGTCCCCTGGGTGGGTATAGGATTATGGAATCATGGAATCACAGAAGAGTCTGGGTTGGAAGGCACCTTAAAGCTCTTCTTCCACCCCCCTGCCATGGGCAAGGACACCTTCCACCAGACCAGGAGCAGAGTGGAGGGGGAGTAGGAACATTCCTGGGCCAGTCTGACTCAGCCCAGCTCCCCCTGACCCCATGCAGGGTCCATCGTCCCCCCAGCAGGTCAGGGAGGGGGTGATGGCAGGAATATGTTTGCAGGGCAATGGAGGAGTAGACACTGGGGGTCCCTGCCCCCGTGATGGTCCCTCTGTGCCGTGGTGGTGGTGGCCTGTGACATGGGACATCCCAGTGGCAGGGGACCCGTGGGAAGTGTGTGCTGACCCAGCCAAGCATGCCAAGGAGAAGGTGTTAATCACTAATTTAGATGGTAGATGATTAATGAGCAGGGGTGGGTTGCTGGAAGGCAATGCAGGCTCCCAGCAGCCTCAGATCCAGTGGCACTGACAGGGACTGCCACCACGGGCTGGCAGACACTGCACTGACAGTGACATCCATGGGTTGGCACACAGTGGCACTGACAGGGACAGTGGTGGCCCAGATGTCTCTTCCAGCAAGGAAAACCAAGGAGAAGGCCACTGCAGGAAGGTTGATGCCATCAGTTGTCCCAGGTCATCCCTCTCAGCAGGGCTGCTCCAGCCATCCCACTCCTCTGCCTGGTCCAAGCACCCTCAGGGGGTGTGCCCACTGTCCCTTGGGCACCCTTCCATGCCCCACATCCTGGCATTATGCAGACAGTGTGTCTGGGCATCCCACTGAGGGCACACAGCATGGCAGGCACATGGATGAGGTGCACAGGATGCCATGGGATGGGGTGCTGAGTCAGACCTCAAACCAGCATCACCTCATGAGCCCTGAGCAGCGCTCAGGGACACAGGTCCCAGCTGGACAAGGACACAGGTCCCAGTTGGACAAGGACACAGGTCCCAGCTGGACAAGGACACAGGTCCCAGCTGGACAAGGACACAGGTCCCAGTTGGACAAGGACACAGGTCCCAGCTGGACAAGGACACAGGTCCCAGTTGGACAAGGACACAGGTCCCAGTTGGACAAGGACACAGGTCCCAGCTGACCCCACTGCAGCACTGGCTCATCCCAGCAGGAATTTGTGAATGGCAGAGGGATGGCAGGAGATGTCTCTGGGCAGGCTGAGCACCAGCAGCACAATGACAGCCAGCACAGGGGACTGCCACAGAGGTGCCACTGCTGATCGGGCACGAGCACCACGCAGAGCCAACAGGTGCCCCCAAAGGGTTAAGCCCCAGCCCGCAGTTCAGGGTTTCAGGAATTTGAATGTGAGCTCATTTCCACCCAGAAACATAAACTCCTTCACATGGGCCTGAGTCAGCCCAGCTGAGCACCCCTCCGGGAGGGGGTTCCCAGCACTGGTCAGGGCTGGGGGGACTCAGGCACCAGCTCCCCCCTAAGTGACACGGCAGCAGGAAAGGGGCCAAAGGTTTGTTCCTGGTGACAGCAAAACCCAGGGGCTGACCCAGCAGCTGTCCCTCCCTCATACAGACCAGGAGAGACTGGACCAGGGAAAAATAAACTCGGGGAGGGAGAGTAAAAGCTGGAGACAGTTCCCCCTTTGCAGCAAAATGCACCCTTCACACAAACCCACCCAAAACCAGCCCGGGGTGCTCCAGGATGCCATCAGGATTCAGACTGAGCTTGTATTGAACAAGCCAGGAGCTGAGGCTGCTCTGGTGCCTGCACCCACGGACCCAGCAGGACAGGGGCACCACTCCTGAATCCATCGGGAATATTCTCAGCCAGAAAGCAGCTCAGGAGCACGGGTGGAAAGGGAGCACATCCTGCCTCCTGCGGGCTCCGGAGCGGCCCCATCACCCGCCCTCTGACTCAGCCGCGGTGGGGAAGGGTGGGCAGGACGGGCTGAGCGGCAGGAAGGGATGAGGCAGCGGAGCCTCGGAGGAGAAACCAGATGGGGCCAGGCCTGAACCGGTTCATCCTCTCTCGCCCTGCCTTTGCCACACAGGGCTCTGCCTCCGGATGAGTCAGAGGCTCCCTTAATGCCAGCTCAGGGCTGGGGCGCCCGTCGGGGACACGGCTCTCTGCAAGGTGCACCCTTCGCCAGCACCCTGTGGCATTCCCCCATGCCAGCCGTGCCCCTTGGGGTGTCCTGGGAATGCTCCGAGGGGTCTGTGCCCACCGTGGAGCTCTCACCCTACCCCACCCCACGTCCCCGCACCCCGCCCCAGGAGCGCTGGTTGCACAACACCGCTCCACTCCCAGCCACGGCAATGCGACCTGCCGAAACAGACCTGCGAGGGTCTGGAGCCAAGCACGGCAGCCACGGCGCTGAGAAATGAAGCAGCACATTCAGCAGCAGCCTCTCGGCCTCAGAACAGCCGAAAAACCCCGACGGTGCCCTGGACGGACACCTTCACCCAGGAGCCGGACTCAGCCCCCTGCCCCAGCCCCCGTCCCGCGGATCGGGATCACATCCAGCCCGGCAGGAATGGCATTAGTGCCCGGCTGCGTGCCCGAGGGTGTTTTCCCGTGGCAGGGATGCCGGAGCCCCGCGGCTTCCTGGGAACAGCGGGGCTGCGTGCGAGGAATGTGCATGTGAGGAACAAACAGCGGTCGGGGCCTTTGAATGCCTCTGGAAGCCGATCAGGGCTGGACCCAGCCCAGCTGTGAGATGCCTGCCCTGAAACCTCCCCGCCCAAGCAGCCTCCGAGGGATGGGGGCAGGAGGAGTTCCCCTCCTGCCCATCCAACCTGCCTGATCCAGGAAAGACTCCCTTTCTTGCCCCTTCCCCTTGGAGCAGCCTTGCATTTGGGGGCAAAGTCACAAAGTGCAGGTGACTGGGGGCAAAACCCACCCCAGTCCGGAGTGCCACCTGCCCGGTGGGCACAGGGACAGGGCTCAAATCCATCAGCAGAGGTGCCTGCACTCACAGGACTGTGAGGGTACGTCCCATGGGCTTTGGGGATCTATGGGGAGATGAAACATCCCTGTGGAGCCGTTTGGCTCAAGCAGGACATCACTCCCCAAGCACTGGGCTGGAGCAGGACCCAGCACCCTCATGCTGGCTGCAACCACATCATCTCACATGTCCCTTGTACCCCAGGCTCCCACCAGCTGGCCAGGCTGGAGAAGAGCTTCTGGCCCTTCATTGCTCACCCTGGAGCAGGTTCTCCTCGCAGCAGGGTGGGACCAGCATCACACCTCCCTAGATAAGGTCCAGCTCATCCACCAACACCAGCCAGGCAGCATTGCAGTGGCGCAATGCCCCTGTGCCGAGCCAGGGCGTGCACCAGCACCAGCATCCTCTGGGCACCCCTGGCTCCTGGGAGCTGTGGGACCAGGGCAGTCCCCGTGGCAAAGGGGCCAGATCAAATTTGCACATCTCCGGGTCTCTTGTGTGCTGGGGGCAGCTGCAAGTGGGCGGTCCTTGCTCCAGCAGGTCCCAGCAAATGGTTCTGGCTCAGCAGAGGGTAAAAGCCAGTCCCTTCATGTCCCCTTGGGCTCAGACCCAGGGAAAGGAGCTGAACCTGGCACGTTCTCCCTCTGCCAGCAGGAAACCCAATCCAGTCCCATGGGAAGAGACAAAACAAGGACTTTTATGTACATCAAAAAAAAAATTAAAAAGCCCATCAAGAGGTATTTGAACAAAACAGCCCTGAGCTTCTCCTGGCTCTGCTGTGGCCCTTGACCATGGAGAGGGTCCTGTGCCCAGTTCCTGTATCCCACACACCCCTGATCTCTGTTCCCTCATCCCCATGGAGGGTGATGCTCATCCGAGGGTGGCCAAGGGATCAGTGTGTCCCAAAGGCCAAGGATGTTCAGGAGGCACTGCAGACCCTGGGGAACCACGGACACCTTGGTGTGATGGGCACCTGTGCTGTGGGGCTGGCAGCCAGTGCCAGCAGCACAGGAGGGTGGGCAGCAGCCAGCAGAGCAAAGAAGTTCCCAGGCAGAGGGAAGGCAGGGAAGATCCCAAGGCAGGGATGTTTCCAAGGCTCTGTCCCAGTCTCAGGTGATGCCTTGCATGTGTTGGGATGAGAAGAAGGGGCTCGGGATGATTCTCATGGCTCAGCCAGCAGCACTTTGGGTGCCTCGGAGCTGGCAGCCCAATTCTCCTGCCCCACAGAGTGGCACCAAGGTCACCCCAGCTTTGGGGACATCTCTTCATCCAGGGAAACCCCTAAAGAGGCTGAGCACAGCTGGCAGAGGGAGAGAGGAAGCCAGGAAAAGCCTCCTGTGCCCCAGGAGCCACCAGCACAGCAGGAGAGAGGAGAAATCCTGCCCCAGGTCCTCTACCAGCTCCAGGGCAGAGTGTTCCATCCATCCTGCTGTGTGGGAATGTCCCATCCCTGAACTCCTGCAGTGAGTGGTCTCAGTTCCCAGGACAGAGCTGGATTCTGGCTGAAGGCAGGGACAGATCCTTGCCACAAAAGGGCATGAGGGCACAGAGAAGGGCAGGAGGGCATGGAGAAAGGCACTGTGCTCTACTAGCCAGAGCTGGGACCTGAGTCAAATGTCATTGCTGTTTCCCTTTGAAAAAGGGGAAAAGGTGGTGTTTTACTCCTTCCTCCCTCTCCAGTCCAAGAGACTGAGAGGAAGCAACAAGGAGCTCTGCTCTGCCCCTTCCTCCCCTCCCACCCCTGGCACTGGGCTCTCCATGGAGCCAGTGCAGGCATGTCCAAGCACTGGACAAGGCCCCAGGGCCAGCCAGGGGCTGGGGAGGGAGCACAGCTCCTGCTTGGGGACCTCACTGCAAGGGAGCTTCAGCCCCAGGATGAGGTGACACCTACAAACTGAGTGGTGGGACCAGACCTGGGTCCTGTAGGGGCAGAGGGGGTGGTCAGCCTTGTCCTGGAGAGCTGGTCCTCACCTGTCATCACACCTCAGCAAGTGCCTGTGGATCAGCATCTCTTCAGCTGTTCCTCCTGCTGGAAAGCTTGGAGACGTGGGAGCCAATCAGTCCTAGAAGGGTGGGATGGAGCTGACAGGGGCCAAGAGGCACCGAGCCCCTTGGAGCTGAGCCAGCCTCTGCAGCGATTTAAGGGCAGGAGGGAGGTAAAGCCTTGGAAAATCCCAGCTCCTGGTTGGGCTTCCCTTGCTGAGTCCCTGCAACGGGTTTAGGGGTGTCTGATACTGCTGTGGGGGTGTCCTGGTCTGTGGGGGTGTCCTGGTCTGTGGGTGCTTTTCTCTCCCTGGGTTGACCCGGGGGGCCCAAGAAGAGCTCTCAGCTGCTGTGCCAGCTCCACTGCTCCTGTTCCTGCCCTCCTGCTCCCTGGCAGAGCAGGGAAACCCTCCGTGCCTGCCCCAGCTTGCTCCAGGCAAGGCCTCTGGATAAACCTTTGGTGAGGGTGGCAGGGAAAGCCCTTCCAGAGGGAAGGCAGGCTCTTGCCCCCAGGGCTGAGCAGGGGCAGGGCTGGGAGGGCTCCTGTTGCCTGCACACGTGGGAAGGCCACCAGAACAATGTCCCGTGCCCCAACACGCTGGCTCCCAGTGAGCCCTGTGCCCCGACACGATGGGTTCAGGTAAAGCCCCAGCTTGCCAGAACCAGCCCTTCCTGCTGGCAGGGAGCCCTGACATGCCAGGGGAGTTATTTATTTCACGATGAAAGAAGACACACATTTCGTTACGAGAAACCACCGCAGGTCTTCAGCACGATCCCTCGGAGCCTCCCTGCACCACTCCCCCCCAGAGGCAGGGCGAGGGTTTCAGCCTCAAGACCCACCCCAGAGCCCAGAACTGGCAGCCTCCACCTCCCACGCCGGCTGGAGCAGAGCTGTGGCCAAGGCTGGGAAATGAGTGTCACGCTTAGGGAAGCCACAGCAAAGCCCTCCCTGCTGCCTGCAGCCTCCATCCCTGTGCCATACCACAGCCCAGCACCTTTTGGCATTTGCCAGGCTCCTCTGGAACTGAGCCCACAGCCCATCCTGCTGGCACCCATCCTTCAGGCAGGAGAAGGATGCTCCTTGGTGGGATCAGGGATGTGCAGCCACTGGTGCCTCACACGGCTCGCTGGAGAGGAAATGCCACAGGTCCAGCCCCAGGGACACAGCTCAGTGTCACCTCTGCCACCACTGCGTGGGTTGGTGTCTGTCTCAAAATTAGCTGCTGGTTTGCTCTGTAATTAACGGGCTGGTGACTCCCTGGAGATGCCAGAACAAGGTGTGAGCTCCCAGGGACCCTCCCTGCGCTGCCACCCACCTCCACATCCCTCTGGCCATGGAGACATCCAGCAGCTCCTGCTGTGTCCCTGGGCTCCCACACCCACCAGGGGCTCAGGACAGAGCCACCCAGCTCCTGCCAGTCATGCTTCACCTCATCCCCCCGGAGAAGATGGGGCTGGGATGCTATAGGGATGGAGTCATTCCAGCATGAAGGAAGACCTTCATCCAGTTCCATGCTGGGAGCACTGGGAGAAAGGAGCACTTTCCTGAACAGGAGGGACCCTGTGGAAAAATCCACATTACCCAGTGACATTTCAGCTTTCCCAGGAGTCCTGGCAGGACACCCTGTGCATGCCACCCTCATGCCCCATCATCACCAGGTGACGGTGCCCATGCTGAGCCATTCCCTGTTCCAACCCACAGAGCAGGTTGGAGACGATTCCCAGCCCACATTTGGGAGGAATAGGAGGAGGAGGGTAGCCAACTGGACAACTCAGGCCAGGAAGATGTCCAAAGCAGGACAGCAGAAGGAAGTACTGGTCCCAGAGACCTTGGAGAACAGGATGCAGGAGCTGCAGGCAGCACTGCCAGAATCATCCAGATGTAGAGCACACCTGGCTGCCCCGACAACCCCAGCACAGCATCCCTGCTGCCTCCATGCCTGCTTGGAGGGATCCAGTCCCACCAGCACCACTCCTGGGAGGAAAGACCCTGGTCCTGAGCCAGCAACACACAAGTCATGAGCATGTGGCTTGTGACCTCTGGGAGACATCGGCATCAGCCACCACCCTGTGGGCTGGGACAGGGCATGGGACCTTCACAGCTTGGCTTTGATGGGAGAGATTCCAACACAGAGAGGGCTGTGCCATGGCATGAAAGGGCTTTCCCACCTCCCTCCTGCCTTTAATCCAACTACAATGCTGAAAGCTCCAGTCCCAGGAAGGAGAGAGGTCTGATCCAGGTTCTCCCCAGCAATTCTGGGGACTGCAACCTCAGGAAGCACTACCAACCCCAGAGAGCTCCTGTCCCTCCAGCAACAAGGGGTCACATCAGCGTGGGCATCCAAACTCCTGAAAGTTGGGAGGACAACTGGGAAAAGTTGCTTGGAGAAGGGCTGGATCCCTCCCTGGGTGCTGGCTGGAGCTGCAGCAGCAGAGAACAGGCCAAGCTAGGCAGGGAAACCTGGAGTTTTCCCCACCACATTGCTTTGCATGCCTGACAGCAAGTTGTGCCTTGCCTGTTGGGTTATGGCCCCTCCCAGCTCTGGGGGCTCCTCACCCAGAGAGCAGCCCAGGCGAGAGCAGAGAGGTGCTCCAGGAACCCAGTTTGCTCCAGTCTCTCCCAGGGAGGTGTCCCACTATAGGTGCACGTCCCCCTACTCACTCCAAAACTTCAGAGCTGAAGCACTAGCACAGGACACGTCCCAGCACAATCTCCATAATCCTATTCCACACCAATCTTTTTACCATTAAATCTTTTTTCCCACTTTTCCACATGAAAAGTCCCCTGCAGTCCCCTGTTCCCCTGCCCACGGGCTGAAACCCACCCTGAGGCAATAGCTCAGTTCCCTGCCAGGCTTCAACCATCCAGCCCGACCACTCAAACACCCGATCCCTGACCCAGCAGAGACAGATTCCTGCATAGAAAACCCAGACGGGCTTTTCCTTGTTATTCTTCAGGATTACGATCACAGGGCTTGGGCAGGGAGTTATCTCTGTACAGAGAACCAGCAAGTTAAAGGGAAACTCAGGATGTGCTTTGAATCTCAACAGGCTGCAGCCGTGGGCAGCCCCGACGCGGTGCAGCCTCGCGGGTCAGCCACGTTGAGCTTTAACTAATGCAAGATGAAAACCCCAGAGCGAGTTCCAAGCTCTCTTTCAAAGCTCAAAAACCTGCTGGCGTCCTGCTGAGCCGCATACCACGTAAGCATTCCTGCCAGGAACCAGGAACGGCAGGGGCCTGGCAGGGCTGACAGGCTCCACCGTACCCCAAGAGACACCGGGACCTTGTGCTGGCCCCACTCTGCTCCATGGGCAGCAGCTTTTCCCCCGGAGCCCTGGGGCACAAAAGGACTTCAGAGCCACTGCCGTGGCTTTATGACCGAGACACAGAAATTACATGGCGGAGCCACTTCCAAAACATCGGTGCTCCCGAGTCTTTGAGCTCCCGGCAAGACGAAAGAGGTCCAGCACCAAGCTGTGCTCGGTCGTGGCACTTGCCCAGCTGTGGCTCCAGCGGGTGGGGGGGCTGGGGGAGGTGGGTTCTCCCCTTGGAGATGAGGGGGTGTTCCAGCCTGGGGAGCTGAAACCAAAGCCGGAGCGTGAAAGGACTGGAGGTCACATCCCGCCGGCTCGGGAGCTCTGGGGAGAAAAGCACTCGCACCACGAGTGATGCAAGGTGGCTCGGGGGAGCCCAGCACCACGACAGAGCGGTGACCCCACTTACAGGGGTCAAGCAAGTCACCAGAGGCCCCATTTAGCAGCTCTGACCCCCCCCAGCTGTCACTTCGAACAACCCCTGCCTGTTGCAGAGCCATAATCCCACGTTCCGCAGTTCCCAGGCGGCTCTGGCCAGACATCCCGTGCCAGGGGCGAGGCGCTGACGCCCCAGGACAGACGGGCTCTCAATAACCACATTGTCACCCTGCCCCGTTCCCTGGCTTGGCGGGGGCACTGCTGTGTCCTGCCTGTGCCGGGAAGACTGGGGGCATCCAGCCCCTCCCTCCACCCCAGAACCTTCGAAGTGGGGGGGCTTCCCTAAGGGTCTCCCAGCACTGTAAAGGAGGGTAGGACTCAGTTGCCAGACAGTCCCCCGTGCTGACAGCGCTGTCCCTGCACAGGACTCGACTTCCAGCATCCCCCGGAGCCCAGATCCCCCCTTCCCTCCGCAGCCCGGGGGGATTCGCGCACCCACACGGCCCCCAGAGCCAACACAAACACCCCCGGCACAACCCAGCCTTTCATTTGGGCGGCAGACAAGCACCTCGGGTACCCGCGCCGAGCTCCCCGGGCTGTGCCGAGGCAGAAAACGCGGGGAAACTGTAGAAATAAAGAAGTTTAAAAAGCGAGAGAGGCGAAGAGCAGGAGGGGGGGTTCCCGGGAATACTGTTGGGGCGGGTTCCAAAGGGACCGAAGGAGGGATGGGGAAAGGCCGTCGTGGAGCGAGGGGCGCGCCGGGAGCTCACCCGCGATGTGCTGGCGGCGACCCTCGTCCAGGTGCGTGGAGACCACATCTCCCATGGCGAGCGGAGCCGGGCCGGGCCGGGCGGCGGCGGGAGGAGCGGCAGGAGGAGGAGGAGGAGGAGGGGAGGAAGGCAGCACCCGGGGCGGCCCGGCAGAGCGGCGCCCCACGGTCCCCCCCCGGCCACTCCTCCCGCACCGCCCCGCGTCCCGCCCGCCGCCCCCGGCACCGGCGCGGGGAGGGTGCAGGGGTCTCCTCGCATTGTAATTAGCCACTCTAATTGCTCTCTGAGGGATGGGGAGGATGCAGGAGGGGGTGCCCCCCTCCTACCCCGCACGGCCCCGCGTGTCGCCCCGCACACCCGCGGGACCCACGGCGGCTCCTGCGGCCGCTGGCGCCGGGAAAACCGGCTCCGTGCTGACACCGGGCTGCGCTCCCGGCATTGCAACACATTGCTCCGTCCTACCTGCGCCCACACCCCGGGCCCCCTGCCCTGACCTTGCTCCTGCCAGTGCCAAGGCGGAGAGGGGCCGTGGGAGCCGGCGGGCAGCAGGGAAGGGCGAGGGGATCCTCCCCCTTCCCGGTCGATGGGCAATGGGATGGAAAAACTCAAGTCGACTTAAAACCTTCCCCAGGCACAGATTTTCGACGAAGAGCTGTTTGGCTCCACGGCACCGGGATGGGGGTTTGGCATCTCCCCACGATCACCGGGCTGCTGGAGGGCACAGAGAGGGATACAAGAATAAGGAACGTCCCCCCGATCCAGCAAAATCTCCTTAGACACACTTGAACCAAGGCAGGAAGCAGCCGGAGCTGTGGAGCTGGAGGAAGCAGTGGAAAAGCTCCACCTTCCGCTTGCTGTTGCTGCAACTCCTTTCCCAAGAGCAAGAGGAGGAAACAACCCTCGCAGGATCCTCCGGCGCTGCCTGGGCACGGTCTCGCCAGACCCTGGGCACAGCGTGCAGCCGGGGTGTGACCGAGGGAGGAAGAGGAGGAGGAGGGAGGAGGAGGACGTGGTGGTGTGACCAGAAAGTTCAAGCTGTTCCCAGCTGCAGGGCGGCTCCAGGGAGTCGCTGCTGAGGTGGATTCGTGCTTTGGGATCGCTCTGGTTCCCTGGATGCTTCCAGACCGCTGGAAGATTGGGCTGGGCTGGGCAAAGTTCGACTTAGCTGTGGCCAGGTTGCTTGTCTTAGTAGGGGCCAGGAGGCGTGAAAAGAGCTACGGGGTTGTGCAGGCAGGCTTTTCCTGGGCTGGACTGTTCCTTCGGCGGGCTGTGGGAGGGAGAAATGGAGGTGGCCAGCCCGGAAACGAGGCATCCTGTTTATCCTCCTGAAATAGCTCTCCTTGGCCGGCCGCGAGGCTGGGGAGGGGGCAGGAGGCTGGAAAAGTCTCTCCCTGAATGCTGCCACCACTCCTGCCCTAGGACGGTGCCACCACTGGCTTGGCACACCCGGGGGACACACCAGGGGGTCCTGTGCCCTTGCCATGGCAGGGGCTGCCAACCTGGGGGCAAGCATCCTCCTCTTCAGGGAGCGTTCAAGCGGGTGCTCCCATGTCAAGCCAAGCTCTGCTGGAGATGAACATTCCACACGAGGCCAAACAACATCTACCGGCATCCAGATGCCACCTGTATCTGTCCCAGCACCCCCAGGAGCCAGGGTGGGTGGGGCTGGGATACACTCTGGGCTGGGCCCTCCCCTCCGGAATGTCCACAGTGCATCAGCCTTTTCCATCTTACCATCCCTGCAAAGCTTTTCAAAGGGAAAATGATTCCAAAGCTGAAATATTTCCCTTTTCCTCTCTGTGATTCACCGTAAGAAGGTTTTATCCTTAGCAGAGGGCTTGTTTCGCTGGCCAAAATGCTGTTGAAATCAAGGGATCCTCATGGGGAATTTATCTACAGCAAAATCTCATTTCCAATAGAAAATGGTTCCACTGGAGGCTTTTAAACGCTTTCCTCAGTGCTGATCCCCGAGGAGTCTGGCTCAGAATTAATTTGGTAGTCTGCCTTAGTGGGTGGTGGTATTTAAAAGGTGTTGAAAATGCATCCATCCCCTTCAAATTGAAAATAAATGTTAATATATACCCATGGAAATCACTTCATTATTAGAATCCAAGCTTCATGCCTTTAAAAGAAGCAGTATATGGGATATGATTTAGACAGTGCACACACAGTCCTGCTGAATAGACCAAGTGGTATAAAAGCCTTATTTTTGAAAAATCAATCCACATAAGCACTGAAGCACTACACACTGAGTCATTACCTGCCTCTTTTACCCACTGATGTGTTTCTTCAATAAATAATAATAATAATAATTAAAAAAACCAACAACAAAACCCAACCAAACAACTTAATTAAAAGGTAGAAAGTAAACACCATTGATACTGTTGATTTGCAAACAGGAAGGGTTTGTCTGTGGCATGCAGAAATAGCGTGTCAACAGAGACTGGAGGCTGTAACACAGACACAGAGGCTGTTTTGGGGGCTCCAGAAACCACCTGAAGATGAGCACAATGTCCTGACACTGTTAGCGCTGGAGTTTTGGCACATGCTGGCTAGTGACAGAGACAGGCTCAGTTGCTAAAGCTTGGGAGGTGGGAAGTCAAGGAGCTGCCTGAAGGGTTTTTGTCGTGATCAGAGGCTTTTGGAAGCTTGAAGCTCGGCAACTGAGCACATCTGGATGTGTTCCCACGTGGTCACGTGCAGAGGGAATCGTCCTGGTGTGTGTTTCCTTCATCCCTGCTGTCCCAGTGGATGCTTGTGGAGGTGATGTGGATGGGAATGGTTTGTCCTTCCTTTCCTGCTGCCAGTTTCTGGGAGCAGCGTGGGGCAAAGACCAGCCTGGCCCTGCTCAATCACTGAGCCCATCCTACTGTGGCAGCACAAGGGGTGCAGACACAGCCCCACACTGCTCTCCTGCTTGCCCTCCTGCCTCCACCCTCCCTGAGGATGTCTTTCAATCCATCCCAGTTTGCAGGCTCAATCATTTGGCTCAGGGACAGGCAGCAGCACCTCCTCACCAACTCAGGCACCTCCCTGCTCCTCTTCCCTGCATCCCTCTGCAAAGGCACCTGCTCCAGGTAATGCCCCCGGGTTCAGAACCCAGAACCCTCGACAGCCCTGAGCAGAGGGAAAACAAAACAGCAGCTCCTGCACCACAAGTGGTGCTCAAATGGGTTTGTCACACCCTGCCCCACGTGCCAGGGCTGCGAGGGACCAGCACAGACATCCCTCCTGTTAGAGACTGTGCAGCAGCATCAGAGTCGTACAAAATTGCAGTGTGGTAAATTCTAATCATCCCAGCTAATTACATCTCACTGAACATATGGAAATAATGCTTATCTGCTTGGAGATGCCTGAATTATCCCAACTTCAAAATGCAGGATTTCCCTCTGAATACAGCTGAGGAGAATAAATACTCTCATGGTTTCAGACAGTTGCTGGGATGGTGGTGATCACAGCAGTGAGCTGAGATAGTCCCCAAACTGGTAAAGCACTTAATGCCTGGGGGTGGTGGGTGGGTCTGTCAGGCTGAGCAAAGTACTCCATCCACACTGTCCTTCACCCTCCCAGGGACCCAGCACTTCTCCTGAATGATTCTGATGCCACAATCTCTCCCCATGAGGACATATTTTTAACCAAAAAAACCCCAACCAACCAAACAAACAAACAAAAAAGTTGATTATTTGTGATATTCTTTATGTTCACAGCAGCCAAACGAAGAGTCTGTGTGCTCAGGTCCCTGCTCTCCTGCCCCCTCAACTGATCCCCCTGGATTCGGTGCTTGTGGGGAGGATCACCCCACCTTGTTTCCCTTGTATTTTCCATGAAGTCTTTACCACGGTGGAAAATCTGACCTCTCAGCAGCAAAGGTGGTTGATGCACCTACACAGCACCCAGAACAGGCTGTTCCAAACCACTCACTACCTCCAGGACCTGCTGAATTCCTGCAACTACTGATCACAGGAGCATGTTGCAGGCTAAAGCTTTCAGCCCAATAAGTGTTTATTTGCCTCTCACTAACACAAAGAGCAATCAGTGGAGTCTTCCTTTGTCTCTCATTGACCCTGGGACAGGGATCTGTTTCCATCTCAGCCGGATTATCGGGAAACTCGATCGCTGTGGGGGAAGAGCCTGCAGGTGCTTGCGGTCAGGAGATGTGGCCGGGCGGGGGGGCGGGATCGGGGTGTCCCTTCCAGCTGGGCTAAAGTCCCCATCCACAGAGGGACGGCCAAATACAAGCCCACCCGGGGTCCCCTCTGAGGTGTCGAAGGTGTCCAAGTCAAAGGATCTGCTGGAGTGGGGTCTGAGTCAGCCAGGGTTGGGAAAAAGGGAGAAGCTCCCGGCAAAGAAAGGAGTGAAGGTGTCCTCCTGCGCCGGGAGCTGCTCGTCTTCCCCAGAATTGGTCTTGATGCAATTAACAGCTGCGTAATTGCAGCAATAAAACTTTCTGCTGCTGGTAAAAGTGAGGGAAGCTCTGCCCAGCCCCACTGAGCGGTGATGCCGTGCCCGTGAGCTGCTGCACCCTCCGTCCCGCTGACTCCAGTGCTGCGCTCCCAGATAACAGGGGTGATTAAGCAGTGCTGAATCAGGCCTGCCTCGACTGGCTTCTGCTGAATCAGGGGCAGGATCCACCAGTCCCAGCTCCAGCCTGGATACAGAACTTTGTGCAGGATCCACCAGCTCCAGACTGAGCATGGAGCTCTGTGCAGGATCCACCAGCTCCAGCTTCATCCTGGGCACGGAGCTCTGTGCGGGATCCATCAGCTCCGGTCCCATCTCCAGTCTGGATACAGAGCTTTGTGCAGGATCCATCGGCTCCGGTCCCATCTCCAGTCTGGATACAGAGCTTTGTGCAGGATCCATCAGCTCCGGTCCCATCTCCAGTCTGGATACAGAGCTTTGTGCAGGATCCATCAGCTCCAGTCCTATCTCCAGTCTGGATACAGAGCTTTGTGCAGGATCCATCAGCTCCAGTCCCAGCTCCAGCCTGGGCATGGAGCTCTGTTCGGAATCCATCAGCTTCATCCCCACCTCCCGGCTGGACATGATGCTCCGCGCAGAGAGACGGGGGGACCTTGTCCGGGGGCAGCTGGGGACCTGCAAAACACCACCAACCGGTGCCACGGGCCTGTGGCAGACAGAGCAAGGGTCAGGGGGTGTCACCCCACCCTCACTCGCCGGTGGGTGAGCACCCACCGCCCGCCAGCGCCCCGGGCGGGGAGGGGACCGCGGGGCCGGAGACGCGAAGCCCCCTGTGCGATGGGCACTGGGAGGAGGAGGAGGAGGGAGGCTCGTGCGGACCATCATTCCCCTCTGCTGGTCGAGACTGGGATAACTGGTGGCCGCCAGCCAGGCCTTGGCCAGGACCCGGGATCGGCTCGGTGCAGCCTGCGGAGGGTGCGACAGATTGGCGACACCGGCACCGACGTGGGCGCCGGCAAAGCATGGGATATGGGATAAAGGATATGGGATATGGGAACAGGCACAGCGCGGGGCGTGAGGTGCGGGCACAAGCATGGGCACCAGGATGAGCACAGGGGTATGGATGTGGGCACTGGCATGGGATGAGCATGACGGTGGCATAGGGCGTGGGAAGATGCACGGGCACAGCAAGGCATGGGCATGGCAGGCAACCCATTTGGCTAGGGAAGAGGTACCAACATGGACAGGGGTATGGGAACAGGCACTGGAACTGGACACAGGCGTGGGCACTAACAAGAGCATGGACATGGGGTACTGGCACCAGTGTGGGTACCAGAATGATCACAGAGTATTGGCATGGACACCAGCATGTCATGGGATGTGAGAAGGACCACTGGCATGGCAACTGTTGTGGAATGGGCATGGCAGTGGCAGGGGGTATAGGAATGGGTACTGGCATGGCATGGGCATGGCAGACAGCATTTATGCCTCAGGCAGTGGCACGGGCATGGTCATGGATGTCAGCAGTGGCATGGGTATGGGGCACTGGCACCAGCATGCATACCAGGATGGGCACAGGGTGTGGGCATGGCCACCAGCATGGCATGGAACATGGGAACAGGCACTGGCATAGGCATGTGGGATGTTTGTGGATACAAGGCATGAGCACAGGGCATGGGCATGGGACACAGGGCATCGGGATGGGCATGGGGCATGGTACAGGCATGAGGCATGGGCAGTGCCTCCCCAGATGCTCCAGCTGCTGGCAGGATGTGAGGACCCAGCAGGGGCTGGGGGCTCTACCAACTGCCCAGCTTTCCCCAGGAGCCCACGCTGATGGGCACTGGACACCAGTAAACATGGGAATGATGGTCTCAGCCCCTTTGGCTCCGGTGGCTGCTCTCAGCACGGATCAGGCCAGGATGTGGCCCCGGCTCTGCTCCTTGCTGTAGGATGTTGGGAAGAATATTCTTCTGACCTGTAGGTTCTTTTCTGCTTCCAGACCCTGAGCAGGGATGGAGAACACATCATGCTAGGGCTGGTGCTGCATCACTGCAGGCACTACTCTGGCCTTTGCATCATGAAAAGGAAAAAAAACCCCAACATATTTGAGCAATGATAGACAACTGGAAAGGGTGGGAAAAGCTAAAGCACCAAGGCTGGGCCCTGCCTGCACCCACAGCAAGTGTCTGCTCAGCCACCAGCCCTCACTACCTCCAGTGAAAACCAGGCACTTGGAGATGATTAACCCTGAGCAGCTTTGCCCCAGGCAGCTCAAGGGGACAAATGCAACAGGTGACACTGTGGCCTCCTGTGCTGGTTTAAACTGGAAGGAAGAATCAATCCAACTCAGAATGGTATTGCAAGTCAGAATAACAATTTAATAAAAATCACAAAATACACTAATATAAGAAGGAAAAAAAAAATTTCCATTTGTGCCACAAAAACAGATGTACAGCCTGGTACAGCGGGGCATGAGCAGAATGGAGCTCACCAACCCCTGTGCTGAGCACCACGTGGGGCCCCTGACTTCAAAGTAAGAAGAAAGGAAGAAACCTGCTGGTGAAAATGATGGTTGCAGTCTGGTGGCAGTCTCAGTCTGGTCGAGACTCTGCTCCTCCTCTGGATCTGAAGAGCTCCCAGTCCCAAAACCCCAAGCTTATCTCTGCTTGGGCTCTGATGGGAACGCCCAGTCCCTCCCCCAGGGTGAAGAGTTTCCCAATGGGTGATTTACTCTGTGAGGTGAACAGTGGCATATTTTTGGCATCCCTGATGGCCCATGAGCAGACATGACCCCTCAGGTGGGTATGAAGGCAGGAAAATTCCTTATCCCACAGAAGTTCCTAAACACGCAGCTTGTACCCTGAGGGGTGGGGTGTGCCCTGGGCAGCTGCTGCAAAAGGGCCATTGTGAGAAGTTCATGAGAAAAATGACATAGAGGGTTTATAATACACACCTACACAGTGACAAACAGATCCTGGCTACTGTAACCAGGACAGCTCCCGGTCCCTGCAGCCACCTTCCCTTGGGACACATTCCTGGGGCAAGTCATTTAATAGCCAGCAGTTTGCCTCTGCCTGCTCTCACTGTGAGATGGAAGAGGCCTTCCCACTCCACTTCCCTGATGATGGATGCATTCCCTGGATACTCTCACACCCTCCCATGACTGCCCTGGAGCTGCCCTAATATCCCAAGTGCTCCTGGAGAGTCCCCGGGGAGGCAGGCAGCAGGTCAGCAGGAACTGCTGCTCTTCCCCCCCAGTTCCTGGATTCAGGCAATTGCAGGACACTCCCTTTTCTCACAGTTAAACATATTTGCAACATTTCGACACTTTTAAACTCAGTTTTTGAGTTTACAAAAGCCCAGAGTGAGGCCTCCCATCACAGACTTCTTATGAGAGAACCAGCAAGGAGGGATAAGGCTGTGACCCCAGGCTGTGACCCCAAGGCTGCTTGGGAAAGCATCTCCTGGAGCAGATCCTACTACAACATCATTCCCTCAGTTCCACAGACATCCTTAAACTTGTCTTTCAGGAAAACCAGTTTCAGCCAGTTCCATTTGATTTCTTGACCCTGAGACCAGGCCCTTGTCTGGCCCCTCAGCTCCCTCTGTTTAGGGAGGTCCCAGCTGCCAGACCTGGCCGTCCTGATTCGCATCACTTGGATCACAATCACTTAGGATGGAATGAGGGGAGCAGCCACCATCTCTCTGCATCCACCCTGGTTCCTTCCCAGTCCTGGGAGAGTGAGGAAAAGCTGTTCCACTTCCCTTTCCTGTACATGGTGTCTCACATGGCTCGTGCTGGGGAATCCAGGCTGCAGATCCCAGAGCCCCTTGTAGAACAGGAAAAGGCTCCTGGGGGTCTCCAAGGATCTAAGGCCTGAGGCAAACAACCCACAGTCCTTGCTTAGAGGTCTCACCACCCTGGGGAATCTTACACTCCAGCACATGCCTTCAAAAGGGAATCAGCCTCCAGGTCCCATCCAGTCCCAAGGCCAGAAGGCTCCCAGATATGAGGATGTGGGCTGCCCATATTTGATGTGCTGAGCTATGTTGTCAGGAAGGCAATCCCAAACATCATTGCCACAAGCAGCCCTCTCTCTGCTGCACCAGTGGGAGGATATTCCCATCCCTGCCCTCTTAGCACTCCCCTCCAAAACCTCCATCTGCAGCCTGGCACCCTGGCACTGCCCACGCAGCCTGCAGAGTGGAACATCTTGCTTTCTGGCTCTTCCAGTGAAATGAATGTCTCTTTTTCCTTATTTATATTTTCTGCCAGGTATGACAGATACAAAAGAACGACCTGGCTGCCAGAGTGCCAAGTATCCCCAAGGGCAAGGGGGACACCTTGGGGATCCCCAACAGCTAGGTCTGGCTTTTCTGTGGCTCCAAACATGTGCTGTGGTTTTGCCACAGACCAGCAATGCTTGGCCTCCCTGGGAAGATTGACAGGGAGATGGAGGAGCAGTATAAATACCTCGCTCTTAAATAGTCTGCTGGTATTTATAGCCTGTGCTTGGCATAGAGTCCAGCAGCTCTGACAAACTCCACTCCAGCTTATTTTTAAGGCAGCAGTGGAGAGAAAAGGTTCTAAAGCAAAGGCCTGGGGTGCACAGCTGCCTGACCTGAGGCTGCTGGAGCCCATGCTGACAGGATGGAGCACAGGTCCTTGTCACCCTGCTGTCCCCTCTGGGTGCTCCTTTGCTGTCCTGTGTCCTCAGGCACCCTGTGTCCTGCCTCTAAGCAATGGCACAAACATCTCTACAGCTATGCATGTATGTATATGTATGCACATACCTGCAGGCACAGCCTGTCTCTGGATCACTGCCATTTGCTCTGGTTCTGTGCTAGAACCATGTTGTTTCTCACCTCCTTTCCCATTTCCCCCCCTTCATCCCATCACTCGCTGCTCAGGTTTGGAAGGGGGAGCACAGGAGCACCCAAATCCCCTGGGCATAGCTGTGGGAGCCAACCACAGTGGCTGGTGGCCCTGGCACATATCCACAACCAGCCTGGAGGGAAAACTCAGTGGGTGCCCTGCTGAGCACAGGGCGAAAATTATTCACTTTTTACCCCAGATTTACAGCCCTGGCCATGCCCGTTGTGGGTGGATAGCCACAGGGTGACTGATCCTCTGTGTGTATGGGAAGATATTTTTCTGGGAAATAAGCCTGATTCACCCAAGAGACCATTTCCCACTGCCCCAGGTGTAGCCTGGGGTGGGGGCAGCTTCCCTACAGCCCCATGGTGGGGTGAGTGGGGGCACTGCCAGAATAAACCTGGAGGGGCAAAGCTGAGTCCTGAGGGGCACGGAGAGGTGGAGGGGGTACCTGGTGCGGGGGAGCTGATGGTTGCAGGGACGGTGATGTTGGGTCCGGGGGTGATGATGGGGATATGTGTGGGGATGGCGGGAGCAGGGGGGATTCCGGGAGTGGGTGGGTGGGTGGCGCCATGTGCGGGGTGATGCTGGATGTGTGTGTGTCTGTGTGTGATGCCGGGAGTGTGCGTGTGTGTTTGTGTGTGATTCCCTGGGCGGTACCGATGCCGGGGATGTGTCTGTGGATAATTCCCTGTGAGGGGTTGATCCTATGGTGTGCCTATGGATAATTCCCTGTGCGGTGCCGATGCCAGGGATGTGACTGTGGATAATTCCCTGGGAAGGGTTGATCCTATGGTGTGTCTGTGGACAATTCCCTGTGCGGTGCCGATGGAGAGGATGTGTCTGTGGATAATTCCCTGTGAGGGACTGATCCTATGGTGTGTCTGTGGACAATTCCCTGTGCGGTGCCGAACCCGGGGATGTGTCTGTGGATCATTCCCTGTGCGGTGCCGATCCCGGGGATGTGTCTGTGGA
>VXAU01001757.1:3145145-3164005 GCA_013399695.1 Formicarius rufipectus | reverse complement strand
CCCACCCCCCCCGCCTCCCCCCCCACCCCGGTGCTGCAATGGGGATAAGAGCCCGGAATGGATGGGGAAAGGCAGGGAAGGGTCCCGGTGTTTCTCTGCTGCAGGATCGGCTTTGGGGAGGGGGGATGTTGGCTCTGCTGCTTTGCTGAGGTGTCTTTTGGGGGCCTGGTTCTTTGGGATGGGGAGAGGGGCTGCCCCCAGCCCGGTTGGATGCTGAGGTGGGGAGGATGAACCTCAGGAGATGAATCACGTCCAGTGCCCTCGGCAGAGAGGGGACAGAGCCCGGCGCCACTGCGTGTCCCTTATTTTCATTCATTGTCTCTGCGCTGGAACAGGCTGGCAGAAAGCACAGACACACACACAGGCGCTCAGAGGTTCGAGGCAGCATCATACAAATCTGGCTCGGTCCTTTCCCTTCAGGGTTTAGTGACAAACCGCTCCGTTTTTCCCTGGGAAAAAAAAAAAAAAAAACCAAACCCGACATCATTCCAGACTGAAAAATGGTAATTTGGAGCTGGGCATCAGTTGCCGTGGCGGGGCTGGCGGGGAGCGTGGGTGGCTGGAAGGAGGGAGCAGGGTTTGTGCAGGCAAAATGCTGCAGAGCAGCGAGGGGTGGGACCCTGGAGGGGCACGCCGGGGGTCCATCCCTCCCCTCCCGCGGGAATCGGGCTGCTCTGCAAGCTGCCACGGGGAGCTCCTGGCCTTGATGGGTCACTGCCTGCTTTTGGGGGGCTGTTTTCAGGTGCAGCTGAGTTAGGACCAGCCTGTAGGGTCCCCAGACCCCCCCATCCCTGGGCACTAGTGTTGCTGGCATGATTCCCTGGCTCCCTCACCGTGCCCTCGGACTGGGGCTCCCTGGAGGTTTTCCTGCAGGAGTTATTTGCTCTTAAGTGGCAAGATGTCCAAACCTGGGGCTGACCCCGAGGCAGGACATCTCCCTGGGCTCCATCCCCGGGAGGATGGGAAGGATGCTGCCGCGTTGCCATGGCTCGCTCCACCAGGCCCCCCTCCAGAGCTGCATTCTGCCCTGGCTTCCCTCCAGACCCGGATTATTCCTCTGACCAGCTGGTGCCATGACAGGATGGGTTTTGGAGGCCTCTGAGGAGGTGGGAGGCTGTGGGCAGGCGGGTGAGGTGGGTGAGTGCTGCAGGACAAGGGCAGAACTGGCTTGTGCTCCGCAGGGCCGTGGGGTGTGTGCTGGGAGGGGTGTCCTTGTACCTTCCTGCGGTGTCCAGCAGTGGTGGCTGCGTCCCTCCAGGACTTGCTGTCATGTGTTAGGGGTTGGAGCTGAGCACACTTGCCTGCAGAGGTGATGCCTGAGGACCAGGTCCTTCTGCTGTGCCCTATGTTCCCTCTGTGCCACCTCCCGGGGAGCCCCACTGAACAACCAGACACTCTGCTTGGAAAAATCTCACCCAAGCGTGGGAGCTGTGGGGACACTCATCCCCAAATCTTCACCTGACCCCCCACCACGTGGATATCCCTTGCACCTTCTCGTGACCCAGGACTCCTTGGATCTTCTCAGGGCGCTCTGCCCTGAGCTTCCCCTGCCCAGCCTGGTCCTGGCTCTCCTGCAGCAACCTGCAGTGGAGAGAAGGAGGAGGAGGAGGAGGCTGGCTTTCCTTAACTGACCTGTCAGCAGTGAGGTGAGACAGGCTGTGCTGCAGGGGTGACACCTGTGCAATGCCTGCACCCACAGTGGGCTGGTGCAGGGCACGTGGCAGGAGCATATGGAGGTGACACCATGCTGGATCTAACAACCTCTGGAGCCCTTCAACCTCCCCAAGGGCTTCTTTTGCTCCTGTGGCTGTCATGGACAGATGGGAGAAGCAGAGGAGCCCTGGGATAAGGAAGTCCCCTGCTGTCTTGCAGAGACAGCAAGAAAACACCTTTCCCCTGGGGCACCAGCTGATCCTCCCACAGAGCATCCTCACCTGTACAGCCTCCCACAGAGCTCACCTGTGCCACGGGCCTCCTGCCAGCGCCACGCCGAGGAGCCCCACGGCTAAACCCTGCCTGGATGCGGCCTGATGGGCCCCTAGCACCCATGGACAGCACCCACTGCCCAGCGTGTCACTCATGTCCCTGTCATGTCACTCCCTGTCCCCATCTGTGCCTCTCCAGAGTCCACCCCTGCCTGGCCCTCGCTGGGATGTGATGACTCAGGGTCCCAGGCTCGTTCTGTACTGCACCTCCAGGGACAGGGAGGAGGCACAGGCAGGGCTGGGACCTCTGCCAGCCCCAGTGCACAGCTGGGGCACTGGGGACCTGCTGCTGGGTGGCTGCTCCATGACTCACCCCAGCCAAACCGGGCACCTCATTGCTCCCACCACCCTGCCTTCGAGGGCCAGATGCTGCTGGTGGAGGGTGATCTGAGCCCATCTCAGTGCCCAGGGCACACAGCTTGTGTGCTGCCCCGTGCCAGGGCTGGAAGGTCTCTGCCAAGGAGAGGAAGAGGAGGCAGTGAAGGGCACAGGGTTCCTGGGCGCACATGGTGTCCTTTTACCTGCATGGGCATGATCCCAGACTGATGGAGAAGTGAATGGGAGAGGAGGAGAGGGTCTCTGTGCCCTGTCCTCACCATGGGTGGGAGCAGACTTTGAATCCAGTTGCTCCTGGGTAGCCCACCCTCCCAGTCCCTGACTCCTAGGAGCCCACCAGCCTGACAGGAATGGTACAGGAAGGGGCAGAGCTTGGCAAAGCTTCTCCTGGGGCCTGTATGTCTGTCACCAGAGTCCGTCTCACCTCCAATGTCAGCTCTAAGGTGGAAAACTTGACAAAACAGATGCAAAATTCAGGGCTCACCTTCACAATTCCAGTCTCCACAGTCTGCACCAGGGGCTGAGAAACTGGCCCATATGTGACCATAGAAGGTGACCAAGAGTGACAAACCTCAGTTTTGGCATCCACCTACCAGTGTCTGCGAGGCTGAAAAAGCCACCAACATAGATTGGTGACTTACTTCCCTCTTGAAATGTAAGGTCTTGATCTAATTCCCCTGCACCTCATGGGTTGAAGGTCCCAGGCAAGATTCTCTCCTTCTTCCCACAAAATCAACACATTTAAAAGGAGAATCATCACATGGCTTTTGGTTGCACGCTGAGGAGCAGATGCTGCGTCCACCAACTCACAGCACAGGGAGGAACTTGGCTCTGGAGAGTGCAAAAAATAGATCAGGCTGAAGGTGCATTGGTTTTTGGGCTCCCACATCACTGTGTGCACACTCAGGCACAGGAATGTGCACAGACATGGTGCTTGAGGGTCTTTTATGGAGCCCATTAGATGGTTTGACCTTGGGCCACTTGGAACGGTGAACACCACTCAGAGTTGGAGCAGCTCGGCCATGCAAGCTGCCCTTCAGCCTGTCTCTAGGGCACAGGACACCATCCCAGCCTGGATTCCCACCAAGCCCAGCGTAAAGAACCCAAATTTGTATTTTTTTTCCCCTCTGTTATGGTTCAAGACAGAGCAGAACAAGTTCAGAAAGTCACCCGCATAGGAGAGTGTGCCCTACCCCGGGAGAAGGTCATCTCCCCTCTGGGTTGCTGTGACACCCCGTGTGTGCTGTCCTGCTGCAGGAGGGCTCCTCTTGGCACTGAAGCACCACCAACACTGGCCACACCACCAGCACCTACAGCTGCTGACAGCCAGGTACAGCATTTGCTGGGGAGAGAACACTTGGAGGAAGAGGATGAGCTCAAGTGAAGGGTGATGCCTTCAGCAGGGACCTGAAGGTCTGTGGTCCGTTGGTTCTGTGTGAACAGAGAAACTCTGCTGAACTCCCAGATCCTCGTGCAGACCCAAGTAAACTGCCAGGAGTGATAACAGAATATCCCGAACTGGAAGGGACCCATGAGGATCGTCAGAGTCCCTCTCCTGGCCCTGCCCAGGACACCCCAGCAGCCCCACCATGTGCCTGATCCTGCAGTGAAAACTCTTGTGAATTTTACCTTGTTTTTCCAGGGCAGTCAGAAGGATTTGTTGGTGTTATCATGCATTTCATTTCCCTTTTTTACTTCTGGATGTGTTACTCAACTTCTAGAGTTCAAGATCTCCAGGTCTCCGTCCCCCTCCTCTCCAGGCTGTGCAGGTTTCCCACAGCTTTGGCCAGCAGGTGTAAATACACAGATCCTTCAGGAGAGCAGTGCAAGTAGGAAAAGGAGGAATCAATCACATGTTACTACGATTACCGTGACTAATCTGTGAAGCTGAAGCTCCAGCAGCACCACACAGGTCCCCAGAGCAGCACAAACACTGCTCAATGTGGCTTCAAGGTGTGGCATGTTACCAGGAGGGAGATTTGAGGTGCTACTCTGGATGTGAAAATACCAAAGTTCACCTCACCCAGCGCTGGGGAGAGGTGGATGAAGCAGTTCTGCCCATGCAGGACTTCCTGCAGCTGGATGGAGCCTGGACTGCACAGCCAGCATGTTCCTGTGTGAGGAATGTGTCCTCCAGGAAGGCTGAAGGCTCCAAGTGGGCATAATCCAGTGAGAAAAATGGGTGTTCAGGACATGGACTGCTGGAGGGGGAGACGTTTGAGACTTCCTTGGACTATGGACACCGCGGTCTCCAGACTCAAATCATCCTTAAATAGTTCTTAGCTGTGTCGAAGGGCATCAGCTGGGCTTTGCCTCCTGTCAGTGAAGTTATTCTCCATGTGCTGGATGAGGTTGATGGCCATCAAGGGCAGTTCCTGCCATCCTGTGATCCACAATGCGTTTTTTGAGTGGGACAGCCTGGGGATGGCACGCTGGCACCTGGAGAGCCCACAGTGAGGATGTTCAGAGGCAGAGATGTGCTCCACTACAGCCAGATGTGGTTGTATCAGTGTATCATTCACACTGTCTTGAGCAATTATGTAAAGAACCAGCACAGAAGTAGTTGCCAGGCCAACCCAAAGCCAAATGTGTTAGTCTGGGAGATGCAGCCTGACAGAAGTGGGTCTTGAGCAAACCTCACTGTGGAGATCTGTGATCTGGCTCTCCAGAGCTACTCAGGGATTTGGGATCCCAAAAGGGAGGATGTGTAAGGAGAGTGAAAAGCCCACGGTTGGGACCACTCCTCTCCTGCAGGACCTTGGGCAATCCATGCCCATCCATAAAGCTGCTCCATCTTCCTGTCCCACATCAGGCCATGGTGTACAGCCCGTGAGGTCCCAGGATGTGGCAGCAAGGGAGTGCTTCTGAGCAGCAGGAGTTTGGTCTCTTCACTCCAGGAGGGAAGGACTTGGCCGTGGTACAGGGTGGGGTCAGCACTGAAGCTGGAGTGTCCCTGACTGCAGCATCCCCCACCATCCTCATGTCTCAGGGTGGGGTGGTGGCCAGGACAAGGCTCTGCTGCTTCCACCAGTGGAGCTCAAGGTGCTCATCATCTTCCAGGCTCATTCTGGACCCGAATAACAGGCTTGGGGCATCCCCAGATGGGGCCACCTCTGCACAGGCTGTGCTTGGCTGCAGCTTTGTTGGTGTGGACACCAGTGGTGGCAGAGATGCTCCCTCTTCCCCAGATCCAGCTGGAGATGTGGGGCTGGTTGCTGTTTCCATGACCACGCAGGACCAGGCAGGGCTGGAGAAAGGCTGCCCAGGCAGCTTGGTATAAATAACCTGGGCTAAGCCTCTTGGAGGGAGGGATGGGCTCAAGTCCTACTAGGCCACCGTGTCACCAGCCTCTGGCCCAGCTTGGAAACGATGCAGTGGGTCATGCCCATGCCACATGTGACCCTAAGAATGAGCCTCACTGCAGGTGGTGGGCTGGGGAGGTGGTGGGTCTCAAACATGTCACCAGCGTGGTGGCACTTTTAGGGCCATATTGCTCCAGAGGTTCTCCATCCCACAGGGGAATTGTGCTGCCCTGTCCATAGGCTCTGATGTTGGAGGAGGAGTCCAGAGCTGTCTGTATTGTCAGTTCTGGGTTGAAATTGTAATTAAAGCTCTTCCAGGCTGAAGGAAATAGATGTGATGTGGTAGGTCCAGACAGGCCAAGTGTTGAAGGTGCTGTATGAGTTGCTCAGAGTATTTTTTCCCCCTGAAACCTGGTTTTATCTACAAGATAAAAAGCTTGACTGTGAACATCACCAATTGATGTTAGAGCCCAGAAACTCTTTGGGGACCATTTGGGATCATGGGCAGCAACATCTGACCCACTAATGAGGAATGTGAGGGCACCACTTGCTGGGAAGTGGTTGACTTTGGGATCTCAGGGAACGGAGGAGCTGCTGTTTCCCCTGGGAGTCCAGACCACTCTTCCCTAACCTGGGGATTTGATGACTGTGTCCCCTCCAAATGTGACACTAATCTCTGGCCTTTGCTCAGGGTGGTGCTCTTTGGCAGGACCCTGGAGCCTCTTTGGAGGATGCTTTGTGGATCTCCCTCTTTCCTGACCCTGCCTGGACTCTGAGCTGGCTCTGGCAGCCTGTGGAAGAGCCAAACTCTGAAACCAAATCTGACCAAAGGTGGAGGCAGAAGAGGGCAGCAGTGTAGGGAACAGCTGTGCCTGGGGGCACATCTCTGAGCAGCCCTAAAACCACAAAGCTCAGAGCAATCACCCTCTGAGATGCCCAGTCCCTGCTCTGGGAGGCCCATTGTGGTGCCAGGGGCAGGCTGGGGGACATGAGAGCACTTTCTGCAGCCAGGCAGATGGTCCCCTCCCAAGCATCCTCCATCCAGCTCAGCCCATCCACATTGGACGCAGCGTTGCAGGTGTTGGAGAGGAAATGTCCCCTGCAGAGGCTGCCACAGCGAGGACAAGCCCAAGGGTAGCTGAAACAGCAATTTGGGAGCCCTTTTTGGACTTCCCTGCCCTGAGCCCCCCATCCCTCCCTCACCACAGCAAACAGAGGGTGCTGCGAGCACTAAGAGCCAAGCCATGGGAGCCTTTGCTCCGACAGCACCTTGCCCTGGTCCCCAGGATGCTCGTTACTTCCTTCCTTCCTTCCTCCCAGCCCTGGGTCACAGCAGTGTTTTCATCACAGGGGCAGGATTTTTTCCTGACTGCCACTTATTCCAGACCCTTTCCCAGCTGGCATCTCTGCCCGGCACATGGAGCATCACCATGGCCCCCTGTGCTTTGCTGCGGTTGAGGCTGTGGAGTGGGGTTGGAGCCTTGGTGCAGCCCTGTAAACAGCACTGCTATTGCTGAATCCTTGCTGCAGGGAAGGAGCCAAATGTGAGTAATGGAAGGCAAGGGAGGGATGCCAGCACATCCTTCCTTCCCAGCCATGCTTCAGTGCCAGCAAAGGACCAGGGAGCAGGACTGGGATGCACAGGTGGCCCTTTCTGCCATTCCTGCCAATGACAGGGGACAATTCCTGGGTTACAGATTTGCTGTGTGGGTGACTGGATCCCCTTGGGCTTTGCCTTCCCAGTAGTGCCCAGCTCAGGTACCCAGTTCCCCTCCATCCCTCCTTCTCCAGCCTAGAGCTGCCCTGCAGCCCCTTTGCCCCTGGAGAGGCCACAGGATGTGACAAAGGACAGTCAAGACCCCGAGTTCAGAGCCCTCCTGGGGCTCCCCCGAGGCAGGTGTTGCTGGGAAGGAGGTGGATGTGGCAGGAATTGCTGCCTGTGGGTTCTCCAGCAGGACAGACAGACAGTGATGCTCACAGGCTCCTGTTTCATCCCTGCTGGCACCAGTGCCATTGCTCTGTACCCTGCTGGGCTTTACCCAGGGAATTGGCACTCTTGGGGTGACTCCCACGGGGAAGGATCCCAAGGCTGGCAGGGTGACACTCTCAACAGTGGGCTCCCCACACCTTGCTGTTTTCTAATTTAGTAACATAGCTTAATTGTGTTTTAATTGGGCACTTCCATCCCTGTCCCTGGGGCCAGGGGGTCAGAGCAAAACCCTCTGGGGATGGAATCCAGGGAGAAGCTCCATGTGAAGACATGGCACAGACTCTTTTCCGCAGGCTTAGCTGGGCATTCCCCACCATGTCCCTGCTCTCATGGTTCATACACCAGGGTCAAAGGGGATCTTCAGGGTTTGGGGGGCACCTCACATCCCCCATCATAGATGCTTAGGCAGGACATGTGTCTGGCAGGAGGGCAAGTACTGACTCTGGCAAGGCTTGAAACCCCCTTCCTGCAACTCAGCCCCAAAGGTGGCATCCTCATCCCCCTGCCAAGGGGTCCCTGGGGTCCAGGGGGTCCCTGCTGTCCTGGCTGGTTGTGTAAGACCAGCAGCTGCAGGAGGTGAAATGGGATTGTGAGGGATTACAAGGAACAGGCTCAGGCTGCTTGATTCTTGTTTCTAAAAGGAGCTCTTAAGCTGCTGTTGTTTTCCCAGCACTTTGGATTAGGGCTGAGACATGTGGGGTGGGCCCCAGGCTCCCCTAGAGGGAACCCCAGACACTGCCAGCCCGTGCTCCCCACCAGCTTTTGTCTGTTAGTGCCAAGCACAAGAGAAAAACAGGGCTGGGTGGTGACAGCCCCCCTCTGGGTACCCCAAAACCACCCCCATCCCCTCTCCACATCCCCACTTAAGGCACTGGGGGATTGGGGCTCACCATGGCCCTGCACATGGGTGGGGGGTTTGGTGCCTCTGGCACAGCCCCCACTGAGTTGACAGACCCTGGGGTGCTACAGGGGAGAAGTTGGGGTGCTCACCCTTGCCCACATTCCCTTTCTTCCAGAGATTATGCATGATGTGATCCGGAAAGTGAAGAAGAAGGGGGAATGGAAGGTGAGCACCAAACCCGGGGGGTGCAGGAGAGGGGGAGGAGGAGGATGGGGAGGAGGAAGCAGGGAAGGGGGCAGGGTGGGGAAGGGATGGGGAAGGGCAGGTTGTGCCCTGCCCCCCACTCACAGTCCCCCTTCCCCAGGTGCTCGTGGTGGACCAGCTCAGCATGCGCATGCTCTCCTCCTGCTGCAAGATGACCGACATCATGACAGAGGGCATAACCAGTGAGTAGCAGCTCCCTGTGGCAAGGGCAGAACCTCCTTCTGTCCCCGAGGCACCTTCAGGCTGGCACAAGGCAGTTGGCACAGCCCCCACCCAGCCCTGTCCCACTTGGGATGGGGCCACAACAACTCCCATCGCTCGTGGGTGACTCCTGGTGCCAGGCTGGTGTTCCACAGGTCCCTCCTTGCCTGCTGGGGCTGGAGCAGCCAGAACACCTTGTCTCCTGGCAGTACCTCAATCCAAGGAGGGGATCAGGTGGTGTTTTATGTCAGCCTTATGAATAGCTTCCTGCAACACTCAGGAAGGAGAAGGATACCCTGGGCTGGGCACTGGGAGATGTCTGAGGGCAGCAGGGTTTTGTCCCAGCTTGGGGAGAGCCACAGCATCACACCCAGGTGGTTCTCCCTGGCAGGGAATGTGAGGATAAACCAAGGGGACAGGAGCACAGGCAGATCCGTGGGTCCTGGAACCTGGCCAGGTGCCCATGTACACAGCCCCAGTGGGGACCACAGAAATGGGACGGGGTGGGCACAGCTCCTGGGTGGGCAGGGGTGAGTGCCTGGGGGTGTTTGGGATATGGAGGGATTGGCAGGGCTGGTCCTGTGCTGCCACGGCATAGCCAAGGACCTTTATATCCCTGTACTGTCATGGGATATCCAACCACTGTGATGTCCCCTGTGCTGCTGTGGGGTATCCAAAGCCGTGGGGTGTCCAAGTACCCTGCCCACACTCATCCCTGCCATGATCCCTGTTCTTCCCCTCAGTTGTGGAGGACATCAACAAGCGCCGGGAGCCACTGCCCAGCCTGGAGGCTGTCTATCTCATCACCCCCTCTGAGAAGGTGAGGACACGGTGTGGGCTGCAGGGACACAACCTCTGGCTACGGTGGGACAGTGGGATGCTCATGCTGGTATGGGCAGCTCTGCCCATGGGAAGCATCCTGGCTCCAAGCAGGCAAGCAGTGCCACCAGGACAGTGGGATGGAGGTGGAGAGCTTCTCCCATGCCAAGAGGGAGGATGCTGGGTGATGCTGGTGCCACCTTGCCCAGCCCAGCTGCTCCCTCTCTCTTCCAGTCCATCCACTCCCTCATCAATGACTTCAAGGATCCCCCCACCTCCAAGTACAGAGCTGCCCACGTCTTCTTTACTGACTGTGAGTACCCAAAGAGGGGGGGAAGTCATTAATGGAATGCAAGCAAACAGAGTTGGAGGGAGGGATGGAGAGTGAAAGATAGAGGAATGCTGAGCACTGTCCTCCTCTTCCCCTTGCAGCCTGTCCCGACACTCTCTTCAATGAGCTGGTGAAATCCCGTGCTGCCAAGGTCATCAAAACCCTGACAGAGATCAACATTGCCTTCCTCCCTTCCGAGTCCCAGGTGAGGCTGGGCTGGGGACTGTCCTCCCTGGGGTGGTGCAAGGCAATGGACAGCCAGGAGCTGCTCTGGGTCCTTCTGCAGCCCATCAGGGTTTGTGTGACAGCCCTGCTTCCTGGGCTGGCTCCTCGGCCCTGCTTGGCCCTTCCCTCCCTGTCTCCTGTGATTACTTCCCAGGCTGATCCGTCCTAGGGGATTTAGTGGGTGCTGTACCTTGGCCCTGTGCCAGCAGCTGCATTGGCCAGCTCTGCCTCCCTGCTGTGGCCACCAGCCAAGGGCACCAGGGAGCTGGCCCCCCGTGCCATCTGCCCCTGCTGGGCACAAGGGGACCCAGGGGGACAGATGATGCCAGACCAACTTTGTGCCATTAACGCTTCAATCCTCAGCATTTCTGAGGAGTGGCATCTCTTGGCATCTCCGTGTGCATCCAGATTGGCTTCTGGTCTTTATCAGGGACATGGATGGGAAACAGTGTGTGCCTGCCATCCCTGGGGCTCTGCTTCTCTGCCTGGGAGCAGGTGACTGCTGTGGGCAGGGAGTCTCTCGCCTCCTCTGTTCACCCTCAGGGAGAGCACGTGGGTAGAGACTGTGCCATGGAGCTGGGGAAGGCATTAGGGGCCAGAGCTGGCAGCCAAAACCTTAAGGGATGCTCCAGGCATCACTGAGCTTCGACTGCCTGGTCCCAGGCTTGGACCAGTTTCCAAACCCACCGAGGGTGTCTGACAGGGCCACCCTCCTCCAGACATCCCCTCTGACCTCTCTGCTGCTGCACCACCAGGTTTACTCTTTGGATTCAGCCGACTCCTTCCAAAGCTTTTACAGCCCCCACAAGGCGCAGATGAAGAACCCGATTCTGGAGCGGCTGGCGGAGCAGATCGCCACGCTCTGTGCCACGCTGAAGGAGTACCCAGCTGTGCGGTACCGGGGGTAAGGGCAACGCGGGGGCACCCCTGGGACCTGCCTGGCTCCCCCAAGAGCACAAGGGAGCTGAGGCTGTGCTGAGCATTGGGTATGGGTGAGGCCCAGCTGTGTCTGGTGCTGGTCTGGCCGTGGGGATGGAGGGATGGGTAGACATCCATGCTCAGTGTAAAGAGGCTCAGAATGGATGCTCTGGAGAGCTGGAGGGAGTTGGGACCTCAGTGGCATGAAGAGAAGGTGGAGCTCACCAAGGAGAGGCTGAAATGGGCAACAAAACCTGCTCAGGTCCCTCCTCTCCCATGAGCTACAGGGAAGGTAGCATCGCCTCCCCATCCCCTGCCATGGGGAGCTGACCTCTCCTCCTGCCTCTCCCAGGGATTACAAGGACAATGCCATGCTGGCACAGCTCATCCAGGACAAGCTGGATGCCTACAAGGCTGATGACCCCACCATGGGCGAGGTGAGTGGGGATGATGCCCCGGGAGGGAGCTCAGGTGATGCTTCACTCCTAAAGTCCCACTCAGACTCTGCCCCACGGCAGTCACAGACCTCAAGCAGAGACCCCAAAACAACCCCAGCTTCCTCTGAGAACCTCTGGGTCTGGTGGAGCCCCCAGCCCCACTGCTGATGGCTCCCCTGGCTCCACAGGGTCCGGACAAGGCTCGCTCCCAGCTCCTCATCCTGGACCGTGGCTTTGATCCTGCTTCGCCAGTGCTGCACGAGCTGACCTTCCAGGCCATGAGCTATGACCTGCTGCCCATTGAGAATGATGTCTACAAGTGAGTGCAGCACTGCCATCCCCATCACCCCCAGGGCCCCTCGAGGTCAGCCCCCGGGCAGGGGTTGGGAGCTCAGCATCCCTCCATCCATCACAAGTCATCCACTGGGATACACTGGTCCTGCCTGCAGTGTGGCAGGTGTGATAGGCAGGACGAGGGTAAAAAGGGTTTTTTTCCAGCCTTCAGCCATTGACCCCTTCCCAGCATTTAATAGTTGAAGGGGTACAAGAAGGCAAGAGGTGAAATCGAGTTGAGTAATGTCACCCTGCTGCTGGCAGAGCCAAGAAGAGCCCTGATGTTTCCCCATGTGCCCCCTTCTCCCTAAACCCAGGCAGAGAGCAGACTGTGTGCCCCCTCAGCCCCATCCCCACCGTGACACTCCCTCCCCTCTTCCCAGGTATGAGACAAGTGGCATTGGAGAGGCCCGGATTAAGGAGGTTCTCCTGGATGAGGATGATGACCTGTGGGTCACCTTACGCCACAAACACATCGCTGAGGTGTCCCAGTGAGTGTCCCCCTGGGATTTTGCCAGCTGGGTGGGACGTTGGCTTGGCATTGCCACCTACCCCACTGTGAGGTTCCCCTCCCTGCTCACAACTTTGCCTTCCTCCTCTCCCCAGGGAGGTGACCCGGTCCCTGAAGGAGTTTTCTTCAAGCAAGAGGATGAACACGGGTGATAAGGTGACCTGACTGCCAAGCTTGGCATCCAGGGGATGGCACACGGTGGAGTCTCCTGGGGGCACCCAGTGGGGACCTCTGCAAAGGGACAAGGGTGCTCAGGTCCCTGATGGGGGGAGATGGCTGTGAGGTGTTAGCCCTACACCCAAGGCTGGGGAAACGAGGTGCCTTGGGGGGCACCACACTACAGGGATCAGTTTGCCCCCAGCACAGGGTCCGTGTATCACCCCCAGCAGCTCTGTCTGTCCCCAGCCTGTTCCCTTGCAGAGCCCCTGAGTTGGTGGCATTGAGTGGACCCTGGTGGAAATGGGATATCAAAGTGGCTGGGAGCTGAAAGGACCATCTCAGCCCCAACCAGGCACATGGGGGTCCCAGTGGGAGATCTCTGAGGGATTTGTCCCCCTGCCACTCCAGTTCACAGAGCTGCAGAACCCCCTGCCCCTCAGCTGCAGCTGAGGAGGCCTGGCAGTGAAACATTGGGTGTCACCAAATCCCTACACGGCTTGCAAGGGAACAGAAGTCCTTGGTGGGGTCATCCCATCCCTGCTCCTGGCTCCCAAGTACCTGAGAGAGACTGACCATGTCCCCTTCCCTTGCAGACCACCATGAGAGACCTGTCCCAGATGCTGAAGAAGATGCCGCAGTACCAAAAGGAGCTCAGCAAGGTACGAGGAGGGGGGATTCTGTGTTCAGTGAATGAGCCCACCAGGGGAGGTGGCAGCACACCCTGGAGTGTCACTGGCCATGGGTGGTGCCACAGGGACCTTTGGCTGCTGCCAGCACTGCAAGGGTGACCACCTGTGTCTCCCCAGTACTCGACCCACCTGCACCTGGCTGAGGACTGCATGAAGCACTACCAGGGCACTGTGGACAAGCTCTGCAGGGTTGAGCAGGTACCAACCAGCTCCCCCAGCCCCACATCCCCACGGGGACAGCAGGGGCTGACATCTCCTGCCTCACAGCTCAGTGCTGAGCCAGGGGTGGAGGAGTGATGAGCACGTGTGTTCTCTGCAGGACCTGGCCATGGGCACCGATGCTGAAGGCGAGAAGATCAAGGACCCCATGAGGGCCATCGTCCCCATCCTGCTGGATGGGAATGTCAGCACCTATGACAAGATCCGCATCATCTTGCTCTACATCTTCCTGAAGAACGGTGAGGAGTACGCCTGGGCACGGGTGGGTGCAGGTAGGGTGGGCAAGCCCAGCCCTGCCTCCCTGACCAGCACCAGGCTGAGTGTCCTAAGGCAGCAGTGGAGGAGCTGTATCCCAGTGGGAGGCATTCCCCAGGACACCATCTCCTTGTTGCGTTTCCAGGTATCACCGAGGAGAACCTCAACAAGCTGATCCAGCACGCCCAGATCCCAGCAGAGGACAGCGAGATCATCACCAACATGGCCCACCTCGGGGTGCCCATCATCACAGACGTGAGTGTCCCTCTCCCCCTCCCCGTGCCAGCCACGGTTCTGTCCTGGAAGCCACGTATCCCCTGGGATGCCCCTGCCACCCCTCTGGGGGATCCCTCTGCCCCAGCCCCTTTGTCTCAGGGTGTCCCTGTGCTCCCTGTGTCCAGTCCACCCTGCGCCGCCGCAGCAAGCCCGAGCGGAAGGAGCGGATCAGCGAGCAGACCTACCAGCTCTCCAGATGGACCCCGGTGATCAAGGACATCATGGAGGTGAGCCAGCAAGGGCAGGGTCTGGGGGGGCTCAGCAGGGACCCCTGCACCACCCAAAAAGGGACCTGAGGAGACCTGGCTGCTTCCAGCCAGACCCTGCCGCGTCTTCCTGACATGCACCCTCCAGGGAGTGTGCCATGGTTGGGATATTTTGGATGGCTTTCCTGGCCCCCCATGAACATGCTGGCACCAGGTCAGGTGCGTGGCCCCAGCCAGGTTTGCATGGCCATGGCATCCCTGCAACTCAAGTGCAGTAACAAACTGGTTGGTTATGTGTGCGTGTGCCACCTGTGTGTGCCACCGTGGGCATGGCTGGGCGGCCTCGACGAGGGCATTGCCCATATCCCAGCTGACCCAGGGAACAGGGATGACTCTGTGCAGCTGTGCCTGTACCCACAGGAGCTATCTCTCAGACTTGGGTAACCCTGAGCAGAGCCAAAAAGTGAGTTTTTCCAGACATTGCCTTTTTCCTGACCGGCTCCCTCCCATCCCTCAAATCAGGGTGACCTCCTTGTTTCTGTGCAGAGCCAGGGAATCCCAGGCACCAAAACTGCTCCCCAGCACAGACATTCCACCTGCTCAGACAGACAGACAGACCCTGGAGCTACATTTTGGGGAGTGGGGGTATCAGAGCAGTATCAGTGCCTCTGCCCCCACACTACAGAGCTGCAGCTCCCTCGATTCCCAGAAGCACAGAGCTCATGCTTTCCTTTGTCACAAAGCCCTCCAAGGTGTCTTTATCCCCAGAACACTCCTAAACCTCATCCCCATGGCCAGAGGGGTCTGCCTAGCGGGGCAGGGTCTCACAGGTGGCATTAACCCTCCAGCACTGGTGAAGCAGCAGCAGGTCCTTTGCCCCAGGGTGGGTCACGGGTGAAACCTCCAGCTCAGCTCATGCCCCTGAGCTTCCCAGAAGGGAAATCCTGAGCAAAGCCCTCCCGAGGGGCTCTGGAGCCAGGGGCCATGCTTGTCTCTTCTTTGACCCTTACTCCATGGCTGTCTGTCTGCAGGATGCCATTGATGACAAGCTGGACACCAAGCACTACCCGTACATCTCCACCCGCTCCTCTGCCTCCTTCAGCACCACTGCCGTCAGGTGGGTCCCCTTGTGCATCCTCACCTGGATCAGGGTCACCCTGTGCTCCCCGTGTGCATCCTCACCTGGATCAGGGTCCGCATGTGCTCCCCTTGTGCATCCTCACCTGGATCAGGGTCCCCCTGTGCTCCCCCTGTGCATCCTCACCTGGATCAGGGTCCCCCTGTGCTCCCCCTGTGCATCCTCACCTGGATCAGGGTTCCCCTGTGCTCCCCTTGTGCATCCTCACCTGGATCAGGGTCCGCGTGTGCTCCTCCTGTGCATCCATTTCCCTTCAGGCATCCCATTCCTCAGCTTCCCCTCTGCCCTCCTGCACCTCATTTTCCCTGCCCATAACAGCGAGCAGCGCTCTCGGCTGGGAATGCCAACCCCACCCGCTCCGCCAGCAATCTGGGAGCAAACCAACAAACGAGGGGTGACACACCTCATGCCCTCCTTCACCCTCCTCTTCCTCCCCGCAGTGCCCGCTACGGCCACTGGCACAAGAACAAGGCGCCTGGCGAGTACCGCAGCGGCCCCCGCCTCATCATCTTCATCCTGGGCGGGGTGAGCATGAACGAGATGCGCTGCGCCTACGAGGTGACACAAGCCAGCGGCAAGTGGGAGGTGCTAATAGGTGAGTGGGGCATCCGGAGGTGCCCCCTGGCGCTGGCTGATCATCCCACGCTCCATCCCCAAACTCCCGGCTCCAGGCGTCCGCGGGGGCTGGGACTCTGCGGAAAGGTTCTTTCCCTTGTCGCCCCTGTCCCCGCTGCCGTCCGCGTTGTGTCGCTCCGACCCCATCCTCATTTTGGCTCCCGGTTGGTTTGTTTTGTCTCCCTCGGATGGTTCCAGCCGGGCAGGGCTGGGTGAGAGGGGAGGAGGTTTTGCAGCTCGAGTTGCTGCTGTTGCACCTCTGTGTGCCCATTTAGAGGAAGGAAACAGCCAAATACGAGGTGTGCAAAATAGGAGATGCCTTTTCCTGTTACACAGGATGAGGTCTCATGGGTGGCATTAACCCTCCACCACTAGTGAACCAGCAGCATGTCCCTCAGCCCAGATGGGGATCAGAGGGGTGAAACTTCCAGCTCAGCTCATGCCCCTGAGCTTCCCAGGAGGGGAATCCTCAGCACAGACCTCTTGAGGGGCTCTGGGCAACAGGACATTTGTGTGCTCAGTCTCAGCATCCCATCTCTGCTCCCAGAGGAGCCGTTGGTCAGGCATAGAGGACACAGTGGAAGCTCTGCCAGATGTTAGCAAGGAGCTTTTAGGTCCCCTCAGGTTCCTCTGGGAAGCACAGCTTGAATACACACCTTGTAGGGCTGGGTCAGGTTCCTCTCACTGTCTCATCTGGATTCCTGGTCCCTGGATTCTTGCCCAGGATGGCTGGTGGAGCCTGTCGCTGGCATCTCATCTGCTCCTTGGGAGCAGCATCTCATCTCCATGACCTCCTGCTGCCCACAGACATGTACCCCTGTCGCTGGACACCCATCCCAGCTCCATCCCATCCCATCCTGCCTCTCTCCGGGGACCATCCCCTGCATGCGCCTACAATGCTGCGGGTGGCAACTGTGTTCTTCCTCACCCCAGAAAAAAAAGTGGTGGTGGTGTGGAGGAAGTCTTGGCACGGCCATCAGCCCCACTCTGTTCTCCTGCAGGTTCTACTCACATTCTCACTCCCACCAAATTTCTCATGGACCTGAGGCACCCCGACTTCAGGGACTCCACTAGGGTATCATTTGAGGATCAGGCTCCAGCAATGGAGTGAGCCAAAGAAACCAAGTAAAGGCAGCTTATTAATGAAAAAGAAACTCTTCCTCCCCGAAGGGTTTTCTTTGATTCTTCCATTTCTCCTTTCTTTGATTATTGTTTTGGGTTCTGTTGGGTTCTCCTGTAAGAAAATGCTTGCGGTTCCTCCTTCCAGGTGAAAAAGCATCCAGCGTCGCTCCATCACTCCTCTGCCATGTTTCTTGGCCAGGCCTGGCCTGCTCCTTCATGCCATGAGTTCCCCATTGCCAGGGCTGGAGGGGCCAGGGGAGTTGGGGTCCTGCCTGCCCAGGGAGGTGTCCCAGGGCTGGGCAGAAGGATGGAGCACCCCAGGATGCTGCTCCTGGAGTAGGGCCGGGGGTTCAGTGCTCAGGGGAGAGCAGGCAGCTGGTGGAGACCCCAGTGCAGACTGGGCACTGCCATGACCCCTGACTCTGGGGTGCCACAGGGTTGAAATGCCCAGTCAGCTCAAGTTTGCTCTTGCAGCACTTGAACCCCTTGGATGGGCAGGAGCCTCTCAATATTGCAGATCCCCACACCCTATGCTGCCGTTCAGCTGCTGGTGGTTTTACTGGTGAGACCCACCCTGACATCCCCTCTGTCTTGGTCCCTGCAATGCCAGGGTGGCTGCAGGCCAGGAGCTGGTGTGGGCAGCGTGGTGGGGAGCCCCACTGGCACCGTGCTGGAGGGACCCCCAAGTGAAGGGCAGCAGAAGGCAAGAGCCCTTTTCCCCCTTCCCTCTCACCCATTCCCCTCCCAGCCACCTCTCTGTCCCCAGGATGCTCGCTGCAGGCCAAGGCAGATGTGGAATGTCCCTCCATGCCTGCTGCTCCCTGGAGACCTGTGGAGTGCCCCTTGCTGCCAGCTGCTCCTTGCTGCCCACCCCTATCTCCCACCCCGCCCCGGTGCCTCCTGCATCCCCAAAGGTTCCAGCAGTGACCCCACTGCCACAGCAGACCCCTTCCTCATCGCTCCAGCTCCATCCATCGGCTTCCTCCCTCCTTCTCCCCCCCTTTCCCATTATCCATGCCCCCCACATGCCCCTTCCCCTTCCCCACAGCCGTGCATTTCCCAGCAAGCATTTCCAGGGGCACGGGGTTGGCGCCGCCAGGTAAGGGGGACCCGGAACAGTGGGCACCGTGGCCGGGGCGCAATGGGGGGAGGTCCCAAAATCCATCACTGATTCCCTCTCCCTTCACCCTTTTCCCTCTGCTCCCACAGGGTCCACGCACATCCTCACCCCACAGAAACTGCTGGACACGCTGAAGAAACTCAATAAGACAGAGGAAGAGAGCAGCAGTTAAAAGGAAACGCGGTCACCACTCGATGCCGAGCCACGTCCCTGCCGGGCGCCCGGCCCCAGGTGCCACCCTGCACCCAGCCAGGCCCAGCTTCTCTCTTGTTCTTGTGTTGACCCCCCTCCCACCCTTCCCCTCCTGCTGCCTCCCTCCCATCTCATTTTATCCACAGGTAGAGGACAACAGCCAAAAAAAGAAAAAAAAAATTATATATATATCTATATAAAGAAAATGGATGCATTGTGTTTAAGAGAAAAAGGAAATCAAATCTATATATTTGTAGCTGTAGCTGTGGGAAGCGCCCAGAAGCTCGTTGCTGAGTAGCCACTTGCCTGTTGCTAGTGTATATGGTGGGAAAATAATGGAAAAACACCTTTTTTTTTTTTTTGGAAGTTGCTCCTC
>VXAU01001757.1:3076372-3136413 GCA_013399695.1 Formicarius rufipectus | reverse complement strand
CTCTCCATAGCTCCCCCCCATGCCTCCTCCACAGCCCCCTCAGCCCACCCCTGCAGCCCCCCACCCTTGCCTGTGCCTGCAGCCTGCGGCTCTGCCCCATCAGTGCCCGGGTCAGCCGGGGGCCGGGGCAGCAGCACGGCCCGGGGCAGGTGGGGCAGCCCCCCGTGGGGGGAGTGGGGGACCGCGAGTGGGGTGAAGCCCCCCGCTCCGATGCTCCCGGTGCTGGAGCTGCAAGAAAACACGGGAACGAGTGACTCTGGAGATACCCCCAATGTGGGGAATCCCTGCGTTTGGGGTGAGCATCACTCAGGAGGGTGATGAGACGGGACCAACCCACCTCCAGCTGGCGAGCCCGTGGCTGTGGCCGTGCCGAGAGCTGCCGTCCGTGCTTGCGGGATGCTGAGGGTCATCACGGGGCAGCCGGTGTGCACGGTGCCCACGGCCAGGCTGCGGCTGGGCTGCGGCGGGTCGGAGAACAGGCTCACCTGCGCAGGGACAGCGGGCTCGGGCACCCACCCTGCACCCCGATCCCGACGCTGCCCACCCACCGTGCCCCCGGGGCACGCTGAACACCCCGGGTTGGGGGCACACAGCCCTGCCTCAGTTTCCCCACTCGCGAGACGTGGCAGCGGTGACACGGGGACTTGCTTCCTCCCGCGGTCGTGCCACCTCAGTGATGTGTCCCACCACTTCGAGGACGCTGGCTCAGCCACCTCCCTGGCAGGGAGGGGACCGTGCCAGCTGAGGGGGGCATGGTGGTCCCTGGTCTGCTATGGGCTCTGCGGTGGCTTCAGACCCCCTCCCTGCGCTGGGCTCGCTCAGCCGCAGCTCCCCGGGAGGAGGAAGAGAAGGGGGGTCGAGGGAGGAAGGCAAGCTGAGTAACCTCAGGGAGGGAGGAGCGAGGTGGGGGACCCCTCACAGCCATCCTGACCCCCACACCCACCCTGGCGCCCAGGCGCAGCCGGTCGATGGTGTTCTCCGCCTCAGCGTACTTGGTCAACAGCTTGTGGTAGTCATCCTGCAGGGAGGGGACAGCAGTGGGTGACAGCACCTGGCACAGGGTGTTGGCAAAGCGGGGAGGCAGCCCTGTGTGAGGACAGCAGGCCTGAGGGGGCTCCTATAGGTGGGAGACACTCTGAGGTGCAGAAACCCGTCCTCCAAATCACCCAGCCCATCTGGGGCAGATGGGGCCCCTGTTTCTCTCTGTGAGGAGAGCCCTTCCTCTTCCCAGGGGACAGGAGGGCATCCCAGGGGACAAAGATCCTGGGGGTGACCAGCGTCCTGGGGACATATGAGCATCCCTGGGTCCAGCTTGAGCACTGCCCACATCCTTTCCTGCTTTCCCTCCTTGCCAGCCCCATGCAGGACTGGGAAGGGGTGCCCAGCACCAACCTCCCACCGGTGACACCACCAGCTCACGGAGCTTGTACCATCACCACTTCACCACCGCCCCCCGGTCCCCACCCCGCTCCACCTTGGAGACCCTCCCAGTACAACCACTCTGAGGCCAAACTGGGAGGAGCCAGGCGTTACCTGGAGCTGCTGCACCAGCGCCGTGGCTTGTTTGGGGGACCTGAACTCCTGTGGCAGCCCGGTGGCGCTGGGGGTCTGCGTGGGGACCCCCTCCCCGCTGCTCAGCAGCACCTCCCGGACGATTTCAGCTGGGGACTTGAAGCCAACAGGACCCCCGGGGACCCTGGGGCGGGCGGGCAGCACCCGGCCCCGAGGTGGGCGGTAGCTCTGGTCGAACTTCACCCGCGCCTCCACCTTGGACAGGTCGGGCAGGGGGTGGTTGAGGAGCCCGCGGCCGTACTGGGTGCCGTCGGTGCCCGTTCCCGAGGGATCCCTCTGCCCCTTGCCACCCGATCGCCGCCGGGGGCTCAGGGACCGCGACTGCCGGACGGGTTTGGGGGGCACAGCCGTGGGCGCCGCTTTCTTGGGCACCCGGGACCTGTCGTGCACTTGGGGTGCTGGGGCGGTCCCAGCGACCAAGGGCTCGTCTAGGGGTGCCAAGCCAGCGGTGCCAAGGGCTGTTTGAGGCTTGGGGACAGGCTCGGGGTTGGTGGCATCGTGGGGTTCATCGGTGGAGAGGCGCAGTGGGAGGCTACGTCTCGGGGTCCACCCTTGCCCGTGCCCCGCAGGGGCGCCCCCGGCTGTGCCCCAGCCCCGGTGGGATGGGGTACCAGGGCCGGGGCTGATGTCCGACAGCCCTGAGGTGTCCCCACCATCGGTGCCGCAGCCTCGGGGCTGGCAGAGAGCCCGGCCGTCCCGCAACGCCTCGGGGCTGCCGCTGGACCCCGAGCCCCACTGGCCCTCACAGGAGAGCTCAGGGTAGGGCTCCCCGTCGCTCACTGCCCCCCAGGGCCCCTCGTCCCCGCCGGAGCTGCCCCGCTCCTCCTCCTCCTCCTCTGCCAGGTCCTGCTGCGAGTGCCAGCGACCCTCCTCCACCGGGGACCCCTCCTCCAGGTCCTCACCGTCACCTGCAAAACACCAGCGCCGCGGAGCTGCTGCCAGCCAGCCCCAGACGGTGCCCCCGCCCCCCTCGCAGCCCCCCCTTGGCTCTTGGGGCAGCTAGGACCACCCCCACAAGGGTTTTTGGGCAGGAGGGAGGGGACGACTCACCCCACGGTGGGCTCCTGGTACCCTCCCCCAAGCCGATGATCCCGTCCTCGTCCATTCGCCTCGCAAAGTCGTCTTCCTTCTCCTCCTCCTCCTCGTCCCGTCCCTCCCAGGGCGTCAGCTCTGTTTGTGTCCAGTGCAGCCATGGTGCCGGGCTGGCCATGCCCGCGGTGTCCCTGTCACTTGTGCCGCTTCATGGCCCGGCGGCGGCGGGTTGGGGACCTCCTTGTCATGAATGTAGGTCACATCATCATCGCCGCCGCGTCCTGGTTGGGGTGGGGGTGGGGAGGGGGCGTGGGAGATGGAGGGATGCTGAGCAGGACGTGGTGGGCTCGGTTTGAGGTGTCACCCCACAACACCAGGGCTTCCCCTGCCCCCCAGAGTCAGGGGGACAAAAGCAACCTCTCATGATGGGGGGAAACACCCACGGATCAGCCCCCCCGGCTTTGCATCCCGCCACAAAGCAGGAGCTGCCACATCACTCACAGCCGTGAGGTCCCCATGGGGAAAGAGCTCTCCAAGGCCACCCTAAAAAGCTTGTTCCCCCCAGGGAATGCCCAGCCTATACTGGATGTCACCCCAGCCTAGGGACCATCAGTAGGGGATTGTCACGATGCAGGACCCTGCTGGGGGGTTTGGGGGGGGGAGGTAGGAGTACCCCAAGACCCCTTTGGATCTGGGGGGCTGACAGTGAGAGGGATCACAGAAGAGATCACACTCACTCCACTGATGACACAAAAGTAAGAGCTCCCCCTCACCCTCTCCTGGGGTTCCCAGAGGTGCAGCAGCAGCTCGAGAAACACCGGATGCTGAAACCCCAACCACGGGGTGTGTAGCAAGAAAGGACATGAGGTTTTCCCATCCACGTTCCCTTGGGTAGATATGAGCCCCCAAAACTCCCCCCAGTTTTGGCTATGGGGGGCCAAACCAGGTGCAGGGCACATTCACCCAAGCAACTCCAGGACATCCCCATCACCGTGAGCCCACCAGAGGTTCCCAAAGCTGCATCATTCTGAGCACCCCAAACCTTCCTGTGCCTGTGGGGCAGCTGAGCTGTTGCAGAAGTAGGAAATGATGTTTCCTGCAAGTTTGCAGGTGGCCACAAACTGTTTAACCCCATCCGGCCCTGCGCAGTGGGAGCTGAACCCTCCTCTTGCAGCCATTTTCCATCAGAACTTTTATTTTTCAATCCAATTTGGTGAAAAATGTTGGAGAAAAATAGGAGAGGGGGATCCCTGGGACCAGCAGCAGCTGCAGCCTCTAAAAGATATCAGGATGAGGGTCTTCCAGGAGATCCAAACCGAAGCCTTAAGGCCTTAAAATTCAAGGTGGACCCTTTCCTTGGAATTTCTTCCTCTCTGGATTTCCAAGGTGGGGGTCCACATAGCTCCCCACCCTGAGATGCTGCAGCCGTACTAAGGCACTGTGGCATGTCCTGGCACATTTGCAAGCAGCCAATTAATCCAGCTCGTTACTGTGTAATTAGTGGCACGCGGGGGAGAGTTTGATGAGCTAATGAAACCACGGCATCATCCCTGTATTTAGCCAGAGGGTGCTGCGGTGATTTTTAGGGTGCTGCTGGCTCATGGATGGGGATGATGAGCAGCAAACCTATCCATGCTACCCACATGCTCTGGGAAAAGTCCTCTAACCCACTCACAAGCCTCAGATCTGCAAGGTTTTTGGGTGATAGTGGGGTTTTGGAGGCTATTTTTCAGTGCCACCTGGCATGAAGGTCCTTGAGCATCATCCTTGCACCAGCTGCTTGCTTCCAGCCCTCCTGCATCCTTGGGGTGTTCCAGGCAGGAAGCAAACCCCAAAGCATCCCTTAGCGTCTTGCAGACCTCCTGGGGTGTTTACATCAGGTCTTTCCCCACACATTGACTGGATAACTCCATTCTTCACACCTGGAGGTGCTCCATGGCTTCTGCCACTGAGGAGGACAGGGCTGCCCATGGGGGGCTTCAGGCTCTGCACTAAGGCAGCTAGAGTGATTTTGGCGTTAGCCCCTCACTGAGTTGGGATGTTTCCAGTCCTGAGCCCTTTCTCACATCCCAACCTGGAGATGGAGCCTGAAGATGCCCACCAAAGTGCCTCCCATCCCACCTCAAGCCCTGCAGCACCCTAGAGTGATGAGGAGCCCCAAACACCACCCCTGGGGGTCCTGGAGCTGGCGGTAGGAGAAAGGAGATTGTAGCTTCTGTTTTCTTGGGACAAATAGGATTAAACCATTTCCTACCTAGTTCTGGTGGTTCTTTAACCCCATTATAGGCAAGGGATGGATATTTAATGTCTTTTGGGGGGGGGTTGAAGGAGGCCATGACTAACACACACATTGCTGGCTGTCACCCCATCTCTGAGCAGCGGTCCCAAGACTGCACTGCCCACAGCAGCCACAGTCTGCATGATCCACTTTCAAATTCAGCCAATTCAAACTCAGTTACTGCTTTCCCAGAAAGTCCCTCTGGCGATGGTCATGATGGCAAAAGAGAAAAATCTTGACTTTTTTTTTTCTCTCCTTTAAGTGAGTTTCTCAGTGTTACGAGGGCACAGAGAAGCTTGAAAAATCAAGTGGTTCCATAATCAGGAGCCACAAAGCAAATGCAAATATTCCCAAGTGTATATATATATATACACACACATTTATTTTGGTTTTCCAAATTTTCCTCTTTGAAAGCCAGGATTTTGTGACAGTGTAATTAGAAAAAGAGTTAAAAAGAAATGTAAAAGCATCAGCAAGAAGTCTTGTACCCCTGAACCCTGCTCTGCTTTCAGCCCCTCTGCATCTCAGCTAGAGGTGTCCAAAATTGTGGCACAGGGTGGGGGTGCTTCGCCAAGGGAAGGGATGCTCAAAGCAGTGAGTGCTGCCAGATCTGTGCCTGCCCAGCAGGCAGGAGGGGTTGTCTCTGCCTATCCCTGCCCTCAGCTCCTAATCCCTGATCCTGTCTGCAGGCAGACACTGCAATCCCTTCCTTGTCCTGCTCCCTGTGGGATAGACGGAGGTGTGAGGCTGAGCTCGCCCAGCGCATTACACGTGTGAAGCTGAGAAATAGCAGCACAATCAGGGCCGATGTGAATCCATCCTCGCTCCTGGGTTTATCAATGGTGACAGCAGAGAAGACAGAGCATCCTCTGCCCCAGGGCTCGCCCGGTGACAGGCAGGGGGGCAGGGCTGCTGTCACTCTGCCTTTGCTGCCTTGTCAGTCCTGGGCAGAACAGAGGGCTTGGGGGGGCTCTAAACCCCACATCTCCACCTCTACATCCCCTGAGCGATGGGGGATAACCCTCCCGCCCTGTGCCCCGAAAACCACTTGCCCAGGCAGGGGGTTAAAGCCCCCCCTGCACCTCTGTGCTTGGCTGGGATGCAGGCAGGGCTTCAACCCCGTCCCGGGCAAGGGATGGATATTGTGCTTCGCTTCGGGGAAGGTTTGGAGAATGTCAGAAGAGCTTCAGGCTGAAACTTGGCAAGGGGTATCCGCACTCCAGGAGGGAGGAATTCCTGGTGTATAAACCCTTTTTTAAAGCCCACAGAGTCGCGTTTTTATGAGCATAAAAGAGGGCAGAGGAGCGGAAACGCTGCGTTCTTAGTTTGCATTATTTCCTACCAAGAACAAGCGAAAGACCGTCACAGTGAGGAAGAGCCTCACAAACCCTCTTGTTCTCTGAAAGCACAAACGCCTGTTACCAAACCATCGCTCTGAAGCCCACGTGTCATCCCAATTCCCCTGCCTGGAGAGGCCATGTCCCCTCCCACCTCCCCCATGCTGGCACATCCCCAAGGAGAGCTACCAAAACCCTGCAGAAATGGCATCTCTCTCCATCACTTCCCAAAGTCCTTCCCACGGCAGGACAGGGAGCTCCTGCAGCTGCTTTCCTACCTCCTCTCTGGCACAGCGACCCTCCTGTCCTCCCTGGGACAGCCCAGGCATCCCCCGCGGGGCCAATACCTGCAGCAGCCGCGGGTGGATGGCCATAATAGCCCGTGAAGGACAGACGTAATCCCCGTCTGGAAAGAGCTGCCGCTGTCACCACGGCAGAGCCGGTGGCACTGAGAGCCCTTATTAGCACAGGGCAACGAGAGGTGACAGGGACACGGGAGGGCAGGTGGCCTGGGAGTGTGTGGTGGGGCTGAAATCCATCAACAGGCTGGATTTCATAGAATCACAGACCGGTTTGGGTTGGAAGGGACCTTAAAGGTCACCCAGTCCCACCCCCTGCGAGGGGCAGGGACACCTTCCACCAGCCCAGGTTGCTCTAAGCCCCATCCAAACCTGGCCTTGGACACTTCCAGGGATGGGGCAGCCACAGCTTCTCTGGGCAACCTGTGCCAGCGCCTGTCCACCCTCACAGGGAACAATTTCTTCCTAATATCCAATATAAACATCTCCTTCAGATTGAAGCCATTCCCTCGTGTCCTGTCCCTCCAAGCCCTTATCCAAACTCCCTCCCCAACTCTCTTGAAGCCCCTTTAGGCACTGGAAGGGACTTTAAGGTGTCCCTGCAGCCTTCTCTTCTCCAGGCTGACCACCCCCAGCTCTCCCAGCCTGTATGAACAGCGCTTGGAGCGCTACCCCTTCCGTGAGTCCTTAAAACATCCCCGCCCGGGACGTACTGAAAGGGTGCCGCAGAGCTGGCACCCACCGGCTATCAGGAACACGGCTGCCCTTTAAATAAAACACGGAACTAAAGCTGAAAGCTGCCCTTGAGACTTCCCCGGAGGAGCCTCAGGCAGCTCACGCTCGTCCCCGTGTCCCGCAGCCTCCGCCGAGCCCCGGCAGCGGCTCCGAGTCGCGCCCGCAGCCTCCGACGGAGCGGCCCGGAGCCCTCCGGGTCCAAAGAGGAGCAGACACCGCAATGAGCAAAGTTATGACAAGTATCCCCGGGGCCACGGAGGCTCCGATGGCGTGGGGGGGACACGCCTCGGCGCGGAGCGACGCGTCCCACATCCTCGCAGCGCCTCCCGCATCCTCCCGGCGCGTCCCCATCCCCTTGGCCGCAGGGACCCCTCGGTGGGGCTGAGAGTTCCCCGGCTCCGCCCAGGGACCCCAGCCGGCTCCCGACCGCCTGAGCCGGGCTTAGCAAAGCCAGGCAGAGCTGGATGCGGCCCTGGGCATACAGCCGGCCCCGTGGGCCCCCGGCTGTGCCTCCAGCTGTGCTTCCAGCGGCGCCGCGGAGGCCCTCTCCTTCCCTCCGGCTGCAGCAGGGAGCAGCCGAGCCATTCCCAGCCCACCCTGCGGGCACAGCTGGGACACATCTGGCCCGGGGGCACCGCTGGAGTGGCGCCCCTACCCTGCGAGCGCCGCGCACTGCTCACCTGCAGGGAGGGCCCGGCCGGTGCTGGGCGGCCCCGGTCCCAATCCCGATCCCGGTCAGATCCCGATCCCGATCCCGATCCGGATCCAGTCCCGGCCCGGTCCCGCCGGACAATAGCGCGGCCCGCGGCGGCGGGAGGGGCGTGGCCGCCCTCATTAGCATACCCGCTGATCCCCGCCAATCCGCGCCCGCTGCCGGCCGGGAAGAGGGTGCTCATTAGCATAAAGCCCGTCCTCCTCCTTAATTTGCATAGCCCGCAGCGGGCGACCAATCAGAGCCGAAAAAGACGCGCCTTATTATAATAATTTATGCGGCGCGGGCGCCCCCTGGCGGAGCTCCAAGTGCCAACCCCCGGGAATGGGATGGGACGGGAACGGGATGGGGAGGGTCTGGATTGCGAGGGGAAAGGGATGGGTTTGGGGATGGGCATCCCCTCCCAGACCACCACCACCTGTTCTGCCCGTGCTGGGGATACCCGTAGGCACCACTGCCCCTTCCTATCCTCGGGGGATCCCTGGCAGGGACTGATATGAGGGTGGAGAAGGGATGGAGATGGAGAGAGGGTGAGATTGAATAGGAATGAGATGGGGATAGACTGGGACGGGAGTGGGGACGGGATGGGATAGGATGGGGCATCCCTTCCCATTCCATCACCATCAGAGTCCCACCTGCCTTGTCAGTGCTGGGGAGCACTGTAGGTTTCCCTGCCCTTTTCTATCCCTGAGGATCCCTGGAAGGCATTGGGATGAGGATGGGGAGCAGGTGGAGTAGGAATCAGGAGCAGATGTGATGGGGAGAGGATGAGATAGAATGGGAATGAGATGGGGGTGAGTTGGAGCATGGTGTTGGACAGGAAAAGGGATTGGATGGGGATGGGATGCGATTGGACTAGCATGGAGCATTCCCTCCCAGTTCATCTCCACTCCCACCTCCCCTCCCAGCCCTGGGAGCCCCACAGGCACCCATGCCCCTTCCTGCCCCCCACCCCCAGCCTCAAAGAAGCCCCCCAACCGCAGCCCTTTTCTACTCTGATAGATTTATTGAAAAATTAAAAGCACAAGCTCTGTATATATAAATACGACGACGCTGCCAGCAGTTTACAAGGCCTCCAGTTGCTCTCTCTGCATCCCCACCCATGGTCCCTGCCACCTGCCTGGGCACGGGGACCAGCATCCAAGGGAGAAGCCCCCACCCCAAAACTCCTGCAGCCTGAGCCACGGGCCCACCTTGCTCCGTGTGTGGCACTCAAGTGACAGCGGGGACACTCAGACCTCTGGCCGAGAGGGAGAGGATGTTCCCTAGCCCAGACAGGACAGGGGTGGAGACTTTGAGGGCTGTGCAGTGACTTCTGCCTGTCCTACCCAGGCAGTGGGTCCGCAGAGGGCGAGGGGACCTCTGGGGACAAGCTGGGGGGGTGTCTGTGCGTGTGGGCGAGGGCTCTGTGTGGTGGGATGCTGCTTTCACACCTGTCCTTCCACTCTCCATCCCACTCCATGCTCCCAAACCCCATTCCTAAAGGGCCACGTTGAATTCTGTGACCAGGAAATCAACGTAGTCCTTCTCCTTCAGCTTGAAGGCCTCGGCGATGATGCGGGCGGCCTCCCGGTGCTCTTTGCCTCGCAGTCCTGTGCCGTTCACCTCCAAAATGACATGGCCCACCTTCAGCTTCCCACAGTTGTGTGCTGAGCCCCCACGCTGCGGGAGAGAAGTGGTCAGCTCACATTCTCCCGGGTCGACCCAGGTGAGTTTTGGGGGCAAAAAAATAGGGAGATGTTTCATATCCATCATATTTGCCCTGAACGGGCAAATGAATGTGATGGATAGGAGATGTTTTCACTTTTTGGAGAGAGGGGATGAATTTGGCTTCCCTCCTGATTGCTCCTGGAGTGTGGCGCCAGCTGGGATGGCCAAGAATAACCAAGGCACAGTCAGCTCTGCTTTTCTTTTGCTGTAAATAACTTGAATTTTGCCCCAAGTAAACAGCAAACAGGGAGACAGCTCCCGAGGGCTCTGTTCCCTGGCTCTCATCCAACACTCCCCCTCCCCAGTCCTCAGTCTGGGAGTTTCCAGACATCTGGAGACACTAGCCAAGCTTTTGGGGCTGCCCTGACTCCCTTTGAAATGTTTGCAGCAAATCCTTGGCTCCCAGGACGTCTGTTGTGGTGTGGGATCATCCACGGGACACGGCTGCAACCCTCAGCAACACCCCCCAGCAGAACGATGCCTGGGGAGGTGTAGGGCTGTAGGAGGGGGAAGCGCCTCCAAAATCTCCTCTGCGCTCTGGCTGTGGCTCAAGGGCCTTCCCAGCCTGTCCAAGGAGGAGAGGGGTGGGATGTTTATGGAGTTCTTGATGTTCTCAGCCCGCCCTACCTGGATGGTGACGATGCGGGGCAGCGGCTGCCGCGTGTTCGCTCCCCCCTCGATGGCGATGCCCAAGGTCGGGGCGCTCTTGGATACTCGGATCAGACACGATGTGGGCTCCAGCAGCCCTGGCTGTGGGCAGAGGGCAGTGCTGCCAAGGGAGGCCCAGTGGCAGGCAAGGGACACTCACAGCTGGCTGTCACCAGAGAGGGACAGACACTCTTGATATCCAAGGTCCCAATTGTGGGCAGGTGTGGAAGGGCTTGGGAAGGAGCAGAGCAGGTCTCTGCCTGCCTGCCTGTGCCCCTCAAACCTCACTGTGATCAGAAACCCTCCAGTTTACCTCTGATACCTGCTGCCACCTTCCCTACCAGGTGACAGGTGACTTCACTCATGGCACACTGCACCCTGGGGATGTCTCCTCAGAGCCAGGGACTCTGCCATGCCACAGGTAGCTGGGACGGACTGGATTTACCCAGCATGGAATGAATCAGCCCTACAGTGCCCCTCTCAGCCACTCCTGACCCCTTTCCCCACAAATCAGCCCACCAGAGAGATGCCTTGGCTCTTTAAGGAGGATAAATAACCCATCAAAGCACCGAACAGGGGTTGCTGCCTGGTGGGCAGAGGGAGAAGAACAGGTTGGATGAGGCAGTGTGGAATGGCCCCGGGTGCCCCCTCCTATGACCTGCAGTCCCCAGTCCCCCTCGGGCACCCAATCTCACCGGCTTGGAGGCCCCTTCTGCAGCCCCCTCGCTCCTCGTGGGCTCCTTGAGGCTCCGGCTTTTCCCAGGGCCTGGTTGCCGGCTCTTGTCCCTGGCGCTCGTCTCGAGCTCCCCGATGTCCACCCCGCTGTCCTCGCTGAGGGTCTGCCCGCTGTCTGACAGCTGGGAGAGCGTGGAGGCTGCAGAGACACATGGGTCAGCTGGGGCACGGGCAGCTCCCAGGTCTGGGACTCACAGCTGGGACCAGACAGCCCTTCTGAATCATGGAACTGCTTCGCCTGGAAAAGGCTCACCAAGTCCAACCCCCCTCCCAGCTCACCCCTAACCCATGTCTCTAAGTGCCACATCTACGTGACTTTAAATCCCTTCAGAGTTGGGGGCTCCACCCCTGCCCTGAGCAGTCTCTCCCAGTGGCTGACCACTCCTTCAGCGAGGAAATTTTCCAATATCCAAGCTGCACCTCCACAGCTTGAGGCTGTTTCCTCTTGTCCTGTCATTCCTTACCTGGGAGAAGAGACAGACCCCTACCTGGCTACACCCTCCTGTCAGAGAGCAGAGCTGTGCACAGGGACCACCATGGGACAAGGTGGTCCAGGTCCAGGATCCAGCCCAGACCCCAAACTGGGATGGAGAGAGAGAGTCATGAGCTCAGGGATCCTGCTAGTGGCCAGTTTATCCAGACCATGTTCCGCATGGGAAGAGACTGGGAAGGACCTTGCCATAAAGACGCCTTATGGTCTTGGAGAATAAAGACTCCAAGTAAAGATCGAGAGCCTGGAAATGTTGGGAACAGCGCAACAGCAGCACCTGCCGAGAGCGCTGGGCGTCCAGGACAGCGGCTCTGGCACTGGGAGGGATCGGGGTCCCGCTGCGGACGTCCCCCCGGGCAGGTCCCGGCCCCGCAGCCCCCACGCTCATTAACTGCGGTTAATTAACCTATTGCTGTGACGGGACGGGGCCACAGGAGGGCGACATCGCCACTCGTGTCGGTCTCGCAGCGCAGGGGGTGTGGGTACCACCTGGATCCTCCGGGCATCCCCGGGACCCCTTCCCTTTCCATCCCCGAGGAATCCCCTAGAACCCCTTCACTCTCCATCATCGAGGGACTCCCAAGACCCCCTTTCCTTCTCCATCTCTGAGGGGCCTCCTGGGACCCCTTTCCCTCTCCATCTTCCAGAGACCCCCTGTACTCCCTTCCCTCTCCATCTCCAAGGAACCGCCCTGTATCCCTTTCCATCTCCGAGGTACCTCCCGGGATCACACTCCCTCTCCATCTCCGAGGGACCCCCTGGGACCTCCCTTCTCTCTCCATCTCCAAGGGACCTGTGGCACTATAAGGGACTCTAAGTTCTTCCAAGAGCCTTCTCTTCTCCGGGCTGAACATCCCCAGCTCTCCCAGCCTGCATCCAGAGCAGAGATGCTCCAGCCCTCAGATCAAGAGATCTGTCATGAGATCTGAGACCTCCAGATCCGCCTCCTCTCCCGTTTTCCTCCCGAGGGACACGGGCCACCCACCTCTGGCCTGGGGCAGGGGTCTCACTTCGTTGACGTCGGGCTCGCTGTTGGGCTGGTGCACCTCCACCATGATGAAGTGCTGGTTGGCCACGGACTGGGGGCTGCCCTTGTCCGGGGGAGGGGGTGCTGGGTGGGCAGGAGGAGGAGGAGGGGATGGGGAAGGGGGGTTCGGGGGGGGCACCCCAGCCGTGGGACCCTCTGGGGATGGGCTCTTCAACCTGGTTGGGGACTGGACCCTGGGGAAGGGCCCGATGGGGTGCTGGCTGACCAAGGAGAGCTGGGCATCCATCTGCCTCCGTGAGCTGTGCAGGGCTGGGGAGATGGTGGCGTAGATGGCGCTGGGGGCTGAATCCTCGGTGGATGTGGTGGCAGTGGAGGTCACACTGACTGTGTCCTTCTCGGGGGCGTTGGGAGGGGGCGTGGGGTTCCTGGGGGCCACGAAGAAAAGGCCTGACTGGGAGGACTCAGAGGAGGGGCGCTTGGGCTTGTCCTTCCCTGGGTTCCTGTGCTGGGCAGTGGAGGGGTCCAGCAGCTGAGGGGCTGAAGGAGGAGGTGGAGGCTTGAAGTTGGGCGGTTCATCTGGGAAGGAGGAGATATCATCCTGCCAAACCAAGAACAAGAGTTTTTTAAGACACTATGACCAGCTGTGAGAACTTCCCTAGAACTTCCTCAGGCTCAGTGTCACCTGCATTTTTATCTTTTCACAGTGACCGTGGCTAAGTGAGCTGGTTGTCATAGAAACACCTTTCTGACCTTCTGACAAGAAGAAAATGATTTACAAATGAGGACACTTAGAGGACAAATCACCCAACCTTTGCTTTGGCTCCCACAGTGCTGCTCCTGCTCAGCCAGCCAGAATCCTTCTCTCAGCCAATTTAATTAACTGGCTTCTCTGGTGTCCCTGAGGTGTTGATGTAGCAGAGCTACTGAAGTCGAGGCAAAAGTTGGTACCCCCAGTTTTCCTCCAGCTCCCACCCGAGGCGCAGCAGCTCCGTGCAGGGCCTTACCAGGGACACATCTGGCAGGGTGTTGATGCTGCTTTGGTGGCAGTCCCCAGCTCCCTCCAGTTCTGATGTGTTCTGGTAGGGCAAAGGTGGCAGAGAAAACCATGTCAGAGCAGCAAAAGCTACCACCACAGTGCCAGGGTGACAGGGAACATGCAGAGTGATGCAGGTTATGCCCCAAACCCCTCCCTACGCAAGGTCAATCTTTCACCCAAGGGTTTTTATTTCCTTGGAGGTTCCCTGGAGGCTCACACATCACAGGAACAAAGCAGCTTTGTGGGATACAGGCTTTCCCGAGATAAGAAGGGTTCCCAAAACATGCTGTGGCCCTGACATACTGCAGTGAGCTCCCCCAGACCCAAATCAGCTCCTCCTGCTTCATTTGGAAGCTCTGTAGGTTCAATTTTTGGATTCTTCATGGGAGAAGGGCAACAGAAGAGTTCAAAACTCCTCTCCCTTGCGACCCAGAACATTGGCTCTCATGCAAACCACGATGAGTCCAAGTGCCATCAGGAAATGTCACAGCACAGTTTTATAAACACCACAGCTCCAGAAATCTGTCAGGACTATGGCAATCTGGCAGTTTGTCTGTGCACAGTTAGTCAGGATGGACCCAGGGAGAGGACACTGATACAGCCAAGCAAAGCAGACAGGCGAGTCCCAGCAGGGAGGGCAGAACGGGGGGCACAGGGTGGGTGCAGCTCTGCCCTGGTGAGCTCTGCCTGGCCTGGGCAGAGCCCAGATCCACGGCCCTGCTGCTGGCTCTGCCCAGGCTCCAGGGATGCTCTGCCAGGGTGGGACATCCTGGTGCTCCTGCAAGGCCCTGTAAGGGCAAACCCAGACTCAGCCTCCCTCCCACAGCAATCCTGCTCTGGAGAGGGGCTGCTGCTGCTCGGGAAGGGTGAATTTGGCTCTTGTCATGTTCACAAGGATGTTTGTTTCCTCCTGCCGGATTGGGCAGGGCACAGTTTGTGTTTAAGTGTCTGTTATTTATTGCAGGGTAAACAGCTGATTAGTTGAAATGCTGGTTGGTGCATCTGCATTTCCCCCAGCTGCTGGAGGCTGCTGCTATGCCTGTAGAGATGTTGTCATCCCAAAATAGACATGGGAGACAATTAAGAGCATTAGAGAAGAAGCAAAAACATTGATGCAAAGTGCTTTTATCTCTGTGGCTTCTGAAAGAACCCTGGAGAATGGGAACAAAAAGAAACAGCCTGCTCAGGGAGTGACAGGTAAAGTCTTCACTTGGGAAACCACTCCTTCCTCTGGCAAAATTATCAATTAATTCAACATAAGGGCAAGTGGCTTTTGAAAGAGAGAGATTCCCAGGTTGGTTTGGGCTGCAAGGGGCCTTAAAGCTCATCCCTCTCCACCCCCTGCCATGGGCAGGGACACTTTCACTATCCCAGGTTGCTCCAAGCCCTGTCCAATCTAGCTTTGGACATTCCAGGGCTGGGGCAGCCACAGCCTCTGTGGACAGTACAACCAGGGGCAGCCTGAGGCCAAACAGCCACAGTTACACCACTACTAAAACAAGAAGAGTCTGCCTGATGTCCCCTAAAACCTGCCAGGGCCACCTCCCGTGGTCCTGCCACTGAACCCTGAGCCCAACAAGCCCATCACGTGCCATTTCTCAGCACTGGCCTCGTGGTGAGGACAGTCTGCACTGAGATGTGACTCCTCTGGCACACGCTGGGTGGGCACAGCAGCTGCCCTCCACCCCCTGATCCCACTGCCAGCTCTGCTCCACCCCAGCCAGGGACACTGATGCTGCTCATCCTCCTCAGGGCACCTTTTCCTGCTGCAGTGTGTGAGCAGATTTGCCTTTCCCCAGAATTAGTTCTCCGGGGGCAAAAGCAATTAAAGAGATTGCTCTGGGCTATAAAACACGATGGCTTTTAAGCCGAGTACTTCAGGAATTGGTTATTTTGAGGCTGTGCTTTCCTGGATTTCCCCTGAAAGAAGAAGCCACGTGCCACTGCACTGAGAAATGAGTTTTTATTGAGGAGGCTGCTCCCTCCTGCCCACTCCTTGCTCCTTTACCTATCTATTTTCCAATTCCCTATAGAAACTGGGGGTCAGAGGAGTGGGGAAATATTTGTCCTTCTTATCCTGCATAAAGTCCACGGCAGGAGTGATGGAGCTGGGGAGCATCTTTCAGACAGGCAGACAGCTTGCATTTGCAGATTAAAGGGTGGAGAAACTGCCACCTCCCTGGGGAACACAACCCAACCTTTAATTAACCTCTCAGCTCCAAATAAGTCCCTTAATTTCCAGTTACTGCTCACGAGAGCTTTGCAGAGCTACTCAGCCTGAGTCCCACAGGGATTCAATGATGATCAGCTGCACCAGCCTGAGAATAAGCCTGGTTTTCCTTCTCTCTTCCCTTCCCTATCCCACTCTGGAATGCAGCTGTAGGGTTCAAGTTGCCCCAGGCCCCTGGTCCATACTTCAGGGGCTCTGAGGGTGACACAATGACATAGTAGCTTCACTCTGTCGCTATCCTCATCCTCTGAGGGAATTGTTTCCAGCACATGGGAATCCTCCATGTGGGATATTCCAGGGATTAAGACAGTGCCTGTGGAACTGGGCTCTGGGAGGAGAAGGCACATTTGGATGGCATCAGCTTTGCTAGGAGGTGGTGGAGAAGCAAAACAAAACCAACAGGGGTTTCAATTGTTTCATCCTAAGAATGAGTACTAGGCAGGAGGCAGGGACTAATGGAATGCCAGACTGTTGTGCTTGGAAGCAATCAGGAATTCCTACTGCTCTGGTCAGACATGCTGCACCTGATTATTGCAGCCTACAACCAACCTCTGCCCTGTAGGACTCATCCTGAGACCCAGCATTTACAGGAGGTGACACTCAGACAGGCAACCAGGAGCTCCTGTGGCTGACACTGCCAAGCATGGCCTTGTCTCATTTCCAAGTGTCCTGAAGGACACATCCTGTAACAGAATCACTCTTCCCATGGCAGGGCCTGCTAAGCCTCACACTGGTTATTTTGGTCAAGTTCACTCTCCAGCCCATGGAGAGCTGGTGGGACAGGGGACCTGGTCAAGTGTCATGAAGCCAAAGAAATCTGTGTCAGGGTGCCTCTGATCAACCCCATCTGGGAATGTTACAGCTGTTCTCCTCTGGATAAGAGCCATTCCTAGAGAGATGTGCCCTTGGGCCAGGCTCAAAGCTGCCAGAGGTCCTCTCTCCCACGCAGTCTCAGCTCCACCATTTGCTGTCTGTGCCCAACCCACTGACCCCGTGATTTCCTCCCAACTGAGGAGCTGGGAATGTGCTCCACACCACAGAACCTGCAGCATTCCTCAGCCTCCTTCCAGCCAAGAGCTCTGACATGTCAGAGGGGTTCCTCAGGCTCTCCCAACATCCATGTCCAGCCTCTCTGAAGCCTGTGAGAGGATTTCTCCAAGGCTGGACACGCACAACATGCACACACTTCCCCTCCTGCACTGCAGCACAGATTTTTGCAGACCCAAGGTCAATAAGGAAAAGCCTTCCCCATCCCTGAGGATGTGTGATGGAGTGTGACCAGCCTACTGAGGGGCTGATGGAGATGGGGTTGTTCAGCCTGGAGAAGGGAAGGAATTGGGAAAACCTTACTGTGGCATTTCACTACTTGAAAGGACCTGTAAGAAAGATGAGGATGGGTAAATGTGATTTCCAGATAGTTTGTTGCTCTCTAAAATAGAAAAATTGTGCATATTTTCAATGTGGGCTCAACCCAACCTTGCTGGGTCAATGTAAAGGTTCCTGCTGGTGAATCCCTCTGTGGGATTTGCTGCTTTCACTGAATTTGTCACCAGAATTGTTTGTAGTTGACTGGATATAAGGAAGAAATCCTTTCCTGTGAGGATGGGCAGACCCTGGCACAGGTTGGACAGAGAAGCTGTGGTTGCCCCATCCCTGGAAGTGTCCAAGGCCAGGTTGGACAGGGCTTGGAGCACCCTGGGCTGGTGGAAGTTGTCCCTGCTCACTGCAGAGGTTTAGACTAGGTGGGCTTTAAATGTCCCTTCCAACCCAAACCATTCTGTGATCTTATGAGTCTAGTGGTCTTTAGCCAGGGTGCCCACACAGCAAGTCAGCACAGTAGCAGGCAGAGCAGGAAGAGTAGTTTGGGATCCACCAGGCTTGAACACTGCTGGTCCTTCCAAAACCCCATCCCTGCTGTGTCCATGGCACTCAGGGCTTCGTTGCAGGCAGGACTCTGGTACCAGCAGGGTCTGGCTAAAGGCTGAGCCTGGTGTGCAGTGCAGCAGCAGCACCTGCAGCTGGCCTGGGCAAAGGGGGTCTCCTCAGCAGGGAGAAGGGGCAGAGATGGGTGACACGAGGGGGCCGTGCAGGTGGAGGAGCAGTCAGCCCTGCGCGGCTGTCCCTGCCATGCCTGGCACACGGTCACACACGCCCAGCCCACCCACGACGGGAACGCGGCACTCGCCCTCCTCCCCTACCTCCATCAGGTCTATGAGCCACAGGAGCCGCTCCTGGGGATGTGCCAGGGGGGAAGCAGAGGAAAACAAACACAAAATGTGAGCCCAGGGAGGATGCAGAGCAAGAGAGACGAGCAAATCTCAGCACAGCAGCTCCCTCCTCCCCCCAGTCCACCCTGCAGAGTCCACATCCAGCTGCATCCAGGGCTGAGGTGAGTCCCTCCTTCCAGAGGTGCTGGAGAGGGGAATGGAGCAGGGGCTGAGGAAGGAACAGGGGAGAGGGAGCAGTTTGGGAGCTCTGTCTCCTTGTCTCTCTCTCTCTCCTGTTGGCTGAGACAAGCCCCTCTTTACAGAGAGAGTAACCGGGCATTGGAATGGCCTGCCCAGAGAGGGAGTGGATTCACCTCGCTGGAGGTTTTTAAACTGAGATTGGATGTGGCATTCAGTGCTATGATCTAGTAAATGAACTGGAGTTGGATCAAGGGTTGGACTCGATGATCTCAGAGGTCTTTTCCAACCCAATCGATTCTATCATTCAATCCAGCATGAGCTGGTGCTCTTTGCTTGACAGCTGTTCTAGCAAACAGTGGGGACCATCACCTCTGGTGCCAGTGTTCCCAACACCCAGGCAGAGCTCAGAACAGGGTGTGTTCTCACACCCATGGAAAGAGGTGCCACAGGGCCAGGGAGGACTATGGGACCAGGTGTTCTTGAAGGAAGCTCTTAAAACAATGGTGCCCACTCCCTTTTGTGTGCCAGAACAGCACCCTGGTCTCCCTCCCCAAGCTCTGGGCTCATGTGCCAAGTGGGGCTGGGCCACTGGTCACACACCAGCCCGAGCAGCCACGCTGGGCATGTGTTGTGGAGCAGGAGGCAGAGCATGGCACACCTGAAGCACATGGTACAGCCCCAGGGGACAGCACAAGAGCAGGGTGTCACACCCAGCACACAGACCTGTGCCAGCCCTCAGGTACTTCAGCAGAGTTTTCCCAGCAGGTCCTTGGAAAGCAGAGTGAAACTGGCTTTGTTTCTCCTGATCCAGCAAGGACCTCACTGGGATCCACCCTGACTAGAGGAGATGGCTTCCCTATGGGTATTTGTGAAGTCAAAGGCTTTTGAGCACAGCTGTTATGCTCTGACACCCTCCGAGGCCTCTTGAGAGGCTGAACCACAGCGTGTATGCAGGCACAGCCCCAGGACAACCCCTCCTCTCTCTCTCCACCAGCTGGACTCTCCACATCCCCATCCCGTCGCTCCAGCCATGGGCACGCCCCTCCCTGTGTGACCAGCACAGAGCCCCTTGTCCCCAGTTCTTTTCAGGAAGGGTTTAATTTCCAAGGTTACTAATGCATTTATGATGAAAGGCATTTTATGACTAGGAAATTAATTTGGAGGCTGTGTGCCTGCACACTCGGAGGTGATTACAGTAACTTTATTAGACGGTGCGTGCAATGACGGCCTGGCAGAAACGTGGGAGCTGAGTGCTGGAGAGTGGGCAGGAGCTGGCATGGGATGCTCCCACTGGGAGGGGGAATGGCAGCCAGAAGCTTTAAGGAGGTGATTTAAAAGGTGCTGAACAGCAGTAGGCACGGTGTGGCCACAGCACATAGCTGGGATTTCTGTGTGGATGCAGCTCTAGTCTACAAAATAACATTTCAAAGATAAAGCATCTCTTTGTAGTTTGTTGGGCTTAAAACCCATAATGGCCTTTCTGCTTTGTCTGGGGATGCAATTTTGGAATTACTTAGGTGATGGTTGTGATTTTTGTGCATCGTGAAACCTGCATTCTGCTGCTATACATATCCCACATATTTGTGTGTATGCTATAATACACTTTATTGAAAATATGTTTCATCCTGTGCTTTTCAAAAATATAAATAACTAAAAGGCAGTAAAGACCAAATTCCAAAGCTGAGCTACAAGTTTGGCTAAAAGACTCGTCCAGCATCATCTTAACTGCCTAGAAGAGTCTAGAAGAGCCTTTTCTCCTTTTTTTCATTTAAATGCAATATTTGTCTGTACACTTTAACTCTTTAACTCTGCTGTGGCACAGTGCAGGTCCTGGAAGGGAGACAGCCTTCATTCTCACTCTGTGGGGAGTCACTCAGGGCACAGAGTGACACGCAGCACCACCCCTCACGCAGGGGACAGCAGAATCTCCTCCAGTGTCGGGAGCACAGAGACACCCAACACGTGGCACAGCATCCCCTCAGTGCCCCTACAAATCCCCTGGACCACCGGGAGAAGTACAAGCTTTGGGGGGATCCGTGGGAAAGGCACCTTGAAAGGGGTTCCCTGCGGGGTGAGACGCCCCTATAGCGCTCTGGGGAAAGCAGGCTGCAGTCAGGCTGCCAGGAGCAGGTCCTGGAAGCTAAAACACCCACCAGGAGGGACTCACCCGGGCTGAGCTGACGGTGGTGGCAGTGAAATGGCTGCTGGAGGAGGAGATGGTGTCGCTGTAGGACATGGTGGAGCAGGAGTCGCTGGGCCCCGCGGGCTGACGAGCCTTCATGGACTCGATCTCCCTCTTCAGCACCAGGTTGTCGAAGCGGTCGAGGTCTTGTGGGGAGATCACGCCCCGCACCTCGGACAGCAGTGAGAACTGGGCCAGGCAGACACACAGCCAAAGAGAGCTTGCAGCTCCACCAGAGTCCAGGGGAAGAGCTGCCCTCCCACCCCGCTCAGCAGTGGAGATGAGATGCACTGGCAGGTAACACAGTAGGAGGTTTGGTCCTAAATGTTACCAGAAGCTCCTCTGCTGGACACATCGGTCTCTGTCCCCCACAGTGTGAGGCACTGGAGCAGGTTACCCCATCCCTGGAAGTGTCCAAGGCCAGATGGACAGGGCTTGGAGCAACCTGGGCTAGTGGAAGGCGTCCCTGCCCATGGCAGGGGGTTGGCATGAGATGGTCTTTAAGATCCCTCCCAACCCAAACCCTTCTGTGACACCATGATAATTCTGTGATAACATCCTACATCTGGATTTTGCTTCCATACCCTCATCCTTGCCTTGAGCAGATCACCTTGGAGGCAGTGGGCCACTCTGACAATGTCCACACTGACAATATCTACCCTGTGACAGTGTCCAGACTCTGACAGTGTCCACCCTGTGACAATGTCCACCCTGTGACAGTGTCCACCCTGTGACAATGTCCACCCTGTGACAGAAGCTTTGCTCAGCCCACCAGGTACAAGAAGCTCACCTTGGCGTGTGTGTTGAGCAGCTCAAAGAGCGCCATGACCAGAGCATCCACGGAGATGTTGCCCTCCTTATACTCGTCCAGATAGTAGCCCATGGTGGCCCTCTCCTGTTCATTGAGCAGGTGCCTGGCCTGCTCCTCCAGCATGACACGGGTCTGGTTCACCATGGTGCTCAGGGTCACCTGTGAGCCGGCCAGCCCCCGGTAAAACACGGGCTGCAGGAGACAGGACACAGGTTTTGGGCTGGGATGACAAGGAACTGGCTGCTCTCCCTCCTGAGAACTGCCCCCTGCTCTGGGCTCTGCCTGCCAGCCCAAGATGCCTGTGTCTGAGACCACTGGTCTCATCCAGCTGCCTCTATGGGAGCTGGAAAACAGGAGAGGAAGGGGGATGTTGAGAATGACCCGAGGCAGGTAACCCCCCAAGGGTTCAACAGCAGGGCTGTTCGGTGTCACCACATGTCTGGGTAACTCCAGGTCAATGATCAGAGGCTCTGATCTCTTCTCTGGTGAGAAGTGACAGAGTGGCTGGAGGTGTGTCATGGCAGGGTTAGGTGGGTTCTCAGGAAAAGGCTCTTCCCCCAGAGGTTATGGACACTGAACAGGCTCCCCAGGGCAGTGGGAAGAGCCCCAAGGCTGTCAGAGCTCCGGGAGTGTTTGGACAATGGGTCATCATTTCCCCTTCTCAGTTAAGGTGCTCATTGCCTGGCTGGGAGGCACCAAATGTGCTGCAGATGTGACTCTCCAGTGGCACAGGAGAGGGGGCACCCACTGTGTCACTGTCAGCTGTCAACATGAGGTGGGGAGGAGAAAGGCCCACTAAACCTCTCATCAAACCACCATCTCTTCTATAACAGGACCACAAAGCCCTCCCTCCCAAGGAAAGTAAGAGACAATAAGAGTGTTGGGTTTTTTCATCAAACCAGCACCCCTTCTATAACCAGGAGCACAAAGCCCTCCCTCCCAGGGAAAATAAGACAACAACAGTGTTATTTTTTCCATAAGGCATCAGACAAGAGGTGTGTCTTACCCTGGCTGTCATCTCCACAGCGTAGTCGCCCACTGCCCTGCAAGAAGGTAGAAGATCAGTTAGTGCTGATCCCTCATCACCTGGGGACTGGCACAGGAGCTGGCACCTTCCCTGTGCCTGTGAGCTAAAAGTTTCTGGCCTGGGAGAAGGGGAAGGGGCAGCAGCACGTTGTCCAGCCCAGGTCAGAGATGCTTCACCTGACATGGGGGACCACCCACCCGAGCACTGGGTGCTCCCAGGGGCACACATCACGCGGTGGGACATGGACACCCCCCAAGGGGGCTCTGAGCTGCCAGACCCCTCCCAGGGGCTGCAGTGGACACCTACCCCGATGGGCTGACAAGGGTCTCCCCCAGCTGGGAGCTGGTGATCCACCTGGTCTCATCCACGGTGGTGCGGGCGTGGGGCAGCCGCCCAATGTCCTTCACCGTCATGATGAGGTGCCGCGACGACTTGAGCAGCTTCACGGCCTCGTCGTGGGGGATGCTGAGGAAGCTCCTGCCATTCACCTCCAGGATCTGGTCTCCTACCTGTGGGGTTAGGATGAGGTGAGCCTGGAAAATCTCAGGGGCTTTCCTGTTAGGAATATGGCCTTCCTCTCCCAACAGGGTGGTGTGACCCACCACCAAGCTCAGGATACAGCAATTGGAGAGACCAGGAAAAATGATGTTGGCTGGAGACCAAGAACTCAAGCTGGGAGCCAGTGAAGGACCAGTTTACGATGCCTTGGAGGAGCCTGTTCAGGATCCCAAGTCAGACCAATCTTCCCAGTCTCCTCCACTAACCAGACCTGCAGCCCAATTGCAGACCCCCAAAGAGCATCAAAGCTTTCATCCCCAACCCCTCCTGCTGCTCTGGGAGGCCAGGAACCATGTGTGGAAGCTTCAAATCTCAGATCTCTGTGTACAGCAGGGAGGTTCCACTGGAGTGTCTCACCACAGCCTCCAACAGTCTGTAAACTGTAGGATCTGACACAGCTGGATTCCATCCCTCCTCTCCTCCTATTTCCTCTCCAGCTGCTCCTCAGAGCTTTCATTTTGTGGGCAGGGCCTCTAGAGTAACCAGGAGTTTCCCTGACAGCCTGGTCATGATCAAGACACAGCAGCCCTCTGGTATTCCACCCTTCATCCCAAGCCCTCTTCCTCTGTGCTTCCAGGGCATCCAGTGCTGCTCCTCCTCACTCCCTCATCACAATTCACCCTGACTCTGATAAAACACCTCTTTGAAACTGCTCTCTCCTATCCTGGTTAAACCAGAGGCTTCTTCTCAGCTCTGCCAAAACACTCTCTGATTTTCTTCATGACACAGTGCAAGCTGGGATTAATTCTCCAGTGGGAAGCACTGGATTAACCACTGCCAAGTCCCTGTGGTGGGCTGTGACTCTGCCATCATCCAAGTTTACTCCAGATCTGCCCAGAACTTTGCTGGGATCAAAGAGAACACCAGGAGCACCCCAATCCTGCCAAGGCATCTGTTTCTCTCCCTGGGGTGTTTTCCTTCCATTAGTGCATCCAGTGAAAGGTTGATGGGAACCAAAGGCAAAGAGGCCACATCATGGTGCTGATACAGCCTGACCTTGGTGTCTCCAGGCATCCCTACGAGGGCATCCCCAGCAGAGAAGGCACAAAAGTAGGAAAAAGTCAGAGAAAATGGGCCACAAAGATGCTCCAAGGACTGGAGCACCTCCGCTCTGGGGAGAGACAGGGAGAGCTGGGGGGATTCAGTCTGGAGAAGAGAAGGAATCCAGGGAGACCTCAGAGCCTCTTCCGGTGCCTAAATGGGCTCCAAGAGAGCTGGAGGGGGACTTTGGGCAAGGGCCTGGAGTGACAGGACCAAGGGGAATGGTTTTGAACTGAGAAAAAGGTTTAGATTGGATATTAGGAGGAAAATCTTCCTTGTGAGGCCCTGGCACAGGTTAGACAGAGAAGCTGTGGCTGCCCCATCCCCGGGAGTGTCCAAGGCTGGGTTGGACAGGGCTTGGAGCACCCTGGGCTGGTGGAAGGTGTCCCTGACATGGCAGGGAATGGAATGAGATGAGCTTTAAGATTTCCAAAGCATTCCATGATTCTGTGAATGACAGAGAGGACACAGGTGAATATAACCATGAATATAACTCATGGACCACTTTGCTCAGGGTGAGACTGTGCAAATGATCAAGTGCACCTGCAACAAAAACATAGGATGGGAAACTGTGAAAAAAACATATCAAGAATAGCTCTAAAATTACTGTTTATATCTAAGTGAATGCTGCAAGTTCCTTCCCTGGTCACATCTCTGCCTGCCCAGCAAGGAGAAGCAGCGAGCAAAGTTGTAGGGATGTGAATCAAACATGATTAGTGGCAGATGAAGGTGCCTATGAAAGGACAGATTGAACAGATTAGGCCTGTTAAATTTAGAGAAGATATAATGTGTGGAGAGCTTGATGGAGCTATACAAAATATTGCTGGAAATAATGAGAAGCCAGAGAAAGGTTCCTGTTTACCCTTCCCTCTGCTGAAAGGACAGAGGATGCTCAGGAGCATTCAGAGGAGGCTAGAAGGATGTTCTGACTGAAACTGATAGGAAAAAAGGACCTAGAGCAAAGCGCCACAGAAGCATGGAATCATTTAGATTGGAAAAGACCTTTAAGATCATCTAGTTCAGATGCAGCAGAACTTAGCTCCACATTCAGCTCCATCCAGGGACCCCAATCAGATTTGCCTCATTCTTCATAGAATCATAGAACAACTTGTGTTGGAAGGGACCTTAAACTTCCACCCCCTGCCATGTCAGGGACACCTTCCACCAACCCAGGTTGCTCCAAGCCCTGTCCAACCTGGCCTTGGACACATCCCAGGGATGGGGCAGCCAAAGCTTCTCTGTCTAACCTGTGCCAGGGCCTCCCCACCCTCACAAGGAAGATTTTCCTCCTAATATCCAATCTAAACCTGCTCTCTGTCTGTTTGAAGCCATTGCCTCTTGTCCTGTCAATCCAGACATTTGGAAACAGTCTCTCTCCATCTTTCTTGTAATTCCCTTCAGATACTGGAAGGCCACAATTAGTTCACCTTGAAACCTCTTCTTCTCCAGGCTGAACAACCCCAACTCTCCCATCCTTTGCTTCCAGCAGAGCTGCTCCATCCTTCGGACCATCCTGGTGCCTCCTCTGGACTCTCTCCAGCAGCTCCATGTTCTTCCTCTGCTGGGCCCCCAGTAACACAGAACTTCCCAAACTTCTGGGCACAGTTCCTTCCTCTGTGACACACAGAGGGGCTGGTGGATACCCAGGGCTGTGGCAGAGCCCAGTCCCCACCATCACTGGCAGAGCCCCTCTGAGTTCTGCCCTCACACGTGTCAGCCGGTGCCCTGTGCTGGCTGCCACCACAGCTGCTGTCACGGGGTGGCAGTGGCTCAGCAGGCAAGGGATGACATGGGGAAGGGACAAACCCACAGCCCTGTGACCAAGCAAGCAGGGATCCAAAGCCTGTGTGAGCTGGGCTGATGCAACCTGGGGCTCCAGGGGAAGAGGGAGCACTGAGACAGGCCCTGGTGCCAGCACAGAGGCTGCACCAGCTCCTGCTCTGGCTCCAGGAAGGCACTCCAAGAAGCAGGTCCTGCAAGGGGAGCTGCCTGGCCCTGCCTGGCCTTCCCCTCTGTGACTTGCCCTGTGGAAAGGCAAGAGGCAGCTCTGGGCACTGGTCTTGCCCAGTGGCTGGTGTTCCTCAGTGCCGCTGGCTGCAGGGGAGAGACTCCAGAGTGGGATATCACACCTACCCCAGCAGACTGCAGAGCACAGACCTGCCAAAAAGTGTGTCAGGGACCTGAAACTTCTTTGGTTTGAGAGAAGGACAGCCCAGAGCCAGCTGTGCGAGCCAGCTGTGTGAGCCAGCTGTGCGAGCCAGCTGTGCGGGCCAGCTGTGTGGGCCAGCTGTGTGGGCCAGCTGTGAGCCAGCTGTGTGGGCCAGCTGTGAGCCAGCTGTGCGAGCCAGATGTGAGCCAGCTGTGTGAGCCAGCTGTGTGGGCCAGCTGTGTGGGCCAGCTGTGTGAGCCAGATGTGAGCCAGCTGTGTGAGCCAGCTGTGTGGGCCAGCTGTGTGAGCCAGATGTGAGCCAGCTGTGTGAGCCAGCTGTGTGGGCCAGCTGTGTGAGCCAGATGTGAGCCAGCTGTGTGGGCCAGCTGTGTGGGCCAGCTGTGTGAGCCAGATGTGAGCCAGCTGTGTGGGCCAGCTGTGTGGGCCAGCTGTGTGAGCCAGATGTGAGCCAGCTGTGTGAGCCAGCTGTGTGGGCCAGCTGTGTGAGCCAGATGTGAGCCAGCTGTGTGGGCCAGCTGTGTGGGCCAGCTGTGTGAGCCAGATGTGAGCCAGCTGTGTGGGCCAGCTGTGTGGGCCAGCTGTGTGAGCCAGATGTGAGCCAGCTGTGTGAGCCAGCTGTGTGGGCCAGCTGTGTGAGCCAGATGTGAGCCAGCTGTGTGGGCCAGCTGTGTGGGCCAGCTGTGTGGGCCAGATGTGTGAGCCAGATGTGAGCCAGCTGTGTGAGCCAGCTGTGTGGGCCAGCTGTGTGAGCCAGATGTGAGCCAGCTGTGTGGGCCAGCTGTGTGGGCCAGCTGTGTGAGCCAGATGTGAGCCAGCTGTGTGAGCCAGCTGTGTGGGCCAGCTGTGTGAGCCAGATGTGAGCCAGCTGTGTGGGCCAGCTGTGTGGGCCAGCTGTGTGGGCCAGCTGCAGACAGGGAGCCCAGTGCAGCCAGTTCCACCTGACTGATCCACAGGGACTGGGAAGTGGGAAGGGAGGGAGGCCAGGGGAAGGCAAACACCACAAATGACCACATTCCCAACAAAGAGGCTCCACAAATATCTCAGATTCCTTTCAGGCTCTGTTGGCTTCAAACCCACTATCAGAAAATTGCTGACAACCAACATAACAGGGAAGGGAAATGGTGCAAGTGCCTAAACTGCCAAGAGAAACACACGTCCAGGTGTAATGAAGATCATCTCTCAAGTCTTTCTGGTTTAACAGGCAACTCACTGGAGTGGATTTTGCTGCTAAAACAAGGAGCACCAGGCTCACTGCAGCACCAAAACAATAAAACCCCAAATTTGATTAGACAGTTTTATTGGAATTATGAATATTTAATAGTTTTCCATATCAGGGATTAAATTTTCATGACTTTCTGGTTCTAGACAGTTATATAGATTTAATAACCTTTTCTTAATTTCTCCTTTCCAGAGAGAACCAACAGGAGCCTGGCAAGCCCTTGTTGTATCAGCGAGACCAGAGGGACCCTGGACCAGCTATTTCATCTCTCCCTCTGTCCTTCATCACTTCCTCAACATTTATTCCACGTCCTTCATGTCCCCTCTGGTTCCTTGTGCTCTGTTAGAGTGCCCAGCACATGATCACTTCTCTCAGGTGCTTCCAGAGTATTAACACCAGGTGGGAATGAACAGCCACAAAAGACTTGGATAACTTCAAGCATCTCGTGCAGGGAACAAAAAATGACCTTGCAAAAATAATTGCTGGTGTAGGGCAGCTAAAAAGGAATCACTGGACAGCCCAAATGTCTGCAAATCAGCCTACCTTCATCACAGACTCCTATTAGAGCTGGAATGGACTTTTGCTAATTAACGTAGTTGATAATTATATTTTCTCCCCAAAGTCAAGGACAACTGGGAATGTAACAAAAAAACCCCAAAAAACCCTCAAAAACCTGCAGAGATGCAAAAGAACCATCTAGTAAAACAAAAGCTGACCCCTGAAAAATGATTTGCTGTATGCACAGCTCCAAACTGACACAGAATAAAAGAAGTTATAATAGACACCCCCCAAAAAATGTTATAAAACACAGGAAAATTATTGCCTTGGATATTTCAGGAACAAGCTTCCAGTTGTGCTCAGCTGTGGTGGGTGGACACACAGGGCTTGAGCACTTATGAAAAGGGAATTATTTTCATTTCCTAGGGATAAATGTACCCTGAAATGCAGGGGCTGAACATGACATGTAAAAAGGTGACAGAGCATGACAAGAAGCAGAGCTCGGAAATAACACACCTCGGTGACAGGCTTGGCTCCTTCTCATCGTGGAGACAGAGGGAATGACGTGGGAAAGGGAGGTGCAGTTGAGAGAAACTTAATGGGCTTCAGACAAGGGTTCTGAGCACCTAAAGTCTCTTAAAAGTAATTAGAATTGGCTCTGGGAGGATTTCAGTTGCACTGACAGAAAAATAGGTGGGAGATTTCAAACATGAGTTCTTATTAAATGACACCAAATTGGGTTGGGAGCACCAGGGCTAATAGAACACCAAACGGTTTGGCAGTGGCACCAGACCTGTTTAATGCCACTAATGTGCCTGAAGAGAGGCTGAATTACACCTGAGGTACCACTAAAGCAGAGGGAGCCTCCCTCTAAGCACAAATAATTACCAAAAGCAGACCTTAAGAAATTAAAAACATGGGCAGGGAAGCATATGAATCGATTTGGAACTGACCAATGCATTAAAGTCAGGAGGTGCTCAGTTTTTCCAGGAGAGAGACAGGTCAGGGCAGATGATCCATGTCCAGGGAGGCAAACACAGCCTGCTGGAAGGATTAGAGACAGATTGGAGAGCAGAGCAGGGAGTGATGGGTGCCAAGTGCTGTCTGAAACTTGTTCTTTCCCTAAACACTCTGCAATACAAATAGGAGGAACAAAGCAGATACAGACTGGAAATGAAAGCACAAGGAGAGGAAACAGTCTCTGGAGGCTGGCAGAGGTTGTGGCACTGCTGTGGGGAGGGTTCTGGTGGCTTCCCAGGAGAGGAGCCACTTAAACAATGTCTGTCTCCATCAACGTGACACTATTTGAAGGACCACTCCAGAAGAAACATTACATCTTGGGTACCACAACCACACACCTCCTGATGGACTATCTCACTCTCCAGCTTATTCCCCAGACTCAGAGGGAGCCATAAGGCTTTTATTTTAATTTCTCTTTTTCAGTATCTTTGTCTATGTGCAGACCTCAAAACACAAGACAGCTTTCTGTGGGCAGCCTCAGCTTTGGGGTGAGGGGCCTGAGTGCACCCCCAGGCAGTTTGCAGAGGACACCCAGCTGTGTCCAGGAGAGGGAACAGAGCTGGGGAAGGGTCTGGAACACAAGTCTGATGAGGAGAAATTGAAGGGGCTCAGCCTGGAGAAAAAGGGGCTCACGGGGGACCTTCTGGCTCTCTGGAGTTGTTCTCTTCTCCCCAGTAAGAGGCAAGAGGAAAAGAGGACACAGTCTCAAGCTGTGCCAGGGGAGGTTTAGGTTGGATATGAGGTAAAATTTCCTCATTGAAAGGGATGTCTGGCCTTGACACAGATGCCCAGGGCAGTGGTGGAATCACCATCCCTGGAGGGATTTAAGAGCAATGTGGATATGGCACTTGGGGACATGGTTAGTGGTGACCTTGGCAGTGGTGGAGAATGGCTGGACTTGATGATCTTGGAGACCTTCTCAAACCTAAATGACTCTGTGTTCTATGACAGCACTGCTGATGTAAAATCATTCACCTTTTTCTATTTACAGCCTCTCCTCTCCTCTCCTCTCCTCTCCTCTGTATAGATATGGATCGTAGTAATCTCTTTTCACCCCAGCCCTTGTGCTGGGCACTCAATATTTAGCTCTTTGTTCCAAGCAAGCTACCTGAAATCTGCTATTCCTGATGTAAAGGTCAAGGAGGGAACAAAAAAATTGACTTAAAAAAAAAAAAAGAAAACCCCCACAAAATACACCACCATAAAAAACGAACAAGGAAGAAATCGGGATGAGAAGAGCCATGGGTGCCATCAGGACAAGCTCATGGCCTCACTGGGAATGTCACAAAGGAGGTAGNAGGGGCCATCAGGGATGCCAAAAATATGCCATTGTTCACCTCACAGAGTAAATCACCCATTGTGAAACTCTCCACCAAGCAGAGATAAGCTTGGGGTTTGGGGCTGGGGGCTCTCTTCAGATCCAGAGGAGGAGCAGAGCCTCGACCAGACTGAGACTGCCACCAGACTGCAACCATCATTGTCACCAGCAGGTTTCTTCCTTTCTTCTTACTTTGAACTCAGGGGGCCCACGTGGTGCTCAGCACAGGGGTTGGTGAGCTCCATCCTGCTCGTGCCCCACTGTGCTGGGCTGTACATCTGTTTTTTGTGGCACAAATGAATTTTCCTTCTGTCTCAGTGTATTTTGTGATCTTTTATTAAATCGTTTATTCTGACTTGCAATCCCATTCTGAGTTGGATTGATTTTTCCTGCCAGTTTAACTCTAAACCAGCACAAGGACAGAAGCAGAAAGCAAACAGGACTGACTCACATCCCTGCTCTGCAGCCTCTGCTAACACGCACTTTTTCAGTCTTGAGAACTTACTCCCAGACAACATATTTTAAAACATGCCCAAAGAACATGCTGTCAGGAGTTTCATTAATGAATAAACATAAAGAAGACCAAGGCCAGGAGTATGAATATTTAATTGCTGACTGACTGCAGCGCTCCAGCCTGTGTGCTGCTCTGCCTTTCGTGGCCATGGAGCCAGAGGGAGCAGAGCAGCAGCACCTGATCTCCAGCAGCCCTGGAGATCGTATGGGACCCACATCTCAGGAACAAGGCCCCACTTTTGGAGCAGACAAAAGCCAGTTTAGCTCCTGGGACTTAGAGAAACTTCCTTGGTTTTGTCTGGTTTTCAAAGCCATGTTGCTTGCCCTTTGATAAAAATTTAAATAAACATTGTTTGGTTTATTTATTATTAAAATACTACAAAATTCTGAATTGGTGCCATAGATACAAGGAAGTAAAAATGAAATGTCTGGCAGGACCACAAATCACAGACTGGTTTGGGTTGGAAGGGACTCTAAAGTCCATCCAGTCCCAGCCCCTGCCATGGCAGGGACACCTCCCACCAGCCCAGGTGGCTCCAAGCCCCGTCCAACCTGGCCTGGGACACTTCCAGGGATGGGGGAGCCACAGCTTCTCTGGGAAACCTGTGCCAGGGCCTGCCCACCCTCACAGGAAAGGACTTCTTCCTTATATCCAATATAAACATCACATCAGAATCAACTACAAACAATTCTGGTGACAAATTCAGTGAAAGCAGCAAATCCCACAGAGGGATTCACCAGCAGGAACCTTCACATTGACCCAGCAAGGTTGGGTTGAGCCCACATTGAAAATATGCACAATTTTTCTATTTTAGAGAGCAACAAACTACTTGGAAATCACATTTACCCATCAGTTCTTTCCTTCCTGTTGTATCACATCCCCTCCACCACCCCCTGGAGCAGCACAGGGAGTGTGGGGATGTAATCAACACCCAACCATGTCCAACAGCAAGACATAAAAGGCCCTTCTTTATCTCCAAACCTCTGAGCAGCACTAAATTTACAGCCCACAGCCAACACAAATCAGGGTGGGAAGTGCTAGTGTGGATCTGAAATCACATAAAGCCTGACACTGAGAGCAGCACCGGCCTGCTGGATGCACAAATCAGCACCAGAGAACAGAGCAGAGAGGAGGGAGAGCTGCAGAATCAATAAGCAGAGGCTTTGGTGGGCAAAAAACAGCCTGGGGTGGTGGGACCTGGGCTGGCAGGGACAGGGGACAGCAGGGACTCAAAGACTGTGGTTATTTTCCAGTCTTCCAAGCAACAGTGGGATGAGGTGGAGGTATCAAGGCAGGCGTGGTGCTGCTGTGGCTGTCCCTGTGAGTGTGCAGTGTGACACCATCCCTGCTGAGCTCACCAGCACAGGGACTGAAAGGAAAGGAAAGGAAAGCAAAGCAGCAACTTCCCCCGTGCAGCAGGGAGAGGCATTTGGAGCAGGGCCCAAGTGGTAAACATGAATCGAATGGACAGAACCCGAGGAAAACAGAGCAACTTCTCTTTTCCTGCCTTTAGACCTTCGGGATTCTTTTAGAAGAGGGAGCCTGACTCTGGCACAGGGGCAGCAGGCACTGGGGACAAACACAGAGGAGCCACCAAGGTCACCCATGCTCCAGCCAGTCCCTGTCTTTCCAGCTCCATCAAGCAGAACCAAATTGTCCCGAGCGTCTTGTCACCTGCCCTGAAATCCTGGTGTCCCAGAGCACTGTCCCTGGTGCCTGTGGCCATGGGCTGGCACTGATGAAGCCTCATGCACCGATATCCCTGGGACACAGCTGGGTACCCCAGGAGGATGTGTGGGCAGAGCTGCTGTGAGGTGTCAGCCCAGAGGAGTATCCCACACTCTGAGGGAGACCAGGGGTATGCAGGGACTTTGCAGCAGCAGCTCTCACTCCTTGCTGCCTGAGAAACACCCCACCATCTACCCAGGGTGCTCCCCCATCCTAGTGACCTCCTCACGTCACAGAGTCCAAAACCCCATTTCCCTGCTAAGGACCTGAGAGAGAGAATAAAACTTGGATTGATCCAAACCTCCCAGTGCAGAATTTTCATTCTGTGTCAGAAAGAGAAACAGAGCCTGCAGAGCACAGCTGAGTTCAGCAGTGCTGGCAATACCCCCAGAAAGGTCTCCCTGGCTACAAAGGGAACCCTCAGTGACCTCAGTGCCAAGTTAGATGCAGCATTTTGTGCCACAGCACTTGGAGGGACAGGACTGTACCTGTCCCAGCCCAAATCACAGCCCTTCCACCAGACTGTCCCCAGTTCCTGCTAACAAGCCTTGACAGATTTAAGTGACTTTATGGGGCCTCTGGAGCAAAGCTTAGCCCTAAACAGGGCTGATTGATGGAGGAAACACAGAAGTGTAGAATCACTTAGGTTGGAAAAGACCTTTAAGATCATTGAGTCCAAGAAATGTATCCCCTCACAATACAGAGAGGGGATTAGAGTGGATTACCCCCATTTCAGGGGACTGAGAAAACATTAGAGTTTAACATCCATCAGGTTTTGACTGACAAAAGAAGCAGGGAAAGAACTGACTCTCAGAGCCCATGGGATTGCACTAGAGGAAGCCAAAAGGGCATGATGTGATTAGCAGGGAACTGGGTCATTTAGAAAGGAAAAACACACCAGGAAAGAAATTCTGAGTGAAGCAAAATGCCACAACCTGAAAAGTTTGAGTTTCAAACATGCCCCATTCAGGAGTTGCAGAGATACACCCAGTGGCTCCTTTTCAAGGTATTTAACTGGTGAACATTCCAAGACACCCAGAATTTTAATCCTAAATGCCCCTTCCAGGAACAATTGTGATGTCCCATCCTCTTCTGAGACCTGGTACCTCGGGAAGGCTGGAGGGGTTCAGAGGTGATGTATGTTTGTGGTGGGAGGAACAAGGCTTAGGATCGCTCTTTACAAGGGGTCTGCAGCAAACCTGCAGCCAACCCTGGACCAGGACGGTCTCAGAAGGGTCCTGCCAAACCCCAGAGCATCCCTTAGGAACCTGCTTGACTGTGGAAGGAGCCTGATGCTGCTGGAGGTCACGCCAAGTTAGGCTGCTGATGGATCAGCTCTGTCTGGAGGGTGATCCTGCTGGTTCTGCTTCAGACACGATCCCTGTGGATGCCAAAGCTGCAGGAGGAAACCTGCACAAACATCCTGCTGCCACCACAGGGAGCTGGCCTCTGAACAGGTGCCCTCAGGCAGGCTGAGAGCACCTTGGGCACAGCACCAGCTCCAAACATGAGGGCTTTGGATGCAAAGTGCAGAAAGAGGGCACAGGACCAGGATGTTTAATAGGAAACTCTTCCCTGCCAGCTCAGGGGGGTGAGAGTGACTTTCTTATGAAAAGAGACTGTGGGAACTGGCCCTGTTTAGTCTGGAGAGGGGAAGACTGAGAGGAGATCTCATTAATTCCTATAAATATCTTCAAGGCAGGTGTGGAGGATGGTGCCAGACCCTGTTCAGTGGTGCTCAGAGACAGGACAAGGAGCAATGGCCATAAACAAAAACACAAGTTCCACCTCAACATGAGGTAGAACTTCTTTCTTTGAGGGTGACAGAGCACTGGAACAGCTGCACAAGAAGGACATGGAATCTTCCACTCTGGAGACATTCAAACCCCACCTAGACACGTTCTTGTGTCCCCTGTTCCAGGTGACCCTGCACTGGCAGTGGGGCTGGACTGGATGATCTTCAGAGGTCCCTTCCAACCCCATCAGTCTGTGATTCACCTGCCATGTTTTTGCTGCCCTCTTAGATGTGCACACCAAAAACATCCCTGGGCTGTCTCAAAGAGGAGAAATCAGGTGTGGGGGTGTGTCAAGGCAGAAGGCAAGTACAACCTACTCCAGAAGCTGTAAGGCTGCATTTCTCTCTGCACCACCACCTTGATCCCTCCAGGCTTAGATCCAAAACATCCAAAGAACCTGCCCTGAAAAGCCATCTCAGAAATGCAACTCTCACCTGTTCACTAAATATTCTGCCTGGTTGGGGGAAAGAGGTAGGAAGAGAAGCAGGGACAAGGTGACCTGGCCCTGAAGCCACAAATGTGCAGCTCCACCTGCCCCCCAGCCCACTCTGGGGTCACTGTCACCTTCAAGCCAGTGCTCTCCGCCTCGGAGCCTTTATCCACGCCGGTGATGTAGATGCCCAGGGAATATTCTGCCCCTCCTCGGATCATGAGGCCCAGGGATTTCCCTTCATTCAGGACCAGATTCACCTGTGGAGGAACAGGAACAGTCATTTATGTGGTGTCTGAGTGCAGCCAAAAAAGGGAGGTTGGGACACAGAGCCAGGCAGAATGGAGGGCTCCACCTTGGTCAGACAGGGCAGCTCCCAAGGGATTGAGGAGGCACTGGGAAACACCAGAAGGAAAAGCCAGCTCTGGAGGACTGAGGGTGTTCAGCTACATGAGGGCAGCACGTGTGGGCTGGGTGGATTTCAGCCATCCAGCAGGGGAAGAAGAGCTGGTCCACATCAGTTTTTCACTCCCTCCTTTGACAGATGCATTTCTGGGGTAGAGGTTGAGCTGAGAGCGACCCCCAAAGTCCCATGGGCACCAATGCCAGCCAGCAGTGGCTGCAAATGCCCCCTCTGGCATCCTATGGCTGTGCAAAGGTGATTACGGAGCAACGACCCCACTCCATCCAGGCTGTGAGTCAGCCCTCTGCCCTTCTTTGTCCAGCAGGGACTGTGAGGGGCCACTGCAGGCACTTTCCTCTTGGGAAAGGATATGGAGAACAAGCCACAACGCAAACCCCACCGAGGCACAGGGACTCCTGTGCCTGATTATCTCTAATTAATAATGGAGGAGACATTTTCCATCCATCCAGCACATATTGCAAAAGACATTTAACATTTCCCACAACCTGACAGGCTGAGGAACCCCACAACAGCTGGACAGATGTGTTGTCCCCACCAAATGCTGATTTGCATAGTGCCCCAGAGCCATTAGCCAGCTTCCATCTGCCTCCCTCCCCTCCCAATATATGGATGTTCAGGTGAGAATTTAGAGTGCATGAGCAAATCTGTGTTCAGCTCCCTGGAGGACTCTCAATTTAAAATGGCCTTTGTTCACTCGCTGCATGAGACTCTCTAAATGAATAACTCCAGGGTTGTTTCTTTTATTTGGTTCTGGTCCTAAGTTTTAAGTCATTTCTGGAGGAAAACAGTCAGCAGGAATAAAAACAAATGAGAAAAGCCAAAATGTGTTTCACACTGATAGAAACAACTAGAAACAGGCTGTTTGTGAAGGGCTTTTTTATTTAAAACCCTTCACTGTGGTCAACCCAAAATCTTACAAATTTACCTGGATAAAAAAGTAATTTCCAGCTTCAAGTCACTAATTAATCCACCTTTGCAGAGGACACAACATCACACAGGGAATTCAGCCAGTCTTGGAGTGGCTGGAATTGCAAACCCATTTTCTATCCTGGTGGTGGTGCAGCAGCAACACAGAGATCAGCAGCAGGACATAAATGTACCTGTGGCTCCAAATTTTGTTCTGGAGGATGGAATGGATGCAAACCAGCTACTCCTGTGTATCCACACACTGGGAATGGCTGTGGAAAGCTGGAGATGAGAACTGCAAGACATTAACTACCTCTACCAGCATCCTTCTCTAGAGCTGCACAAACCTCACGCTCCCTGGGTTAGTCCTTCCCCTGATTTAAAGTGCAGAAAGTGCTGGAAAAAAGCTTTATGATTGAAGCATAATAAAGGAATTATAGAGGGACCTTCATGCCAGGCTGGAGAGGAGAGCTGGGCACTGAACCCACCCAACAGAGCAACTGCCTGCCAAAATCAAGGGCAGTTCAGCTTTCTCTTTACATTGCTCTGCACCACAGAACACTTCACTGAGTGCTTCTACAGCCAGAAAAATCTTCAACTTTCCTGAAGTCTGTTTTCTGTTTTCTCCTGTTTTCTCCCAGTCTGCCTAATGACATTTAGGGTCTCCCTTCTCTAACTTTTTCACCCCACTGTGGCCGTCCCCCTCGAAAATTCCCCAATATGGGAAAGACACAAGTAGCAAAAATGCAGCAAAGTGCACAGAATCACAGAGCAGGCCAAAATAACCTGGGAAGGCCAACCCCCCCCGCAAATCCCTGAACATTTCACAACCAGAGCTGGCAAGAGGAAGGGTAGCTCCATATCCAGAAATTTCCATGCCCCTTTAACAGTATTCCAGTGGGCTGGTAAGCTGAGAGGCTGCTCTCCCCACACGGATACCATCAGATGGAGTAAGAGATACTCCCTCTCACTCTCCACCTGAGGTGCTGCCACGTGAGCTGCTTTGTTTACACCTGTCCCAGGGAAAACCTGGGCATTCAGGAGTGGAAATCAATGGATCCAGCCCCAAGCCACGAAGGGCTGGATGTTGGGGCACGCATTTTGCAGGCTTTCAGACTGAAGCTACAGCAGGAGGCCCTTCCTGCTGATGCTGAAAAGCACAAAATAAACAAACTGCCCAGAGACAATTTGGTCTTTAAGCAGCAAAGGTAGCTGTTCCATGGGGGAAACTGAGGACATCATAGAATCACAGACTGGTTTGGATTGGAAGGGATCTTAAAGCTCATCTCACTCTGACCCCCTGCTATGGGCAGGGACACCTTCCACCAGCCCACGTTGTTCCAAGCCCTGTCCAACCTGACCTTGGACACTCCCAGGGATGGGGCAGCCACAGCTTCTCTGCCCAAGCTGTGCCAGGGGCTGCCCACCCTCACAGGGAACAAATTCTTCCCAATATCCAATCTAATTTTACCCTCCTTCAGCTTAAAGCCATTCCTTCTTGTCCTGTCACTCCATGCCCTTGTCCAAAGTCCCTCTCCAGCTCTATGAGTCTTTTAGGTACTCGAGGCAAAGCAACATCCAGGCAAGGTCACCCCTCACCCCTTACTGGGTATTGCCAGGCTCAGGGCAGCACAGACAGCCCCCACCTCCTCCCCTGTGCCATTCCAGGGCTGTGTCCATCCCCATGCTACTCCTGCACGTGCCACACAGAAGCATTTGGAAGATCAAGGTCACAATTTTAATTTCAATGCTGAAACATCTGCTGTCTCCTGGAGCAGGAAATGAAGGAAAAAACTGCCTCCATCAGTAAAGGCATTTGTTCTGAGCTCATTCTTGCCCATGATTTCTTCTCTCTGGGTTTGTGAAATTACATGTTGACAGATTCAATTTTATCATTAGAAAAAGCTCTTTCAGACATGAATTACCCTGCACTCTACGACTCAGCACACAGCTGCGAGCACGGCTGAGGAGGTTTCACCCATGCTGGCAGCTATTTCCATGCCATTACTGCCACCACACAAACAAAAACAACATTTAAGGAGGCTCGAAGGGTTCCCCCTCCTCCTGCTTCCCGAGGAAACCCCACCGGTTTGTGTCTAGACATCCTGCAAACACAGGAGTGGGGGAAGGCAGAGCCAGCTCACGAGCCATTAACCGAGCGCTGGGAACAGCCACAGCTCTGGGGGTGCCACATCCCTCAGAGCCTGGCAAGGCCATGCCAGGGCTTGGGCAGCCACCTCCAAGGTGTTTGAAGTGTTTAATACCAGCACAGCTACAACACAAGGGAGTGGAGACACCAAGCGTCTCCCGGGGCGGAGAGGGGACACTCAAGGGAGAGGGACGGTCTCCAGCCCAAGTCCTTTGCCAAGGGTCCCATCCCAAGCCTCAGCCCAACTCCTGGCCAGGCTGATGTTGAGCCCAACGCTGTCTCCACACCTGGCAGGGCTTGGTTCATGCAACAATTACCACTTTTGTGTGCTTTTTCTGCTTAAAGAGGCTGAAATAGCAAAGAGATGACACTGCTGCTCATCAGCACGGGGTGAGGTGGGCTGAGGTCTGACCCAAGGGGTATTTTGGGGTAAGTCTGCTCTGACAATGCTATAAACCCCTGGAGGCAGGATGTCCCATCCCTGGGAACACTCAAGGTCAGGTTGGATGGGGTCTGAGCAACCTGGTGGAGTTGAAGATGTCCCTGCTCACTGCAGGGTGTTGGACTAGATGGGCTTCAAAGGTCCATTCCGGCCCAAACCGTTCTGTGATTCCATCCCTTTATTCCCATGGGGACGGGGGGCACCAGTGGCTCACATCACATATTCCAGTACCACAGAGAACAATCCACATCCCCCCAGTAGCCTGGATACACTTTTCGCTGTAAACAAACCCAAACCCCACCAAGGTCAGAGCAAGCAAACAGCGAGAGACGTGGGGAGCTTCACACTTCTCACTGAAAATGCCATTACAAACTAATAGACAGAAATCCTTCCTTCCCTCTCCTGCATCTCTTATCCTTCATGCTCAAGTAGTCACCATTAGTGTCTGAAACATTCAGGGCACACAATATAACCACGGATTTATTTTTTTTTTAAATAATAATTACAGCTACTTTTGGATACAGAACTGCTTGAAGGCATGGAAATATTCACACTGTCTTCTTTATGTGTATTTTCTTTCTTCTGCTGCACCAAAAGCTTGGAGGAATAAGCAGCTCCCCTGGCAATAAGCACATTAGAGCTGATGGAATGGTGCTTCTCAGAGAATTCACAGTCCAACCCTGGCAGAGCACTTTGCTCACTTCATCTTCCTCCCAGCTCAGCAGCACCCACGGGTTCTTGCTGTCTGAGGATTTCGAAAGTGCTTTTAATGAAATAAGCTGTTTATCCCAGAAGTCCATCAATGCCAATTCACAGCACAAATGGTCCTTACTGCTGTGACAAATCCAGGGGACTTCAAGCCTGGAGAGATGATAAAGACCCAAGTGCTGGGAAGCAGAAGGTGACTGCGGGAAGCAGGTCCCAACTTTCCAGCAAGGAGGTGCCAATCCCCTGTTGGGATGGTGCTGGGGGACTGTCCTGCTGCTGTGCCTGGCCTGGAGACACGTGGCTCCAGCAACGCTTCACCAGAGCTTTGTACTAGTTTAAACCCTCCTTTTCACACTTATTACTGAGCACCACCACTTGTTACTTCACCTGTGGGGAAGGTGGGAACAGGGCTCTGGTAAAACATGGGATCCACTGATCAGGACTCCAGGGAAGGCTGTCCCTATTGCAGGAGAGTAATAAACTTGGGAAACACAACTATATGCCACACACACCAGACATGGGAAGCAGAAGGATCTGTAACAACTTGTACAGCCACAGGTTGTACCTGCCAGCACCTCCTTCTGCCCTCCACTCCATTCTCACATCCTTTCTTTTGCCTTCTCATGACATCATCCACCTTAGGACAGGTCTACACTGAACACCTGGCCCAGACCTTGACTCACCTCCACAGAACAACCTCTGACCCAAGTCTGGTGCAACTGGGATTCTGGCCCAGAATCCCTTTATCCATGCCTGGAAGAGGATGGTGAAAGCAAAGCCTGAGGGCAGCCCACCGGTAACTCCTCAAATATCCACAACAGCTGGAAGTGATGGAGTTGATGAGAGGAATGGAGCAGCTCTGCTGGGAGGAAAGGATGGGAGAATTGGGATTGCTCAGCCTGGAAAAGAGAAGCTTCAGGGTGACCTCATTGTGGCCCTTCAGTATCTGAAGGAGCTGACAAGAAAGATGCAGAGAGACTATTTCCAAGGGCCTGGAGGAGCAGGACAAGGGGGAATGGCTTGAAACTGGCAGCAGGTAGGTTTAGATTGGATATTAGGAAGAAACTCTTCCCTGTGAGGGTGGGTACACCCTGGCACAGTTGCCCAGAGAAGCTGTGGCTGCCCCATCCCTGAAGTGTTCAAGGCCAGGTTGGACGGGGCTTGGAGCAACCTGGGCTGGTGGAAGGTGTCCCTGCCCGTGGCAGGGGGTGGGTCTGGATGATCTTTATGGTCCCTTCCAATCCAAACCATTCTGTGACTCCATGAATCCCAGTGTCCACCCAGAAATGCAATGCAAAGCCACAGGCAAGGAACAGGCCAGCAACAGTGGCTGCCTCTGGCACCAACCCACACCGTGGCAAAGGTACTTGAGGTGGCCACCCCAAACCACCAACCAGAAGCCCAACCACCCTGGCTGCACACCAGTCCACCTGCTCCACAGCTCCATCCCAGCAGGATGATCCTGCAGATCCAGGCTCTGCCAGGTGGATCACTTACACCGTCACAAACTCCACAGGGGTGGTTTCCATTTCAAGCCCTTGGGTAACAAACCTCCAGATAAAGTTCCTAAACTCTGCTACACACCCAGCCTGCCAGGCATACAGATGTGCTGGAGGGAAAGGCAGCCACACAGGGATATCTCTATTGCCTGAAGAATGTCAGATGCCTCCACCAGCTTTGAATTTAACCTTGGAAAAGCTGGAAATATCCCTTTAGCTCCAGTCATCCTGAGCTGCAGCAACACATCCACAAATGTGCTCCTGCTGCAGGGCTGAACCTGCTCTGCTGTACCTTCCCACAGCCTGCCTGCTGGAAAGCTTTTGCACATTTGTTTCAGGACATTCAGATCTATTAGAAATAGGATAGAGTGGGGGGAAAAAATAGAACCAATTCCCAGAATGAAAAAGCATTTCAGAAATCAAACAGGTCTCAGTGGTACCTGCCAATTCTGGTCAACTGAGCTGAATTAACCAGGGATACGTTGCATTTCTTTGCATATTTGTGAACAGAATCAACACACTTCCAACAGTTCATTATAAGTCTGCATCTGTCTATATATCTACACATACAAATGAAAGAAAAAAGGAGAGGCAGGTTGTTCCTGTGTTGTGGGACACATTTCCATCCCTCTGTTCTGCACAGTAATTCGGGACAAAGCGACTCAGCCCGTTCATGCCCTGCAGCCCTTTGAGGCCAATGACACAGGCAGTCCCACCAAATAACCCTCTGCAGCCCACCAGCCAGGGCAGGCTCTGCTCCCTGCCAGCAGCCTTTGACCAGAGGGGACTTGCTTCCCCCACCAGCTGGCACAGCTGGTACCTCTGGATAGAGAAGTGTCTGGGCAGCCTTGAGCATTTCATCACTGGAGCATCCAGTAATTTTCTTTTTTCTGGTCTTACAGATGGGATTTCAGGAGGGGGAGTTATTGAAATGTGCATTGAAACAGCAGTCACCAGTGTCCCTGCTGGCACGTCACCAAGGAGCAGTGCCAGGAGAAGGATGAGCACTGCCTGTTGTTGGGATGCCAACATGGCCCTCTGCATCCCATCTCTGAGAGCTTCAAATATTTCCTGCAACTGTCACGGACCCTTCCCAGGTTAACAGGGTCAAAACAGAATCCTCTGATGGAACAAGTGCAGAGGAGGCACCAGGATGGTCAGAGGATGGAGCAGCTCTGCTGGAAGGAAAGGTTGGGAGAATTGGGATTGTTCAGCATGGAGAAGAGAAGGTTCTGGGGTGACCTAATTGTGGCCTTCCAGAACCTGAAGGAACCACCAAGAGAAATGGAGAGACACTATTTCCAAGGGCATGGAATGACAGGACAAGGGGGAATGGCTTCACACAGAGACAGCAGGTTTAGATGGGATACTAAGAAGAAATCCTGCTGCCCTGTGAGGGTGGGCAGGACCTGGCACAGGTTGGGCAGAGAAGCTGTGGCTGCCCCATCCCTGGAAGTGTCCAAGGCCAGGCTGGACAGGACTTGGAGCAATCTGGGATGGTGGAATTCACCATGGGGATTTCACCCCCATGACAGGGGGTGAAAAATGATGAGCTTAAAGGTCTATTGCAACTGAAACCATTCTCTGATTCTACAAAGAAGGCAAAGAGTCTTCTGGCTGTGTGAAGCAGCACCAAAAAATGGAAGAACAAGCTCACATTTTGGAAGAGTCACTCCTCACTCCTGGGTGAAGGGTGCTGAAAGCCAGCTGGCCACGAGCTGGCTGCACCACAACGAGTGGGCAGCACACCCAAGGCTGGCAGAACTTCCCAGGGCTCTCCAAGAGCAGCACAGCTGCAAAGGGGCATCACAGCTCAGAAGAAGCTGTGAGCCAAGGTCCTGCAGCCTGGCTCACCTGGAATGGTGCCACTCTGATGGGACTTGGACTTTGGGCCCCCTGACACTTGGGGAGTGAGTGTATCCAGGAGCAAAGCTCAGCATGGATGCTCCTTGAAGTTTAAGGCAGCCTTCACTCAACTTGGCTCCACTCCCTCACAAAGCAGATTAAACGAGAGTAATTAACACTGGCAAAGTTCAGTTGGATTCACTGTCCTGTGCACCCCCTGGGAGCAGCCCTGAGGAGGAGCTGAGGACCAGGAGCAGCACAGAACAGGATGCTTTGAGCTGGGGAGTGGTCCCTGCAGCCCCTGAGCTCCTGGAATCACCTCTCGCCCAGGGATGGAGGGGAAGGGGCTGCCCAGAGCCATGTGAGGCTCAGGCAGAGAGGGCAGGGGCTGCACATCTGCAGGTTCCTGAGCCTTCCATGTCCACACAGAGCAAGGACTGAAGGGACAGAGAAAACACCTCCTCCTCACAGCTTCTCAGACCTGCTGCTCTGGCAAGGTGATACTGGTGGCAGCGGGTTGGGGACACCAGCCAGCAGTGCCTGCTTCTTTCTCCTCCTTCAAGTAAAACTAATAGGCCCTTCTCCCTTGTGGCCCACATGAATATTTCATCAGCAAACTGGCTCATCCTGTATTAGATTTTTTCCCCCTGCTCTGGTTGAGATGGGAAGCTTCAGCTCACAGACCCTTCCACAGCATTTCCAGGCAGAGCTGAGGACACTTTGGGTGTGCAAAGTGCTGGGGACAGACACAGCAACATCAAGATAATGGGATGGGAACATGTCAAGGTTCCAGGCTGCTTAGCAAGTGTTTGGGAGGCCAGTGCCCTTCTTAGTCCTAGGACAGCACTTTGGTGTTCCATGGAAGGCACTGAGGAAACACCACGTCCGGCTTGCCCAGGATGAGGAGGATTGCTCCCCATCGCCACTGAGAATGAAGCAGAGCCTGCCTCTCCATCCTGGGCCTTACTGCAAGGGCAGCAGAGCACTGTGTCTCTGCATGGACACCTCTCAAGGTCTGCTGGGCATGGCAAGTGAGAGGGAGAAGAGACATTAAATCCCTGAGGTCAGATATTGCAGCTTGAACGTACCCTCTGCTGGCTTCCCTTACCCCGGTGTCTGTTTGAAGGAGGGCAGGCTCCCAGGAAGAGCAGGGGACTGGGAATTGGAGGTGCTGACACCCTTTCCTTGCTGTGAGGAGCCTGAGGTCCAGGTTCACACTGGCCACACCATGATGGAAACCATTCCCTTCCCTGTGCCTCTTTCACTCTGCCGTCTCTCCTCAAATGGAAAAGGAAAATCATCTGGTTTATTTTGGAGTGTTTTTTGAAGAGGAAAATTTGGGGATTTTTTTCCCCTGTGACAAAACTTTCAACAGACACAAGAAAGTCCCACAGAAACACCTGAGGAAAGATCTGCAATGAAGGAAGAAGAGCAGGAATGCACTCTGAGATCCAGCCCTCCAAATACACAAGCCCTCCTGAACACAATATGGAATCATAGAATGGTTTGAGTTGGAAGGGACCTTGAAGATCATCTTGTTTCACCCCCTGCCATGGTCAGGGACACATTCCACTAATTCAGGTGGCTCCAAGCCCCATCCAACCTGGCCTCGGACTCTTCCAGGGATGGGACAGCCACAGCTTCTCTGCCCAACCTATGCCAGGGCCTCCCCACTGTCACAGGGAAGAATTTCTTCCTAACGCCCCATCTAGCCCTGCCCTCTGGTAGTGGGAAGCCATTCCACCTTGTCCAGTCCCTCCATCCCTTGTCCCACGTCCCTCTCCAGCTCTCCTGGAACCCTTTAGGCACTGGAAGGGGAACTGAGGTCTCCCCAGAGCCTTCTCTTCTCCAGGTGAACATGGATGTCAGTCTCTCGATGTCCATGACATCAGCAGGCTCCAGCCAAAAAACAACAGCCTGTTTGGGAAAGGCCTTAAAAGCAACTCTTGATTTGATGGATGCTCCTGGCAGGACCCTCACTGCCAGACCAAGCTGCACCTGGGCACTTCCTTGTCTCCAACTCAGGTCCTACTGGTGTCCAACAGGAACAAAGCCAATCCCTCCCATCCTACAGAACCCTCAGGGGAAGCAGGACGAGAACAAAGTGACCAAGGGAGAAATCCAGGATCCTAAAGGAGGGACAGCCCATCCCACTGAGGGCAGAATCACAGGGGCAGAATGAGGTGAAGGAAAAAGGTCGGCACCTACACGGCGAGAGGTGACAGCAGAGACGCCCCTGGGGCTGTGGCCGATCCCCCTTGCTCACCTTCTTCTCATCCCCTTCTTGCAGGAGCTGGAGGTGGCTCCTCTTCTCGCTGTCCCTGTGCAGGGAGCTGTTCTGGTGGTGGGGGAGCCCCGTCGGGGGGGACACGCTCCGGCCCTGCGGGTCCACCCACGTGTAGATGTGGTTGGTGACGTAGCCCCCTGGGATGCGGCCGACCGAGTGCACAGACAGGTTCAGCTTTTTGCAGCCTTTCAGCACCTGGAAGGACAAGCCAAGGATAGGGGCGAGTTAATGCCAGGACCATCTGTCTTGGGGAAGACATAGCTTTGCTCTTCCAAGATCTCAAGCTACTCCACAGCCACCAACTGGATGATGGCATGACGTCAAAAGCTGGTGGAAAAGTTGGGATGCTTCTATTCTCTCTTGACTGCAACAGTGTTAAGGCAAAGCTGCTGCTGCTGACAGAGAAAACACAGTGGGAACTTTTCCCATCAGCCATGGAAAGAGCAGAGTGAAGCAGAGTATGGGAGGTTGCCCAGGAGGAACTCCAGGAGGAGCTGAACCCAAGACTGAGCAGCTTCTGCAGCTTCTACAGGAGCTGGAGCAGGACAGGAATCAGTGCTGGAGGAGAACAGCACAGATTCTTGTCCAAAGTCCCTCTCCAGCTCTCTTGGAGCCCTTTTAGGCACTGGAAGGGGCTCTGAGGTCTCCCCACAGCCTATTCCTCTCCATAACCATGTTGGCAGGAGGCTCTAGCCAAACAACAACCTCTTTGGAAAGAGCCTTAGCTCAGCCCACAACTCTGTGCCCACAGCTCAGCCCCAACCTCTGCCACTGGAAAAGCTCCCGATGGCTTTAGGGAACATTGACAGGGCTCCCAAAAATTCAGCCATTTATTCACCAGCTGCCTTCCCCAGCACAAGCAGTCAATTAAGGGGTACAATAATTATTAAATAGATACATATATTTAAACCAGCATGCACAGAGATGACCTTGGGGCCCAGATAAGGTGATTTGCAATCACTCCTCTGCTCTTCCAGCTTCCACTATGACAAGCTGACAGAACCTTTACAGGAAACTTAAATTAACATATAGGAGTTCTCCCTGGGGACAGCTGTAAGTGCTGATCCCTTCTGAGGCCTCAGGAACATCAGCACTCTGGGTCTGCTCTCAGAAAGGAAGTGCTTTGGTTTTGGTTTTTTCTCTCTATATACAGCATTTTGATGAGCTGCTCCCACAAGGTCTCCTGGTCCCAGTGGGCAGCGAAGCTGCTGAGCAGAGCTTGAGACCAGGAAAAACTAATAGCAGCAGCTCCTTGTAAAGAGTAATATTGCCAGTAATACTGGGCTGGCTGGGTCCCAACCCTGACCTGGCAACACTCCTGTCCCTCCCTGCCAAAGCTAAAGAGAATCCAGTTCAGCATCTCCATCACAATAAAGCAATTTGGCTGCAAACTTGTCCCATGCTCCCAAGGTCACCATTTGCCCGGAGGGAAACCACCAGCTCCATCAGAACACCTGCAGAGCACTTCACCATCCTGGGCTGCTCACCAGCCCCAGCCCCTGTCCTGCACCTCTCTGACCCCTCAAATCTGCTGTGACCTACAGCCAGGCTGGCAGAGGTGCTGCCCACACTCCAGCCCTGCTGGCATCAGCTCAGGGCTCACTGCGAGCCACTTCTGAGCCCACTGCCCACCCCACTCTAATGGGCACCACTGCCCAGCCATGCCCCAGGGCACACTGCAGCTTCCTCAGCCAGAGCTGCCACACAACCAGGACCAGGACAGGCTGAACTCCATGGCAATCCATGAACTGGGGGTGGAAAGGAGACTTCTCACCCACCTCAGAGCTGCCAGTGACCCCTCTGAGATGGGTGTTCTGTGCAGGGCCAGGAGCTGGGACTGGATAATTCTGATGGGTCCCTTCCAGCTCAGCCTATTCTATTCCACGGGGTACAGGCCCTCCCTAAAACATTCTCCACCCACCCAAACCACAGACATCTCTATGAAAACCTCTTTTCAGTCTGCATGACAACACTGCCTCAGCCAGCACTGAGAGTCCCCTGAGCAAGGTCTCATCTCTGAGTGGGGCTGCAGCTCCTCATCAAGCCCACACAAATGATGAGGCTGGTCAGTGATACAGGATTCTGGTCCTCCTTCTGCCATAGAAATGCTCTGTTATCCTGACTGATGCTTGCATTGCCATCCTTTTCCCCTCTGCATGAAAGAGCAGACTCTGCTCAGATCCTGGGCAGACCTCACCTCTACATGTTTATGCAACACCTCAGACCCAGCTGATGAGTGTGGCTGTAATTTAAGAAGGAGAAAACACACAACTCAGAGCTGAAGCCAGGTCAGGATCACTCACAGGGCCCTCCAGCAGCTGCATTTCCCCCTTTCACCCCACATTTACTGCCACCTCATTGCCATGTGGCTCTTCAGGACTCCCTTTCCTCTCCTCCTGAGAGAATCCCTCCTGGCAGGGGAGGAGAAGGGACCTCAGGAAACCCTTTGGGGTTTGTACCACACAGGAGAGACACCAGGCACGGGAGGAGTGGCTGGTGAAGCCTGGCAGAGACATTTAACCCCAGGCAAATGTCATGCCCTGGATGGGCAGGAGCAGCAGCAGAGCTGCTCTCTGGAGGACAGTAAACTTTGCAGGGATGGGAGGCCAGAGATTTACAAGGGAATTTTTATGTCCCCCTGTGGCTCCCTTGACAGAGCCACCAGGAGATGGGATCTCAGGCTGCAGGGGGATGTTTTATGCATGAAGGTGAGAGCAGAGAGCTCCAGGTGAGGCAGCAGGATGGGCCAGGGCTCCAAACGATGGGGCACGAGAGGAGGGAGTGAACAGAAGCTGGCAGTGCTCACTGGGACATTGCTGGTCTCTCCCAGAGAGGCAGAGCTGCAGTGGGCAGGATGGTCACACTCTGTGTATTTACTGAGATCTCTCAAGCACTCACTGAGAGCAGACTTCTGTCCAACAGTTTCTCCCCCAAAACTCTCCCTCTGCTAATGCCCAGTGCAGGGCTACAACAGGAATCCATCAAAGACCTTCCCTGCACTGGGGAGCCCTCCAGAACACAGCTCTGCTGGCCTCTGAGCCACCTACACTGGCACATGACCTGCATCTTTTGGAGACTTTTTGGGTGATCACAGGTGAGGGAGGACAGTGACACACACAAAAGACTTCTGAGGGACCTTTCAGAGGGACTTCACAAAGGGACAGGACAAGGGGGAATGGTCTGAAGTGGAAAGAGGGCAGGGTTAGATGGGCTGTTGAGAAGAAATTCTTCCCTGTGAGGGTGGGCAGACCCTGGCACAGGTTGACCAGAGAAGCTGTGGCTGCCCCATCCCTGGAAGTGTCCAAGACCAGGTTGGATGGGGCTTGGAGCAACCGGGGCTGGTGAGAGGTGTCCCTGCCCGTGGCAGGAGGGATGGACCAGACGATCTTTAAGGTCCCTTCCACCCACACCATTCTGTGAGTCTAGGACTGACCTTACTGCTGTGAGGCAAAATGGGACCATTTGTGCAGTTCAGTGCTGATCAGCCACTGATCCTGACCTCAGGAGCTGGGGATTCCAGCTACCCTTGTGTTGGGAGGAGCTGAACCCACCCAGAGGGATGGTGTTTGTCTCACAAAGTGCAGGTGACAATGAGCAAGAGGGAAACAAGGCAGGAAACACTTTGGCCAAGGTAGCCCCACAAACACCTGAGAGAGCAGTGAGACCCTCTGCAGTGTCACATCTACCTGGGGACACGGAAGGGCCAGGACATGAGGAAACTCTTCACCCAGCTACAAGCTCGTGGGAGAGCTCCAGGCCACCCCCAAGCCACAGAGGACTCACATGGACACTGTCCATGGGGTACACCACATATAACCCACCACTGCAGGCACCACTGACACACACACCCATGTAGGTAAGAAGCAGCAGCTGTTTAGCAGAACACAGCGACACTATGGAACCATTTAAGGGAGTTAAACGGTTGATTTTCTTCCTGGAAGACCCTCTCCCACAGCCCTGATTCCACATGGCCTTCAGGTAGGTGCTTATATGAGCAAGGCTGTAAGTCTGTGTCTCCTGAAGCACAGGTCTGAAACTCACCCCATGAACACCATTTGTGAGCTGAATGCTTTGTAATCTGTTTATGATATTAGATTTTTTGACTTGCGAGCTTGCTTCAATTTGAATAGATCCCTTATTTTTATTAATTTTAGAAGCAGCTTAGGTTTGTACCAGGAGCACAAACAGCCTGAGGAATCCCTGCTCTTTATCTCTCCCAGAAACACAGCTGCTTCAGCAAGCCATTGTGGAAGTCCTGCCCGAGGAAGAGGTCCAGAGCGCGAGTCAGAGGGGCAGAACACCCCCTTGGAACAACCTGTGTCACAGAATCAGAGAATCCTGAATGGTTTGGCTTGGAGGGGACCTTAAAGCTCATTCCAACCATCTACCATGGGAAGGGACACCTTCCATTAGACCAGGTTGCTCCAAACCCCACCCATGCCTCGGACACTTCCAGGCATCCCCACTCTGGTTGCCACAGTCCTTCCAAAAACCACAGGATGCTCAGCACAAACCGCCTCCCCACCCAGGGACCACTAAAGTCAGTTCAGTTCAAACATCTGAGCTTCCAGGAAGCATTTAGTTCTTCAGGCAGCCCCCAGCTACGTGAACTGCTGTGGCTGGGAGAGGAGATGAGAAGGGAAGCAGACTTTCCCTTAGAGAACCCCACACTGAAGCACAGCAGCCATGGGAACCTGATCCGGCATAGACCCACAAAACCTTTGTGCATCCACACACTGAACTAGACTTTAATAAAGCCCTTGGCATGAGGAGCTGCAAAGTGATGAGGCAACAGGTGAGCTGAGTGGGGAAGCTTCCTCCTGTCCCTGCTCTCTGGAGCAGAGCCCGAGATCCCCCCTGCCTCCCCCCGACTGGCAGGGACTTGCAGAACCAGAAGGTCCCCCCCTGAGCCTCCTTTTCTCCAGGCTGAGACCCCGAGCTCCCACAGCCCCTCCTGATGCTCCAGCCCCTGCCCTGGACACACTCCAACCCCTTCAATGTCTTTCTTGCCATGAGGAGCCCAAAGCTGGACACAGCACTCGAGGTATGGCTTCAGCAGTGTCCAGCAAAGAGAAAGGACAAGCTCTGGACAGGAATTCTACATGGGAGAACTTCCACCAAGGCACACAAGTTGTCTTGTGTGCAGTAACTGCAGAGACACCAGCACAAAGCAACAGCAGAACTCACCCTTCTGGGTGGATTTTGGGAGAGCACGTTATCTGGGGGGCATACTGAACTCCACCCATTTACCACTAAATTCCCCCCTCCTTAATCCCCTCTGCAGAATCAGACAGTGCAGACTGCACTTCGGTCTCCTTTCTCAAGCCATTCCAGGGATCCTCTACATGTTGTTCAGGGCTGCTGTGTTTTTGCTCCAGACTCAGATAAGATTTGGCTTTGCCCCATCTATAACGTGTTTGAAGACCGTGGGGTGGAAGGTTTAACTCTGGCAGCACAGTGTGTGAGCACACCTGGTAGGAGCCAAGCTTAAAGAAATCATCTCTTTCAATCTGGGAGTCAGTGCCAGAGCCTTCAGCAGAGAAACAGTCACCAAGTGGCTAGAAATGTTATTAGAAGTAGCAAGTGCCAGAGAGGGGAGGGGGCAGATTGATTCCATAAGGCCACTGGTCCCCTGACAACACTCTATTTAATTATCTATCAAGCCCTCTGAGAGTGATGTAGATGGTTTAAAACAGTCAAAAAAGCAAACACTCATCTCTTGGATTACCTTTAAAAAAAAAACCCAAACAAACAAAAGCCCAAAACCAAAAACAAACAAAACCCCCAACCAAACAAAAAACAACAAAAAAACCCTAAAACAAACAAACAAACAAAAACACAACAAAAAACCAAACAAACCAAACAAAAACCAAAACACAACAACAAAAACAAACAAACACCAAAAAAGCAAACAAACAAAAAAACCCACAAAACCCAAAACAACACACAGGACATGATGTTCTTTCCTACAAGCCAGACTGACAGCTGCCACCCTTCTGAAACCCAGCTGTACCAGGCCAGTCCTGTCCAGCACCTCTCACATCACTGAAGGCTTTCATCTCCTATCTTCAGCATTTCCCCCTCCCTGATAGCCCTGAAAGGTTGAAGGCTGCTTAAAAGCATCTCCCAGGCCTTCAAAAATACCCCCAGCAGGAACACAGATGTCAGAAATCAATGACAATTAATCACCAGGATCCTACTGGCAGCCTGAATCTGCATCTCACTGCGATCCAGCCCACTCACTTACCTTCCCTGCTAATGAAAGGAGCAATCTATCCTACTTCATCCCTTCGTGGGGAGAGCACAGTTGGATACCAGAAGGATTAACTATGAGCCATCCTCCCACTCACCACAGGCTCAAGCTGCTTTCTTCCAGCAGGAACAGCCTCTCTGGAGCTGTTTGGCTGCTTGGATAATGGGTACGGGATCACGGGCAGCTCCAAAGGTCAGCGTGGGTTTATCAATCAGGGAAGCCCCACGTAATCTGGCATCTAGTCCCCAAAAAGTCGTGTAATGTACAAGGTTGGGAACAGAGATTGCAAAGGAAAAGGAACGAGGTACCACAGGAGGGAGGCAGAGGGAGCTTTTGCAGCACATTCCGGCACCGTGGAGGGAACGATTGGATGGGCAGGAGTTTGACTAACCAGTTGTGGTGGTTTGAGTTTAGGCTTTCCTGGGAGACAGATCCCATGGTTTGCTGTATCCAAATGAAGTATTCCATCCCATTTTACATCAGCTTAGATATAAGAAGGGATAGATGGAAGTTTTGGGTCAGTCCTTTTCCGGCGGTGAAGTGCATCAGTCAGGGACCTGCTGTCTCTTCAGGGAGAGCTGCATCTCTCTCTGGGAAGCAGACCTTGTTTACTTGTTCTTTATTGTTTGTGTGTGTGTGCATATAGTAATATTAAGTTCCTTTCTCTTCTCTGTATATACATATATATATTTGTATAAATTCATACTGCTTCAGTAGTATTAGAATCCACTTTTCACTTAGTGTGGTTTCTTTTTCCCCTTTTCCCTCCTGTGGTTGGGAGGGGGGGGGGGGGAGCTGCTGTTTTGGGGTCTTTGGATATTTGCCTTCGGCCAGGGATAAACTACGACACCAGTTTCCTGCTCTGTCCTGGACACAGGGGCTCAGGTGGGTTTGTGGTTAAGCCTTATGGGCTCAGCTAGACTGAGCAAAACCATCTGGGTGCCAGTGGGAATGAAGCAGCTCCCTGTGTGTGCTGTGGAGGGGAAGGGGCTGCAGGAGCACAGGACCTTTCACAGGGAGGTGGATTCAGTCAGATCAGCCCAATGGATCCTCTGCCAAGATGGAGCAGAGAACAGCAGGCAGAGGCCTTTCCTGCCCCCAGAGGATTGCTCCAGGGATCACCTGCAGACAGGATGGATATAAGACCATTTGAGCTCTCACTGCACACCTTGGCTAAGGCCAAGTTTGCCAAGTACAGCACAAACACACAGGGAGAGACTGTGTCCTGCCCCAGACTGCGGCTTGTGGCCTTAAATAAGATGTTTGGGATGAAGTGTTGCCCAGAGAGGCCGTGTCTGCCCCATCCCTGGAAATGTTCAAAGCCAGGCTGGAGCAACCTGGGCTAGTGGAAGGTGTGGCTCCCCATGGCAGGGGGTTGGAACAGGATGAGCTTTAAGGTCACTTCCAGCCCAAACCACCTCAGAATTCTATGATTGTAATTGTTATCTTGTCCTCATCTTACGTCACAAAAACCAGGGAACTGGTTCTGGGCAGAAGAACAGGGAGCCTGAGCTGCACTGATGTGTCCAAACAGCTCATCCCTGCACAGGAACTAAGAGAACTGGAACAAGGCAAAGGTGACACAGATGGGGAGAGCAGGAGACAGAAGGAGGGATGAGGGAAGCACAGGAACTGCAGATGGAGCAAAAGCAGTGGGAACCACAGTGCAGGGGACAGAGGGAGTGACATGACCTCCCATCAGGAAGACAAATGGGAATTGCAGGAGGCACAGCTCAATCTCTTCTCCTCTCCCATGGCAAAGGTGACAGCAATTGGGTTTTCAAGACATGGCACTTATCCAAATAAGTGCAAATAGATGCATAATTATGGTGACTGCACACATTTAGCCCCAGGGCATCAGGAAGCCCGTGTCCCTCTCACCTGGAAAGGTCACATGAAATATTAGTTCCAGGCCCTTCTCCCCAGTCCCTCCAAGAGCTGACACCTCCCCATCCCTGCTCTGTAACCTCCCACCCCTCCAGGCTGGTCACTGGCCAGCACATCCCTCAGGAAGCCCAGGGCATTATAAAAAGGGCAGAAAGCTCCACATAACTTTATTTAAGTGCAAGTTGGGGGAGTGGGTGAATTGGGAGGGGGAGGATGAGGGAAATCTAGATCAGAGCACTCCCTCCTGCTTCCTCTTGTTTTCTCTTTCCACTCCACCCCAAGTCACGCCAAGAGGCCACACCAAACCACCACCAAGCCCATATTGCCCAGATAACATTAGTTGCTTGGTGGAAAAACTAACTCTGAAAGAATCAATGAGGGAAGTGAGCAAGACACTGGACTAAAGCATCAAGGCTGTGCAGTCAGAGGCTGCACAAAGCAGAGGCCCCTCCAGCCTGCCCTGACAACACAACCCACCAGGACAGGCTCCGAGGCAGTTCCTGAGCCAAGCAACAAGGAGCTGGCAGGAGCAGAGCCCCTCCAGGCTGCCCAGTCCCTGCTCCACCTGGATTTACTAAGCACTTGGTGCTCCCGACAGGCTGAGTTCCAAGTCAAAAGAAACTAAGGCAAATCGTGTCAGCAGATGCTTTGTCAGTTTAACTGAGGGGATTTAGAGCTGAATAATTCTCTGAGCAGACGTGGCATTGAGGAAAGTGTCAAGAAAATCCATCGTCTTCCCTGAGGACAGAGGAACTGAGTAAAGGATATTTTAATTCACCAGTTCTGTTGCACATTGATGCTTTTGTTTTCCTCCAGCTAACACTGGAAGGAAAGAAGCTTTTATCTTTCAGGTTATCTTATCAGTTTCTCTGCTGAGGCAAAACTACTTATTTACAAGGAACCCACTAAATAACATTAATGCTCCAAGGAGTCAAGGATGCCCTAACAATACTAACCCTGATGAACAAGCCAATACTGGTGCCAAGTACTATCATCCCTGCATTATGAGGAGATGAGAGATTAAGGACCTCATTCTAATCTTTTGCGTTAGTATAATGTCATTTGATTTCATTAGAGCTGATTGTCATTTGCTGGTGTAATGAAGAGAAACAGATGACTAAGTAACTTGCCCACTGAGGGAAATCAGCGGCAGAGCAGCAGATATAACCTGCTCCTAACTCTGGCGCAACAGCCAAACCCACGTTCCCACAGATGCTCCCTGTGTGTGCAAGTTTATCCCCGTCCAAGTCACACGCGGTACTAAGTCGGTAGCTCAGAGGAGCTCCCAGCGACAGCAGAGCATCATCTCAGCACCCTGGTCAGCACCGGGTGAGGTCCAGCACTGAACCTGCTCCACCACATCATCAGATCTGCCTGGGAAAGCAGGAACATCCCTTGCCAGGTCCATACTCTGCCACTGCCATGAGCCCTTTCTTTTAAGAGCATTAAAACTCGTTTTCAATGCAGATGGCTTCAAGTTCAAGAGGGACCATTTCCCCTCCCCCTTTTTCCTAGAGGGAGATCCTGGTGACTTTCCACTTTCCACCCTCTCCCTCCAAACTCACCTGGCTACAGAAATTGAAACAGAAACGGTTTGCAGGACAGAAAGGCAGAGCAGAAAGCCATGGCACTGCACACAACCTGTGTTTTAGGTTGTGTTTTTCTGAGTGCAGTTCTTGGAGTTTCTTGTTTCTAAGCAGATCCAGACACCAAGGAATAGATTACTGCTTAACTACTGGGGAGGATGCTTGCCACATCCTCCTTTTCCATGCTCCAGCTACCCAAGATCCTGTGGGAAGGGGAGAAGTTTTGAGCCTCTTTCTTTCGTGCCTTCCAAAAATACAGGAACACAGTGATAAGCACACAGGCAGTTAAAGGACCACGGCTGGTACCTTTACAGAACAAGGAGATCAGTGTATTCCCTCCCTCCTCATTCATCCCATCCATGACTGTGGGTGACAATCCACAGCTCTAAGTACTTGGAAGGGTCAATATCCAAGTAAATCAGGCTGCATTCCTCTTAGCCATGCCATGCCTACAGTACAGTGGTGATGGCTGCCAACAGCAAATCAGCAGTGTCAGGTCATGATAATCAATTAATTTGGCATCCCAAGAAACAGTGAAATGATATTTGCTCTTTTGTAAGCTGTCTGGAGAGGAAAATGGCTCTAAATGCATTTCCAAGGCTCAGGGCTGCACATCTCTCCTGTCATTTCTCAGAGGTCTTTTAGCAATACCACAGGCACCTGGAGCCCTTTCTATCTCATGTGAAATATCACTGTCTCTGAAGAGATCACCTTGTTTGCCACCATGAAAACCCAAATTAATAGAACATAAAAGGAACTGTAATCTCCATTTAATTATCTTTAAATGTCCACTTGACACTATCATATCAGGAGATGGGAAGGCTGGTGTGGTAGGAGTGAAAAGCTGTGCTTGAGCAGAGAGACGGTGGTGGCTGGTGATGTGATCTCCCTCTGTCACAGGCTGGAGATGTGATTTGATCCCCCTCATATGCAATCCCCTCCAACACAGGCCAGGGAGGTCATGTGATCCCTCTTGGATGTGAACCTAAGACAAGGGGTTCCTGAACTCTCCCAGTTCCTTCGGAAGAAACTCAATGCAAATCCAGTGACTTTGGTAAAGCCACCACAGATTTATACCAAGATGACACAATCACACTCCCCAAGCCTGATGGATACAAATTAGTGTAGTTTCGGTGATTTTCATGAAGCTTAATCGATTTGCCCAGCTGTCAGCACAAACAGCAGGGCCACTGGTGGGATCAGCTCTTTTTAGGTTGGTTGTAGCTCATTAAGCCAAATCCCAGACCTGGAATGATCCATCAAAGTAATGTAAACTTTCTTCCATCCCCTTCCTCTCCAAATGATCCAAAGGGCATAAAAACCTACTGCAGAACAACAAAAGTAAGGGGTGGAGGAGAAATGGATTGCAAGTTTAATGCCAACTCCAGGATATTGGAGAAACAACTCCCTGGGTAACATCTTTGTGGTCTAAACCCACAAACACCTCAATTTTAACTGCACAAAATATGACAGCTTATCAATACAAACTTTCAGCACAACTGCTGAAGCATAGCAGTCTATACACCATATATATAAAATATACATGGTTTATAGACACAGTATGTCCTACATGGCAAGGCTGATGAAAGCCAAGCAAGCCCTAAAAATGTGGCAGACAATAAAAACTTCTTCCCTTACATCATAATTCACATGACAGTGATTTTTTGCTCAAGTGCACTCCTGAATGCTGGAATGATAGAGCTGTAATTGTAATGGAGTCATTTAATTTTGATTTGGATGAAACAGCGAGCGTGAAGCAGACAAGGCATAAAACTCCACTGCTCACATAAAGGTTAAGAAGCTGGTCATTAAGTGAATTGATTTGGAGTGCTGAGGTAATCTTTTCGTTTAAGTTACAATTCCACTTTTTGTGTAATTTATACTAAAATACTTGCAAGCACCACCGTGCCTGTCACAGGTCACCAGTCAGCTTTGAGCTGGGACAAGGTGCAGGCTGCTGCTCCTCCTTTGCCTGGAGCAGTGGCCGTTTTCCTCTGGCACTACGATTTCACATTTGGTACACTGCAGTGCTGAGTGACACCTGAAAATGCAAGGAGTGGGCAGAACTTGCTACCATCCCACAGTCAGTGCCTCTCTCCCCCTGGAGAGGAGGGCTGGAAGTAGCTGGGCTACTCCTGCATGGCCAGACATACCCAGATTGCCGACTGAGCTACCACGACGCATACCAAGCGCAGTGACTGCGGTGAGTGCTCGCACAAGGCAGCTGCACAAACGAGTCAAGGCTCTGTATTTATTCACTGCTCTGCCTGAACAGCTGCCTCGCTGCCACAGTCACTGCCCAGCATCTCCGAGCACCAAGTTGGTTTCTGGTTCAGCCAGTTTGTCAACTCTCCCCCTCACTGGGGAGAAGGATGTGCCTGGGAGCAGCCGAGGAGCCTTCCCGAGCCCCGCCGTCGCCTTACGCCCCAAACCACGAGCTGTGACAACTTCTCCCACAACAACACGTTCTGCATATGATGAATAACAACGCTGCCCTCGACAGACAGTTCCTTGCTGCAGGACAGCTGGCAAGGAAGTGCAGCAGGGTTGTGCCCCCTCCCAGCCAGGCACGGAGCTCAAGCATCACTCTGCGTCCGGGGTTGGGAGCTGAGCTTTGAGCAGAGGCTGACTAAGAGGGCTCAGCACAGCCCCTTCTCCAAAGCAGGCAGCGTCTGGGAGATCAGCTCCACAGCCAGGGGGATGTGTTAATGAAGTCTGTCTCTCCTCACCTTTCCCTCTCTCCATGTAATCCCGACCACAGGAATTCCAGGACCAAAGTCAGCTCCGGTACGAGCCTGTTTATCCAACGTTTCTCTCCCCATTGATCCACACAAAGTGGAGCAACAGCCACCAGGGAGGAAGGCAGGACACAGCGAGGTTTGCTGTGCCTGAGGAGACCAGATCACAGCAAAAGGTCTTTGCAGGCTGTTATCACTCCCATCCTGAGCCCCAGACCCCAGGTTTCAAGGGGAAGCAGAGAACAAGGGGTCAAGACACCCTTGTGCATCACCACCTCTTGTCCCTGCAACTCTGACACCCCAAACATCAGGTTGAGGTATTTGTATCTTAACCCCAGGGAATCCTCCAAAGGCTGCCACTCAGCATCACTGAATTCGATCTACTCTTCGTTCCCCACTTCCAAATGCAGGGTGTGAGGGCAAATTAGCACTTGCTTAATTTCAAAATCTCCAAAGGAACTATTAGAACTGTAATTAATCACTCCATGACTCTTCCCAAGCAAACTTTCTACCACCACCACATGGGTCAGAAAAACCTTTCCCAGATGTAAAGAGCCCAGGACCTCAAGAAGGTGCCAGCATAGGACAAGTGATGAGTGTGTTGTTGAAAGTTTAGTTCACAAGCATACAATTTCTGAGCTGCTCTTTCCTATCAGGATCATATTAACAAAATATAGCTCTTGGCACACCACATCCTACAGGAATTATTTCAGTGCAGGAAGCACGTAGTTTCACTCAAAATTAATAATGTCTAAAAGACATCATGTACATCATATTAGAGAACAAACAGAAAGTGATTTGACTTAGCCAGCAGAGTGGGATGAATAGAACTCATGAAAGGGACCAGAGCATTCCTGACACCTGGTTTCTCTCCATCCCAATGCTATAGCCAAAATGCAGGGGTTTTGCAATCTTCAGGGCACAAAATTGCAGGCTAACTTACACCGCTGTTATTCTATCACTAGGAGCACGGAAAAAAGTCCATTCCTATAAAGCTTTTCTCTGGTCTCAGAATTACCAGGGACTCCTTTCCAGCCTGGAATATGTGCCCTTGCCCAGGGCACTGATTTAAAGCTGGGGCACTGACTATGTAGGTTGCCTGGGAAGACTCTGCTCAAAGCTGTGCAAGATTAATGTGCTGTCAGGGCACACACCACATGAAATGGGCTCCCAACAGAACCACTTCAGCTTATTATGGAAAAATTAAAGCACAAACAGCTGGAAAACAGTTTTGTCACGCCAGAGCCCAGGTCTCTATACAAATTAGTGCTCTAAAAGTCAATTCTCCAGCTCGATAGGTTTGTGCCTCAGGAACACTCCGAGCTGAGCCCACCAGCCACAGGATCATCTCTGTGAATGGTTTGGGTTGCTCAGACATGGATTTGCCACAAAACACTGAGGTTCAGGTGAACATCTCACAGTTTATAGACTTACCCACCCACACTAAAGCTTTTATCAATAGTCTCCCTGCTGTTATGTACTACAACAGGTCTCCAGGGCATTTGGAGCCGTGCTGAGAGAGTGGGAGCCCTTCAGTTGTGTAACCACTCTGCTTCTTCCCCCACCACAATCAGAGGGGGATCGAGGATCTGCTCCTGCTCTGGGCACGATCCATTCCTGAAGGGGTTGTTCTGCCTCTCTGTGCTTCAGTTTCTGCATTTTTGGGACAACAAACACGCTATAGCTGATGGAGTACACAGCTTAAAACACGCGGATTTCCAGCTTCCACGCATCTCCCAGGCTCCAAGGGAGCCACAAGCAGTATCGCTGCGTTTCAGAGATGTGACAAACGAGCAGTACGAGCCTGCCATACCCAGAGCCACGCTGGCATCTCGGTTCCGCCCAGGCCATCAGCGGGCACCGCTATTTCCAGCGCAAACTTTCCTGCCGGGCTCCGCGCACGGCGGGTCCCCGCACGCCCGATCTCTCCGGCACGCTGCGAACACGGAGCGGATCAGCTCCCGAAGGGCTGCGGGTTCCCACCGCCACGTCCTGGAGAACAGGGACCAAGGGGTTCCAGTCTTAGCCCCACGTCCCCGAGAAAAGGAGGACCGGGGGGGCTTCAGTCCCACCGGCTGACTCGGGATGGAGCAGAGGATGAGGCTGGACAGAGCGCACGGCGACAACACCCGGAGAGGGAAGGAGGGAGCGACACGAACACGGGAGAGGCAGAGAGGGAAGGGGCGTGCAGCAGAGGTCGGGGCAAGGCGGGATGGAGTGGGACAACTCCCGAAGCCCCGCCGGGAGCCGCCTTACCTTGACCGCCTCGGCGTGGGTCACCCTGTCCAGGGGCTTGCCGTTGACACCCAGGATCTGGTCCCCGACACGCAGCCCCTCCCGCTCGGCCAGCGAGCCCGGCTCCACCAGCGACACGTAGATCCCGACGCCGTGCTCGGCGCCGCCGCGGATGCTGAAGCCCAGACCCTCGTGGGCTTTGCTCCGCCGCAGCATCNAGGACGAGGCGCAGCAGCGGCAGGAGCTGCCGGCGGCGGGGCCCGTCGAGGAGGGCGCGCAGGGAGCGCACCAGGTCGCAGACATTGCGGCGGCCGTGGTAGGCGTTGAGGCAGAGGATGAAGCGCTCCCGCTCCGCCTCGCTCAGCAGCGCCGTGAGCGCCTGGTGCAGCCGCCGCACGTTCGCCGAGAGCGGCCGTGGAGCCGGCCCCGCCGCCGAGCCCAGCGAGCCCGACGAGGAGGACGAGGAGTGCACCGACAGGCCGTCCAGCTCCGCGCTCATCGCGGAGGGACCGCCGGAGGGACCACCGATGGAGCCACCGACGGGACCGGGCGGGGGACTG
>VXAU01001757.1:3051498-3076241 GCA_013399695.1 Formicarius rufipectus | reverse complement strand
GCGGCCCGGGCGGTGGGCCCGGCCCCCCCCGCCCCGCCCCAGCGCCCGCCCCCACGGGACCGGCAATGAGCACGCCCGCTCATCACCGCCTTGCATCACTAGCCCTGCCCCGGGCTCAGTCCTGCCCTCTCATCACCGCCCGACATCACCAACCCTGTCCAGGGATCAGTCCCGCTCGCTCATCACCGCCCTGCATCACTAGCCCTGCCCCGGGCTCAGTCCTGCCCGCTCATCATCACTAGACATGCCCCGCAGCTCGGCTGCAGCTGGGAGCTGCGCAGGGAGTAAAGTCCTTCCACTTCTCCTCAGCCTTCCCAGCCTCCCCCCAGCCCAGAGGTGGGAATCGCTCTCCACCGAGCATCTCGCCATAAAGCTTCCTCAGCCACTGGAGGTCCCACCAACGCAGCATGGCCAGGGCACTTGGAATAGAGGACATAAAGAAGAGGAGACTCCGAAGGAATCGGTTTACACCTTGGAGAACAGCCTGCCCCGTTACCTGAGCCCCTGGCTGTTTTTTCCATTGCTCAGCGTGCCAGGTGTTGGATTGTCACTGCCTCACAGTGCTGGTCACTGTAACTGTGGACTTACTGTATTGGAAATGCACCTGTTCAGCTGAGAACCTTGGCACAGGCTCTGTTTTATTCACGACTGAACAGGATTTAGGCACATGTGTTACTGACAGGGTGTTGAAGCAATTTATGATTGGGGAAACAGTTGTTAAAAAGGAGAGACTTAGAATAGATGTTAAGAAAAAATTGTTCCCTGTGAGGATGGGCAGGCTCTGGCACAGGTTGGGCAGACAAACTGTGGCTGCGCCATCCCTGGAAGTGTCCAAGGCCAGGTTGGATGGGGCTTGGAGCTAGCTGCGATGGTGGAAGGTGACCCTGCCCGTGGCAGGGGGTGGAATGAGATGGTCTTTAAGGTCTCTTCCAACCAAAACAATTCTGTGATGTGGGGCTTGGAGTCCAACCCAAACTCACAGCAATTAACTCCNCAATTCTGTGATGTGGGGCTTGGATTCCAACAGCAATTAACTCGTCTTCATTTAGCAAACACAGAGAAACCCTTCCTGTGAGGAATCCTGATGATCCAGTTATCAAGAAGCTGTCAGGGCCACAGGCAGCCAATATCCCAAACCACAGCCTGGGTCAGCAGGATTCAGGGAAGCATGTTTTTGCCTGGCATGCTGCCTCACAGCCCTTGTCTGCTTCCACACCCTTAGCTTGTGGTTTCAGATCCGAAAGGGAAGCAGCAGGAGGAGAAGTCAATGAAGAAATCTAGGGATTGCTTTCCTAGTTGCTAGGTGAATTATTTCTTACTACATGAGGTTTTAGTTTTCTTTATGCCTCTGGAGCACCGAGCAAAGACCATTTTCCATCTCAGTCATTTGAAATCTTTCTGTCTTTACTGAAGTGCCTTCCATCTGCTACAGCAGAGAAGGATTAAACCTAATTCATCAGATGCAGCTTGGTAGCAGTAGAATTCATTTTGTTCATGCATATGATGGAAGAGCTTAAACAGCTGCATTACAAGTAGCTTTATATATTAAAGCTTTGTTGGAGCTTTCAATGTCTTGTTTAAAACAAAACTAAACAAAGCAGATTGCTAATTGAAATTCGCGTTCTAACTGCGGGTGATAAATACGCAGATGGAACAGTCAACATTGCTGGAAAGAAAAGGGACAATACAGGACAGAGAAGTGAGTAAAATCGAAAATACGCCTACACCAGCCAAACAAAGTAAGAGAAGGGAAAATAAGGTATTGCAAATCTTTGAATTGCACTCAAATATGATGTTAACGCTCAGTACCCTCTCAGACTCGTCTATTTAAAGCACCAGTTTCCCACCAGTGTAGTCTCTGAGCATCTCCAGACTTTTTTATCCCACATGAAGACTCCAAACGTGTTAACACAAGCAGATTCAGCAAGATCTGCCCCTGCTCTGCACTAACTCCAGACTGGAGCAGCACATCCAGTGCTTCCGACTTGAGCAGAGTTTGGCAATGCCCCAAGCACAGTCCCCATGGGTGTTTGATGACCAGACCTGCCCAGTGGTGGCATTAGGCCCCTCATATTTTGACCATTAATTCAAAAACTATCACAAATCCAGGTTCCTAATTCCAATTCAGTGCTGCCTGGCAGAAACATGCACAATGTCCACATGAGTAGCAGCAACTGGAAACAATTCTGGTTTTGTGCTGCCACTGCAGACTGGTCATGCTTGGGATGCTTCATCCAGCTGCTGCGGCCACAGGACAGCTCTGAGGCTCCCCTTTGGAGCAGGGCTGGATGTGATGCCTGTTCTAGTTTAGAGGTTTTAGATTTAGATTGTTCACATGTTGGCAAGTTGGATACATTGTCCAGCCAGAGACTCCCACTGCTTTTTCCCTTGGAGAAGAAAGGGATTGAGATCTCATGGAACTTCAGCTGATGCTTTTCTAGAGGCTTTATCCTTTCCAGTCCTGTACACACTAAAGCCATGCAGTTGAGAGAGAGCAGCACACGACCTTGGGCCAGAGGGGAAAGAGGGGGTTCATCCAGTTCTGGGGCTCAGGAGTGTTACCACAGCTGAGTAAAACCTCTTCAGGCTTTCTCAGTCTAGGTTTCCTTAGGAAGAAACTCTTCTCTTTGAGGGTGGGCAGGCCCTGGCACAGGTTGCCCAGAAAATCTGTGGCTTCCCCATCCCTGTCCAAGGCCAGGCTGGATAGAGACTGAAGCAACTTGGTCTAGTGGAAGGTGCCCCTGCCCACGGCAATGATGATCGAGATGATCTTTAAGGTCCCTTCCAACCCAAACCATCGGTGATGGAGTCCCCATCCATGGAGGTGTTAAAGGAACAACAGGATGTGGCACTCAGTGCTCTGGTCTAGTTGACAACGTGGTGATCAGTCAAAGGTTGGACTCGATGATCTTGGAAGCCTTTTCCAACCTGTGATTCTATGATGATTTGGAAGGGGAGCTCTGCCAGCTGGGCAGTTGTCAGCAAATGCTCAGGGTGGAATGTCAGTGCCAGGTGGGAGTGGCATTACCCTGCAAACATCCAGGGAAGTGGCCCTTTGGATCCAAGATTAATGGGCACTGAGAGTCCACATTCATTCCTGGGGAAACTCCTGGCTGAACTGGACCTCTGTTAACTGGGGGGGACACACAGGCACAGATAATGGAATTTCAGCCCCCTCACACACAGCCAACAGCTCTGGGGCAGTTGGACACTGCGTGGGCTCAACACCTAAAGAACATTTGAGATCCACCACCTGCCTCGCACACAGAGTGCTTAAAGCCAGCAAGGGCCCAAAAGGTGTTATTCATTTTAGTTTTTGAAATCATCCCTGCAGCACAAAATAATCCCATGCATTTGCTAAGTGCCACCTGAATAAATTGCTTAACCTTTCCACTTTAATCCACTGTAATCACTTACCAGAGCACCTTTTGAAAAGTGAGCTCCATGTTTCCAGAGCAGCTCTGCTCCTAATTAAAAGGCACTGTAGCAAGAAGCCAAGGAAACATAACTGTGGGTGGAAATGCCTTGCTGCAGTCAGAGGACTGAGGTGATCTGCAAGGAGGGCCAGGGAGGAAGCAGCAGCTGCCTGTGCTGCTTAAGAGAGTATTACGGGATGGCTGGCACTCAAGGCTGCCTCTTGGCTAAATCCCTGTTAGCAGATTGGCTCCTGATCCCCTGTCCCTGGCTGGCTGGACTGCTTTGTGCAGCTTGGACATGTGCTTCCCTCAGCATGGGCAAGAACCAGCTGAGTGCTTCCAGAAACAGCCAGTGCAGAGGGAAAAGCATCCAAGAAAAGGGTTTTCTAGCAGAAATCCCTGGGTTCCAGCACCACCTCTCATGCAGCAAAGCTGAGTCCAGCACGGTTCAGACCCAAGTTCCCCACGGTGCAGGGAGCTGCATAAACAGCAGCCACATGCTCTGCCTCCTCAGCTCCAGGTATAACAGGCAGAAAGTGGATTTAAAGAAAAGCCATAGGAGCAGTGAGAAATCATCATTTCAAGGGAGATTTTCTAAGGTCTGTATGAGCATAAATATAGTCCATTTGCAAGGGGAATGTTTCCAGTTTTTGGATGTTGTTCTGCTTTAGCTCAGTTTGACATGTCCCAGCTGGGGTAGTTCCTGAAGAGCAGGCAGAAGGGGTAGGGAACTCTGACACTTAACTCCTTCAGTGTCTGCATATCTACAAATCTTTATGCTCCTACTACTCAGTGCCACTGAGACTGTACCTGAGCAAAGCCAGCCTGAAAAGGCTTCAGTTGGATGGGAATCTGTTAGTTTCCCCTGTGCAAGAGTTCAAACATGAGAATTTTCACTCCAAACCACTAAGACACACTGTTTCCATAGGGTGGACACCACAGGATTCTAGTTCAGCAGTCATTTAGATACTGCCTGGATTAAAAACCAAACCATATCAGAGTAATAGTCTCACCTGTATTACCAGCAATGCTTTGATTCAGTGCCGTTGCAACCCTTTGACACTTATTAAAACCTAAAGTCAAAGCAATTCAAATTAAATTGAACCACATTTGCTACATTTTCCGATGAAAAAACCCTTTCCAACTAACAGGAGTTTCACCCCAATTTGCCTGCAGTCATCTCTCCTCTGTGCTAACACCACTGAGCATAACCCTGCATCACAGAACCAGATGATTTAAGAGCTGCAATCCTCCTCCCCTCGCCGGCAATTTCTTGCACTTACACTCTCTCCAGTCCTTTTTGAAATGCCTGAAAGAAAAAGCCACTTGCGTCATCAGCTTTCTTTTTTTCCCTCTTAGGGCTCGGCACAAATCATCACCAAGTCATGATCTGAGCCTGGATGTCACGGGCAGGCAAAGCTGAGGCTGTGCCAGTGCCTGGCCTCTAATTTGGGCACCCTAGCTGTTAAAGTCGGGGTGTGAGGACACAGAGCCTGTTCACCAGGGCTGACTGTCCTTAGATGTGAGAGGTGAAGCTTAGAGAACCTGGACTGCTGAAAGGTGCCTATTCCCACTGGGGTTGGAATTAGATGATCTCTAAGATCCCTTCCAATCCAGGCCTCTCTATGGTTTTGTGATTCTGTGAAGTCTCTGGAGTGCAGGTGTGAGCAACACAAGCAGGAATAGCCAGTCTTAGGGGTTTAAACAATTTGCTCCATAGGATTTGGCTTATTTATATTAAGTGTAGAAATTATCAAGCAAGCCCAGTATGAGCTGGGTAGCAGAGGACTGGCTGGGTTGGCATGGGAAGCTGCAGGACGGAGGGGAAAGCACAGACTCTTTGCCCTTAGTGCTGTCTTTATGCACAATCTGGGGCCAAACTTGCCCACAGGGAGAGCCACAGTACAGATTTATGCCTCTAGCCCTGAATTCTCCTCCTGATGAATACATCACTTTCCCAGCCCAGTTGCCTAATCAGTCTCCACCCTTCAGGCAAGGAATTCCTCATGCTGGGTGTTTGCACATCTTGACTTCTCTAGGAGCTACAGGTGAAGCACCCAAACCAGTGCAGCACATCACACATGAGTTGTGATGCTTATTTATAGAACCATAGAATGGTTTGGGTTGGAAGGGACCTAAAGATCATCTCATTCCACCCCCTATCATGGGCAGGGACACCTTCCACTAGACCAGGTTGCTCCAAGTCCTGTCCAGCCTGGCCTTGGACACTTGCAGGGGTGGGGCAGCTACAACTTCTCTTGGCAACCTGTGCCAGGGCCTGCCCACCCTCAGAGGGAAGGATTTCTTCCCAATATCCCATCTAACCCTGCCCTCTGACAGTGGGAAGCCATTCCCCCTTCTCCTGTCCCTCCATGCCTTGTCCCAGGTCCCTCTCCAGCTCTCCTGGAGCCCCCTTATGCACTCGAAGGGGCCCTGAGGTCTTCCCAGAGCTTTCTCTTCTCCAGGTGAACACCCCCAGCTCTCCCTGCCTGGCTCCAGAGCAGAGGGGCTCGAGCCTTTGGAGCATCTTTGTGGTCTCCTCTGGATTCACTTCCAGCAGCTCCACATTCTTCCTCAGTCAGGGGCTGGCTAGAGAGTACCAAATGAATTTGGGGGAAGAGCTCTCAAGAGCTCTCTTAATACATCCAGCAATTTCAGAACAGACCTGAGCACTGCAGAGCTCATTTGCACAAGTTCAGCCTCCCAGCAGGTGAGAAAATCAGGGGCTTCACTCACACAGAGAACTGACAAACTCACACGGAGCTAATCTAATTTGAAGGCATTTATCTAATTTGAAAACATTTGTCTAATCCAAATAAATTTCTCCAAGTCTGCTGGCTGTGGAAGCCCATCAGTGTGGCAGGATTTATGGGCCAGCATCCCAACCACGTTTTCTGCAGGAGTGAAAATAACTGCAGTGGTATGCACCCCCCAAAAACACAGGTTTGCATCAGGAGCAAAACTCAGCCCTGCAAGCAGGAAAAAGCCTAAAGGTCTGATTGCACAGGCTTGGGGCACCAAAGAAAGGAGGTTACTCCTTACATCTTCTCACGCTCTCCTTCTCTGTGCATTTATCCTAATAGAGACTGTCCAGGTTCTGGGGGGAAGTGCAACACAAAAGAATCACCAGGGAGCTGCTCACTCCTGCTGTGACAATTCTGGAGTTCTGCCAAAGCACCGGGCAGCTCCCTCATCCCCAGGCATATTCCCCAGCCCAGTTTTGCACTGCTGAGGGTTTTGCTCCCAGTTCAACCATTGCCACAGAGTTATGGGGTTGTGCTCTTTGCCAGTGTGAGAGCCTGGAGGTGAGCAAACTTTCCCCCTCGAGCGTCTCCCTCCTGCTGGGGATGATTAACACTGTGGTTCCTCCACTTAGAGAACTAAGGACTGAAAGGTCACATTCTTCTTCAGAACCAGCAGCTCATCTTCTCCAGCCTCCAAACCCATCTCTGCCCGCCTGGAGAGGGATGCTCTGGGCTCTGTTATTACAACACTGCAAGAAGACAATCAAAAGAAAAGAAAAGGTTAATGAGGCACTAATCATTATTGATTTGTGGTTTGTAATGCAATAAATACCCACTGCTATCGATTAAATGTAGTGGGGCAAAGACATCTAATCCATCATAGCAGCCATTGGATTTTTTCAAAATTAATTCCCTACCATCAGGGAGATGCCAGAGGACCAACCTCTCTCCTGAAAGCACGGTTGGGTGAGCAGCCACAGCCTCCCTGTCCTCCCAGCACCCACCACACATCACACTGGGGCCAGGCCAGACCTTCTGATGGTGCTCCAGCTGAAAATCCCACAGTGAGGGACTGGAAACACAGAGAAATAAGAAAAATAGCCAGGACAAGCTTGAAATCTATATCCTTTCTCTGCAGGTTTTTACTTGTTTGCCTCCAGCCCAACCCCCCTATTTTCTTGTAGAAGTTAGGCATTTGGGAGGAAAAAAAAATAATTTTAACAACAAGAAAAGCGTCGTTCTGAATGTATAAAGTTCTCCTGAAGTGACAAACGGTCAATGGAAAACAGATCAAAAATCACTCTCAGAGATGTCACCGCATTGCCAAAAATCCCCCAAACACGGAGAGAAGTGCTCAGATTTCCCTTGAGGAGGCAAAGATGAGAACCACCCCCCTACAAGCAGGTGTAGGCACTGCCTGGTGATGGATGGTGCTGTGCCAAAGCCTGAGGAAGTCCAGAGCACCGCACGGGCAGTGGCTGCGCTGCCGGGAGAGGCTGAGACTAATTAGGGCTGTGCTCCCCTGACTCACAGCGCTAATGCCCAGGGATAGATCGCTAATGCTCTCAATTCATGCTCATTAGCACAGGCAGCAAAGACAAGACAAGCGTGTTATGTCATCGTTTAAATCCTGTCACATTTCCCCAATGACTCTGATTACATTTTTAAACATTTATTCTCCTCCCCCGAGGCGGGATTGCCTTGCCCGGGGAGCTCCGGATCCAGCAGATTTGCTCCGAGCAAAGCTCTCTCTGCCAGCAGCGATGGACTGATCCCTAGCTTTCCCCTTCCCTGTGTCCTCAGGAAAGTGGAATTCCCTGGTACATGGACCCAAAGCAGCAGCTCATCCTTCCCTCGTTTTCAACACGAGCAAACACCTAAAAGTTTTCTAGTTGCCTTTGCACAAGGAGGGAGAATTGCCCCGGTCGACACAGGGGCTGTGCCTCTCTGTGTGAGCAGTCACACTCCCGTTAAATAAGCACAAGGCACCTTTGCAGCACAAGTCAATGTTTCTTGTAAATCGACTGGCAGGGGTGAAAAGAATAAATATTTACAGACACATCCTTCACTAAGCAGTCCCAGCTGTATTTGTACCAACCCTTCTTGCTCCCAGAGGGTGGGTCCAGCCTTCTGCTCTCACAAGCTTTTCCATCTCTTTTCCTCTCTCTGCCCAGTGTGCTGCTGGTGGTGGGTGGGTTGGAAGGGCTGTAGGTCCTTCCCCAGGGGCACTGAGCATCCTGAGCAGAAGGAATGTGAAATCAGCTTTCATTCCTTGAAACTGTGGGCAGGTCAGTGCTTTATGTCTCCCTGCTAGTTCAGCACAGGCTGGATCAGGCCCATTCACTCTTTCCTGAAACAAACTATTTCCACAATCATCTCGCAGAAGCCACAGAGGGAGGAGACCTGACAAGGAGCATGGGGACATCCCAGAGCACCCTTGCTTGCCCCCATCCACAGACTCAACCCCACAGCCCACCCATCCCATCCCACTCCTGCTTGGTTTTCCCAGCTGGGCTGTGGAATAGGTGTTGGGGTAGGTCTGGCACCCCTGCACTTCTCCCACCCTCCCTTCAGCACTTCAGGCAGCACCAGGAGGCAGTTCGTGAGGGTTTCACTGCAGGATCTCCTGGGAAAGGGCTGAATTGCTTTTGTTACAGCTGCTGAGGATTTCAGATCTTGCATATCAAAGCAGGGAGGGGAAGAAACTACAGAAACCTAGAGCGACTCACATCTGCATTAGCAGAAAGGGTTTGCACTAGATGGCACCTCATCTCATCATTTTAGATGCAAAAAGTTAAGCCACTGGGATTATTTAGGGAATAACATTGTTCTTTTCCTGGGAGCTGCCTTTGTGTCCATCCCAGAGCTCCCGGTGATCCAGGAGGAGCAGCTTACCCTGCAGCCAGCAGGATGAACACCCTTTGCATAACCCCAACTCCGAATCTCTCTGGAGGTGCTGGAGTTCCCTGGTTTGTTCAGCCTAAGCCTCTTTCCAAGAGCCACTTCCAGAGGCTAAAGTGTGTCCAGACTGTTTCCACCTGAAGAGCAGTCTTGTTCCATGGGAGCAAAGGGAGTAAGGCGGGTTCTGTCCCTTCCCTCAGGGATTTAACTTGGTGTTAACAGGCAAAGCTGCTACAGGGCCATGACGTGGATAATCCAGCAGATCCAAGACACCCACCCTGAACACAGCCCTACACGACAGCCACTCGGGCATGTGGGGACAATCCAGCTCTGCCAAAGATGTGGCCCAGAGACACCAAAACCAGCTGCCAGCTCAGGCTCCCTATCCCAGCTGCATCCTGCTTGGACATGGACGGTGCTGTGAAGCAGCTGAGGACAAAAACAGTGGCTGTGGTCTTGGCAGCACAGATGTATGAGCAGCCTGAGGACCTGCCCACAGAGGAGGAAAGGCTTGCAGGAATTACTGCTCCACACACACATGGAGTGATTCAGTGACTGGCTTTGAGAGCAGAGGGGAATGCTGCCAGCTGGGAAGAGGAGAAGAAGGGGTTGAGCCTCAGGTTTGGTCCTAACACAGCATCCCCTGTCCTTCTGCCATCAAGAGCCAAACACAGTGGAGGTGAAAGCTGGCCTCAGTCCATGGGCAGTGTGTGACCATCCCTGAATTACCAGCCTGAACATGGGTGTGGGCTGGATGGACAAGACATGGAGCAGCCTGGTCTAGTGGAAGGTGTTCCTACCCATGGCATGGGAGTGGAACGAGATGGTCTTTGAGGTCCCTTCCAAACCAAATCCTTCTATGAACCTGACCCCATCCAGCATCTGCCGCTAAATACTATTAATGAGATTCCCATTAAATAAAAGCTAAAGGTAAGAGCTAAATAAAAGCTAAGTGGAGAGTGAGGAAATGATTCCTCACTCAATGGCAGAGACAGCCAGAGGTCTCAGCCCTTACCTGGGCTGTTCTGCCTCTTGGAGCTGACCCTGGGCTGGGGAAGGGTTTCCTGCTCCTGGCAGCTCTGCCTCACCTTTGCAATGAGTCTCAGAGTAAGGTCGCTGTCATGCTGCTCTGAAGACATTTAGAGAGAAATTACTCTGCATCTCCCAAGCACAGACATTCATTTCTTCAGTAGGAGGCAGCGAGGAGATTACATGAGATAATTTAGCAGCTGACATTAAAACCACCTCATTTAGTCTGGAATAAAAATATCTTCATTCAGCCTAAATTATATTAAGATAACCAAATTCATAGTAAGTTCTGAATAGCTGCTCACCTGGGCAGCTGAATGAAGGCTGAGTCCTCTCAGCCCTGTCATCACATCCTTGCTGGAAACCAGGAATGACAGCAGGGGCTATGCAGTAAGTGGATTCTCATGTGGCCTAAATCTTCCTTGTGATAGAACAGATTTAATTTTCCAGCTTTGTTATATGAATTGCTTTTTACCTTCTCCCTGGTGTGGGCCCAAGGCCTCCAGCTCCCAGAGAGCAGAGCTGAGTTTTGCTGCATCTCAAGCAGCTGTTGCTCTCCCTGGCTTAATTCTGTGCTCTGAGCAGAGCAAGGACTGCAGAGATGGAGTTAATGGTGTCCTGAATGAGACAAGCAAAAGGGGAAGAGATGGAATGGAATGCAGTGAGGAAGGATATTTTAAGCACTGGTTTATCTGACAAATTCTGCAGTTATACATCCTCTATTCTGCTTTGCACTGCAGCCCATCAGGAGACAGATGAAAGCAACTTTTACATGGCAGGAGAGAAGAAATTAAATCCTCGCTCCCAGTGCAAGACCCACCTGCACAGGTGCCACCTCTGTAGCCTTTGAAGACCTTTATAATAAAGGAATTTTAAAAAGTGAAGACATAATCCTTGTCCAACCCCATTTTTGGGGCAGCAGGTGCTCTCAGGTGTTTGGGATTCATTCAGGCACCAGCCCAGGAGACTCTCCCCTCCCACCCTCTGAAAGTTCCTCACTTCCAGCAGCAGAACCCAGAGCTCTCTGTGCACAAGAGTTACTACCCCTGCTCCCTCCAGCCCCCCCCAAAAGCACCACTGGCAATGCCCAGAGCCTTATGTGGCTTTCACTGGTGATTCTCCATCTCAGTCCTTCTTTTTCTAATATCTTGAGCTGAAGAATCAGAATTTGGAAGTTCCTCCCCCCCTACCTGGAGCCTGCCAGCAGTTCAAGGTGCTCATCCTCCCTGTGTCTGGTAGAGAGGATTCCCTGGAGGTGCACACATGCTCTCCCTGCTTTCTGCTCCCACCACACCATCAGCACAGCACTTTTCAGAGAATAAATCAAAGACAGAGCCTTTAGATCCCTTCCAGAGGTGCCCTGGTCTCCTCAGACCCTCAGGGTGCCCAGCTCATGGCTCGTGTTGCTCCACTTCCTATCCTTATATAGGAACATAACTCCTAGTTCTCCTCCACAAGAATTTGCTCTGAGCTGGTGCTTTATGGGTCAGATGCTCCTGAAGGTGATGGACAGAGGGACTTCCAGCCATGAGGAATTATAGGACAGTCTCACCTGATATAAATCACAACAGCACCTTTGGCTGCCACAGAGCTGCCTGAATTAGAATCTTAGAGTCACAGGATCTCCTCAGTCGGAAGGCACCCACAAGGACCATCCAAGTCCAACTCCTGACCCTGCACAGGACACCTCAATAACCCCACAGTGTGCCTGACACCATTGTCCAAATACTTCTTGGACAGCAGCTGGTGCTCTGACCCCAGGACCAGACCCCAAAGAATTGCCACAGTGCAACTCCGAAGGCCTCACGGAACCAAGTTCTGCATGTCCCTGGACTGCAGGAAATGCTGATGTACCAGTACAGATGTGACTGTCCTTCTGGATTTGCTCCCTGGAGCTCTGTCAGGGAAGTGAGAAGGCATTTGGCATGTGCAGCTGAATATTAGACTTACAATGAGGATGTCTGGGCTTGTTTCCCAGCTTTGAGACTGACACACTTCGCAAGCTCAGTGAGTCCACCTTCCTTCCCAGGCTAGATTTCTCCCCACTCTGCACCTTACAGAGTCAGTTTGTACCTGCACAAAACACTAACCCAGCCAGAACATTTTGCTCACTTAGATGGTTGTCACATTTTAACACCAACAGAGGAGTGCTTTCAGCATCACTTAATGAGGCTTTTCTACTTTGCATAAAAACTTGGCAACGGAAGTGGGAAGGATGATAAAGGAGGAGGAGAGCTGCCAACCGCCAGGCAGGAGAGACAGACAGCACTTGACACCTCCCTTCTCCTTGGACACAAGCAGAGGGGCTGGAAAGGCAAACCCTGCTGTTCCAGCAGCCCTATGGATCTGTATTCACATCCCTTCAGACTTCCCCCAACCCAAAGGTCTGTGTTAATACTTGGTGCACGCCCTTTCCAACCTCCCATCAAGGTGCCTGTCCCAGATCCCTGCATTTTCCCACTGTTTTGGAAAATTATTACTCTCAGAGCAGAGCTCCCCACAAAACTCTCAACTTTTCCAGCCTCCCCAACCCAAAACAGCTCCAGCCACTGTTCTCCCAGCTGAGCAGTACCAGGAGCACCTGGCACTGCCCTCCCCTCTTATACCCTCCAACGCACCTTGCCCAGATGCTCTTCCACCACCAATAATCACTCCCAGGGTTTGAACTCTTCCACCACCCAAGCTCCTTCTTGCATTTCCTCAGAGGATTTTGTGGGAGAAGATGGTGCACTTGAGGAATGTTCACTCTTTGAACAGAATACTCCATGGAAAGGCAGCTGGATGGTCCCTGCTCCATTTGCTGGATGTGCAAATGGTTCCTGTTCCCTCTGCTCCCTCAGCTCAGAAGTGGCTCTCAGAGCTACAGTGGCATCTTGAGTCTTGTGGGTCCCATCTGCAGCTTCCAGGCCACTTTTTGGGCTAGCAGGGACACAAACAGGCAGAGTCCCCCATGCCACCTCAGTTTCCCACCCTTCCTGCTGGCTCCTTGCAGTGCCCACAGCCTTGCTGGCTCAGACATTTCCTGGGGAAGGGAGACTTTAAGCTTCCCTGCATTAATGTGATAAATGTCATTATGATTCATGTCAGTGAAAGCCAAATGGGTTACTGGTGCACCATAAAGGGAACAAGTTGTTGTTATTACACCCCCACAAAAGGAGGGTGTGAATTATGGTAGAACTATTTAGTTTCTCTTCTTTTCAAGGTAAGGTGAATTATGGTAAAATTGGTTAGTTTCTCTGTTCCCCTATCAAGGCAATACTTGAATTAGGTAGAACTGTTTCGTTTCCCTGAGCCCTTATCAGGGAATATGTGAATTACAGCGACAGAACTGACACGATAAAGAAATATATGTTGAAGACTTTTTAGGGTCAATGTAAAATGTCTATGGATATGATGTGATGAATATGTATGAAGTAACTGGATAAACCCCCAATCTGTGCTGAGTTTGGGATGTGGTTTCTGGAGAGTGAGGACTCTGCTGTATCCAGTGCTGTTTGCTTTCCCCATGTCATAAACTCTTATTCAAAAACCCATCTGGGTCTGAGACTGTTTCTCACAGTAGTTTCAAACAAACATTGTTTTGGCACGAGTAGTTACTGTTTCAATTCATTTGCCTCGCAGGGGTCAGGGCTGGAGCTGAAGATGCAGCTTTGGTAGCATGGCTCAGGCTGTTCCACTGTATCCTGCAGCTCCATGAGCTCTTGTCCCTGCAGGATGAGCCCTGTCCCACAGCATTTTAGCAGCGGGCGTTAGGACATGATGCCAAATGATTCAGGTAGGCAGCTCTTTTTTTTTGTTCCCTGGTACAAACCAGAGCATTTAAGTGATAAAACAGATGCATTTGGGATATGTGTAAAAGTGCCGGCAGATAGGCCAGGAGGCATTGCTAACCTTGGAAATTCTGAATTTGGGCAGGAGACTTTGCAGGGGGTTTAACAAGAAATGCTAGAAAGGCAGAAAGAAATCTGTCATGTTCTCAGAGTTGTCCATGCCTTGTTTCACGTGGGTGACTGTCCTGAGCCTGCAGCAAGTTGTAAACGACTGTTTTTATCAAAACCATCATTGTGAACACTTCTGAACTTGGGCTTTCCAAGAATCAAATACTCTCCATGTTTTGGATCATTTGGATGAGGGACACATACTCCAGAACAAGGACTGTCTGTAGTGTTGCACACTGAATAGCAACCTGCTGCACCAAGACCTTGTGCTTTCCTCAAGCACCAGACTCTGATCACCATTTTCTCCTGAAGGCACATAGAGAAACCCCTAAACTGCAACAGGCTGAGTATTTGCTGTTGGTATAAACAGCACCTCAGAGCAGGCAGGAATTCACCTGTAAGAGTCACTTCAGGACAAGGCAAAAAGCCCCAGCACTGTGGCACCAGAACAGCAACCTTTCATTTGATAAATAGCACATGATGCTTTAGAACAAACTTAATAGAGAAAACACTTCAAGCCCAGATTTAAGTGGAAAACAGCATAAAAGTCAACGTAGCTAATGATCTGACAAGGAACATGCAAGGCTAATTTAGTACTTCTTTAAGTAGAATGCTTGATTAGGCAGCAGAAAGGCATTAAGTCATGTAGGTGTTCTTTGGTAAAAGCATCTGTAATGAGGCTGTGGTGGGAAAGTTTTTGTGAAGTTGGAGGAAACAGAGACAAGAAGAACAGAGAGGATCTGGTGAAGGAAGAGATCACAATAGCAACTGACACTCCTGTTTGCAAGGAACACAGGGATGGAGTTCCTTTAAGGACTGCTTAAAAACTCCTAAATTACTTTGGCAAAAGGATAGGCTGTGCAGAGGAAGTGTCATCCCTGCTTTGGCACTGGTCCTCCCTGTGTTCCACATGGCTCTGATTGTCCTGTGCAGTCCCACCTGGGGTTTCCACCCACCAGCTCTCACCTGTGGGCTTGGGAGATGGATCTAAGCTCAGCCCTCTGCTGAAGTTGTGCTGTCTGTGTGGGGGTTTGTGACTTGGGCTCTTGGCTGCTTTTTTCTGGGGGACCTGTCTGGAAATGAAAAAGTTCTTGGTGAACCTGGAGCTGCTCTCCTTCTCCTGCAGGTACTGTGGTACTGCGCCCTCCTTGGTGAGGATACTGTCCTTTGCTCCCTGTTCCCCTTCCTCGGCACAAGAAGTTCTCTTTGTTGTTCCCTGGCATTCACCAGCAGAACTGTAGCAGTGGCCTCCCACCCTGAGGAGCTCTGGTGCTCTGCCTGCTCTGTAGGGTCCTGTATGCAATAGGTTACTGCAAAAAAGGGTGAAAAAGGGTTATTGATAAACTGTTGTCATGTGGGAGGCTCTGGAAGGTGGGCAGTAACAGCAGCAGTTACTAGATGAGAAGAGGGAATCTAAAAAGTGCATCGAAATGAGGTGTTGCTCTGATGGACTTCCTTCTTCTGATGCTGAACCTGGAGCTACCTTATATGAAGTTCATGTTCTGGTGTTTGCCAGCAGCCAGGCTAAGGTTGGAAGAAGAAATTCTAGGCCTCTGCTTTTGGATGAGGTGCTGCCCAACAACCTGTTGGCCAAGCTCGTTGCTCTGCTGTGTGTTTGTGCAGGCACCTGAAGGCAGGTTCTGTCTCCCCTTTTGCTTCTGGTGGCAAAATGTTTTGGGGGGGGCTCCGCTTTTGCTGCCCTCCCTGTTTCCCCATGAGAGGTCAGAACCCAGCTCTGGCTGGTGGCTGATGCCTGGAGCAGCATCTGGGATTCCCCCCGACTTCAGTTGTAGTCATGAGATGATGACAAAGCCCTTCCACAGCAGCATTTGCACTTGTTTGATGTCATTTGGGCAGCATCGGATGCTCCTTTTGAACAGCCAGTGTGCGATGAATAACCTTGTGTTTTCACACAGTCTCAATCAATAAATACAATAAGCTTGAACAGTCAGGTGCTGTGAACTCTTTAAAATCATATCCTCTAATAGAGGCCACAATCAATAGTATTTATTCCAGTTTAACAGTGATTATGTGCTGGCTACTGCAGAAAGCCACCAGCAACTCAGAGTGGGGACTGTTACATTCTGCTGGTGTACAACACACCTGCCATGCTTTATAAATACTAGTTTTTAATTAAAGTGGATAAAATGCTTTAGAAAATGCTCTGTGCTTGTTTAAATACCAGCCATCATTCATGCCAAAGGGGTTTAAACAGAGAAGTCTGAGTCTTTGTGGTGAAATATATATCTGGCTGCATGAGTTGTCTCACTTGGCTCCCTGCAATCCATCCAGAGTGTCAGCCCCAAATTACATGGGCTCTCTAAATGAGAGGGGGAGCAGCAAAGGGGTGTATGTGTATATAGGCATTATATAGCTATTTATAAAATGTTTGGGATTAATAACAGGTGTCTTTTAAATGGTGGAGAAAGACAAACTGAATTCCTCTTGAGCAAAATCAATGATTTAGGCCTCCTACACAGATGAACTTGGTTGAGAATTGGAGAGGTGTTTTTCTGCACCAATGATAGTAGCAAGACTGGATCTCCTGGGGTGATGGACAGGCTGTCTGTGGTAGGAACAAGCAAAACTGCTCCTGTCTCCATTTCTGGGGTGGCTGGAAAGGAGCTGGAGTTCGGACTCCACCTGAGTTGTGCCCAGGAGCAGATTGAGATGGCAACGAGACATTCTACATGTGATTTTTTTTTTCCCTCTTTTACTTCAAATTCACTTAATTGTATTTCATGTTGAGCAGAACACCCAACCTAACAAGTAGCCGGGCTGGAGCTGAGCTGCTGGAGCCAGGTGGGCTCAATCCTGCTCCAGAGGGATAGTTCAGGCAGCATCAAGAGGTGGGTCAAGATATGAGTGTGATGTGGATATAGGGAGACAGGCTGTATAGCACAGAATATTGATGGGTTCTGCTGTGTGTCACTGGGAGGCAATTCAAGGCTCCTGCAGCACTTGGGCTCATTCTGACCTTGGTCTGGGGCTCTGCAGTGAAGGATGGGCAGCATGGAGCTGATTTACTGTCCAGGCTGAATTACCTGAGAAAGCAGCAGCTTGTCCACCGTTCTCTGACGTTTGCTGCTCCCCAGACAGGTGGGGACTGGGGGCTGGAGGAAGGCAGCCCAATGATTCCTGCACTGCAGGAATCAGAAGGGAAGAAGGATGTGAGTCTCACCCCTCTGGAAGCTCTGCTGCCAAGGCTGGAGGAGAAGGTGGTTCTCCCCCCTGCATCTCAGTCTTCCCAAGCCCTGACTCTACTACTGCTGTGATGTGTGACAGGCTTTTAGGCACCCAATGTGCCAATCCCTTTCTGGATTCCTCCTGGCCCAGAAATGTTTCTATAAAAGGCTCCTTCTGCCTTTATGTGGGGTGCACATGAGCCTTGTTGCAGTTCCCAATAAGTCTTAAAGCCCAGTGGGTGTTTTGCCTTTGATGCCAACATTAGTCCAGGTCAGCAGATCACATGGTACCAAGTACCCTGGCTCAACCCCTGGGTGTCTTAGTGATTTCCTTGGCTTGGATCTAATTTTTGTCACTGGCTGCAAATTATTCTCAAATCGTTGAGCTGTGGCCCAGAGACTTAAATTGCTAGCCAAGACTTGCTTTGACTTATTAACAGCTGCAGTTGGCACTTCTTGTCCCATCTGTCTCTGGGAAGACTCCTGCTCCTCTCTAAGCCTCAGTACAAGGAGCAGCAGTGTAACTCCTGCACTGGAGAGCCAGAAGGCTGTGAAGGGCTCTGTCATCCTCTGATTCCCCGTGTGGATCGGAGTTGATGGAAAGGACGTGGGCAGGGGCATTCTGAGCCATAGAAATACCTGAGAATGTTCCTACAGCTGAGAGTGCCCAGGGGACACCTGGAAGGGGCACAAGCCCTGGAACTGGTGTGCTGTGTAAGTCCTGCTGGTGCCCCCCTGCATGTGGATGGGGACTGGGTGTAGCACAGTGCTCTGGGTGCTAATTCCAAGTCAAATGGCTGTTTCTGTGCTGCTGCTTCTGTGGCTGGTGTTAAAATTATCCCCTGAAATGTTCCTTGATGTTATAAATAGCCTGCTTCAGAGGCTGAGAGGCACATGCTTTGTCCCTCTCTAGCTCTGTGGATGTGGTAGTGCCCCAGCTGAGGGTTAATGAACCTCCCAGGACTGGCAGGGCCATAACTCTCCCTCCCTGCGTGTAAGCAGGGCCCTCACTGAATGTTTCCTGTCTGGATCAGGAGACCGGAGCACACAACTCACAGTCCATGTGCAGGAGTTATCCACTTGTTTTGCACAGGAAAATGAGAATTCAGGTTCCATCTATCCATGTGGGGTGGATTTTGGGTATCTGGTGCTTTAACGTCCTTCCAAGATTGCAGCACCACAATTCCTGTTACTGTGGTGGGAATGCAGCTGGATCCAGTGAGACTGAGCTCAGAGTTTGTATTCCCAGGGTTGTGCCTGGCAAACTGCATGAGTCAATCCAGGGAGCTGAGGGCTTTGGGTTACAGGGGAAGCCAGACCATCACTGGGCTTCTTGGTGTAACTTGAGCCTCTGGGTTGCTCAGTGCTGGGGATGCTCCTGCCTGTGTCCTTCATGCTCAGAGCAGCCACATCTTGTCCTGGCTCCAGCCCTGGCAAGGTATTCCCAAAGCCTTCTGGAAAGGACTGGGCAGTAGGTAGAGGTATGGAGAGGCAGAAAAAAGTCACATGACTTGTGTGCACATCTTAGAGATGCAAAAGCCAGCAGCCTTCTCCTCCTTTGCCTTCTGCATTCCCCAAATGTGGTTTAATCAAGTTTTGGTTAGCCTTTTCCTAGGTATTGTTCCATGCTGGAGGTTGCTGTAGTCCTGTAGATGGACTCATGGCTTTGCAATGCAAAAAAATCCTCAGGCTACATGTGTGTGGAAGATGATTTATTGCTCTTGATAATCAATTTGTTACTGTGGTTGTTTCAGGTTAATCAGGTTATTAATATCCTGAAACCTACTGGAGTGCAATTTCATTCCATGGAGCCCAAACTGTGCTGCTGTGCCCCTGCCCGTGGCACAGTGAGGCAGATCATTGCAGCCTCTGCTCCAGCAGCTCTGGAACTCAATGGCCACGTAGCCCTGGGCTGGTTTGGTGGTGACCAAGAGCTGCAGAGCTCATCCTGCCAGCAGAAGGCTCGATGCTGGGTGAAGCGTGAAGCTGATGGATGAAGTAGTGGAAAAACTGATTGATTTTTATTTTTCCCTGCAGCTCAGAGCTGTCTGGCAAATCACAGTGGAAATCAAGTGGGGTTTTGATCTGTGGGGGGAAGAGCAGGGAGGGAATGAGGGGGTAATTCAGGTAAACTGGGCATTTCACTTCACTCTGCAATGAACTGTGTAATTAAAAGTCAAAAAGTGGGTCTACAGCATGGCCAAAGCAGTGCAGCAGCCTTTGGGTCATCTGACAAACATCAGGACCACGGGAGGGTCGTGCTGGCTGTCAGTTTATTTTTGGCTTTTTTCCTGTAGGCCCACATGAGTGGAAAGGGACAGGAAGCACAGGGATATAGAGCTTGAGTTTTCAAAGGCACTTAGGCTAAATATAGAAATTGGTTATTAAGATTTTTCCATGAATGTTGTAAACAAATTAGTTCCACTAGGCAGCTATCTGCGTGCGTAGTTGCTCATCTACCTCTGAAAAGCCTTCCTTGAACAGCTATTTGCTGTCTGACTTCAGGCTTCAAATTCTGCTGCGCCGTGAGTGAAGGGAAGTTCACCTTCCTGGGGTAATTCAGAGCATTTGGTTGAACTTCTGCAGTGAAGGGTCTGTTGCTCCACTGACTTCATGGAGACAAATCTTCTCCATTTAGCAGGCAGGAGAGCTGCAGTTGGCTGATGTGAGCAGTCCCACGAGGAACCTGCACATCAGCAACGCTCGTTGTACATCTCATCGTACATCTCATCAGGCCCCAGAGGCAAGTGGGATATTTCCTCAAGCTCCAGGCAGCGTCACTCGGATGTTTCTCAGCATAACTTTTGCTTGAACAAGTGAGAGGAAGGATCCCCCAGCATCCACAGCTCTTCCCCTGAGGCCTCAAAATACATGGGCTGTTTGACATCACTGCTGTGGTGTTTTGTTGCTGTCACAGATTTCCATTTCTCCTGAGCTAATGATAAGCATCCAAATTAAACTGCGGCCTCAGACGTTTCTGATCTTTCCAGGCAGGATTGATAATGAGTCTGATGCTGTGGTGTGTCATTTACTCAAACATCTCAAAGCTCCAAACAATCTATGTACCCAGGGATTGTATCATCCATCATGAATCCAGCAGTGGCTGTACCATTCTACACACTGACATTACTCAGGGACTTGGGGCAGAGAAAGCAGAGCTCAAAAGCTGAGAGATTTTTTTGTGGTGGGTAAAACAAGATTTTTCTGTGTGTTTCCTCCCACTGGAGCAGAAGTAATACTCTTGTTCTTGCAGAGGTTGATGAAGAACTTGCACTTGCCTTCAGCAGTCCAAGCTTTGGGGTTGGTATTTCTTACCATATTTTTTCTTCTTTTCTTTCCCCTTTCTTTCCCCTTTCTTTCCCCTTTCTTTCCCCTTTCTTTCCCCTTTCTTTCCCCTTTCTTTCCCCTTTCTTTCCCCTTTCTTTCCCCTTTCTTTCCCCCCCCAGGAATCCTGAATGTCTCTGTGGATGTTGGATACAATGGGTCCCACAGAGGCAACTGCCCCTCAGGGAATGCTCTGTCATGTGTCAAACTAATGACTCTCTCCAGACACTTCCTTGGTAAAGGACACTTCACCTTGGATTAAGCATAGATGCCAGTAGATGTCAAGGAAATATGACTGGAGATTTCTTTAGGTAGACAAGGAGTTAATAAGGTCTGCTGGCATTTCCTCACAACAGAGGCATATGTAATCAGAGCTGGCTCTTCTGAAGAGATCCTGAGTTATGTGAAATGGAGACTGGTGGGTGTAAGGGCTTAAAGATCACAGTTGCCTCTCTCAGACCACAGGTGGACTTTGCCATGAGATAAACTCAAAGTGGAGTGACAGGAAGGCAATGACTCCAAGACTGAGGAGGCAAGATCAGTCAGGAAATGCATCCAGACAAAAATTTCCGCTGTGGCAAACTGTAAAGAAGCAATTGCTGGTACACAGATCGCTGGCCAAACAAAGCTCACCCCAAGTTATGGGACACGTGGCATCTGTGGCCACCGAGGAGCACCAAAGCCCCACTCTGTGGACACCTAGAACTTGGTCTGTAAGTTAAACCACCACGGTGAGAACTTGAGATCAGAACAATTGTCCGGGGTTATCTCTGACAAATGGGGAGGTAAACAAAGCTGGGGGAGAAGAATGGAGCACCGGCAAGGGACACAAAGAACTCTGAGGAAAGCTGTGCTGAGGTGAGCTCGGGCTGGGTACCAGGTGATTCTGGCAGGGGGGGATCGTGACTGCTCATTGAAAGGAGGAGACAGGCTGAGCATGGGGCTAATTAGCACTGGAATCGAGAGACTCATTTAACCACTTCAACAGGAGAACTGTGTGGCCAACGAGAATTAATTGCTTTGTTTGTTAAAGTGTACATGTAGAGACAAGTTTTTAACAGTTTTGGGACCCCCTGCCACTGAGAAGCCCAGGGTGAATAAATTGCTTTGTCCTGCAGGATTTAATGATGCCAAATTAGATGTATTTATATAAAATGAATTACTTATTATGACAAATGGACAGACAACTTTGATCAAGATCTTTGATTTGTTCTCTTATTTACTACACAGTGTAAAAGATAAAAGCCTATTATAAGGTATAATAGAGCATAAAATAGTATAGTGCACTGTATCAAAGAAATTATATTAAAGCAATGGTATTAAAGCCAGCAAAAAGAAACAATCATTAAATAGAGATTGATATTTGAGTCAAATTCTTGGTGTAGGTCAGGTACAGGCAAGTGGTACTGACTTGTGCACCTCAGGGTCTAATTGATTTCTGTGTAAATTCTACTGCTGTGCTGTTCTTAGTTTTCTAATACTCTGTTTACATCTTTAAAATATCCCTTTGAGTTGCTGCTAATTAATAATTGTTCATTGGTTGTCTTTTAATGATGAATTAATGATAATTTATCAACATCCAACAGCTGCATCATCTCAATGCCTTGAAGTGATTCCTGTTAATGAACTAAACCACAGAAAAGAGACCAGCTTGGTTCCCAGGCATTAACACAAAACCTCCTTAAAAGAGTAGACAATTGCCCAAATTGCACAGAATAACAGCTTAAGTTGGGGAATGGAGAGTAATAACATATCCAATTGGAAGTGTAAGGGAATTTAGAGAGGAAAAATGTAATTACCTGATTTGGACAGAAGCCAGAGACTGTTTAAAATCTCATTCTTCTGAAATGTGTCTGGGAATTCTTAATGACTTAGGGATCATAAGACATGGCACATGTTTTCTGGGCTTGGAAACTAAAAGAAAATAAAGATAAGCTTTATTTTTTCCTGATTCTAGAAACATCTGGTATTTCAGGAACCTGTGTGACCCATGCTTGGAGTTGTGACGCAGCACAGAACAAAAGCAGAAAGAGTCAAAATGCAGCTCAGAAAAGAAAATAAGTCTTCAATGCCTACAAAAAAATAAAAAAAACCCAAAACTTTTGGAAGAAGAATATTAAGAAATGTTTCATATAATTTTCATTACTGTGACCTGTGGAAGAAGGCAAAGAAACAGAAAATGCTTTTATTTATTTAATAGTTTAGTCCTCCTGAAGGGTCAGACAGTGTGTCCATGGGCAGGATGGGCTTGCCTGGCAACCATCCTCGGAGAAGGACAACTCTAACCCCAAATCCTGTACCATCAGCTGGGCAGGTTTGAGAATCGGGAATGTCGGGGTTTTTTTTGGGGGGGTGTAACAAGTGAGTAGCAATTTTTTAAGATTTTAAGTGAATGGCAGAGTTGATCAAACAACTTATGGATTCACATGTGTTTCATGTGACACACACTATGAGGTTTCAAAGAGCTTTTGGGCAATTGTAAATTAGAAAGCACCACAAAAGACTGTTTTACATACGAACTGTTACTGACTCATTTGTTAACTCTCAAAATTAAATTGCTGAAACTACATCACAATTTTTTTTTTTTTTGGCAACCCAAATCTGAAATTTGGGAGGGATTTTTGTCTGAAGACTTAGTGGGATCATAGCCAGGGTATTTCTGGGGCAGAAAAGGGCAGTGTTATCATCATTACTTTACAAGAGAGAAGCTGTGAGTCTGAAAATGACCTTCACCCAGGAGAAAAATAAGCCCCTAGTGCTGGCTGTGACTTCAGGGCATAGTTCCAAACCCTGACTGCTCCTTCAGAGCCTCCTGCTCTGTGGTCAGGTCAAGTGCTGTAATTTGCAGCAGGGAACACCCTTGAAAGACAAATGTGAACAGTTAATGAGGATGGTGCATTTCCAATTGGGAGTGGGATTAAGGGGTGTCACCTGAAGGTGTCAGGGGGAGAGTTTAATGGCTTTTGGCAGAGGTCTGGGGTGAGAGGAGTGTAGGGCCTCCTCAGGTTTGGGGTCAGAGGAGAAGAATCTCCTACTTGGGTTGTTACTGATGTAAATGAGCCTGGATCTGCCCCAGCTGAACCCCACTACATTTTTTTTTTTTTATGTGATGTATTTTGGAATAGAGACAGAATGCCAGGGACGGTTGGAACCAGAGAAGGTTCCTTCCAACCCCACACGTTTTTGCTACCCCCTTCTGTCCTCTCTGATACTCAGCACAGCCCCTGAGCTGTGTCACCTTGGCTGTCCCCTGCCCTGTCTGTGCCAGCTGCTGGGGGTTTTCCCTTACACCAGCTGTCCCTGCTTCCCATGCCCCAGCCCAGGCTGGCTGCAAACCCCAAAGTTACAGCTGCTCTGCTGCTTTTTTATTTTATCTTTGTTTTCCTGAAGCGAATACACCCCTGGATGGACGTGCCTGCTAATCCCAGTTAAGTTAATGGCTGGGCCTGACTGAAGGTCACCCTGAAAACACTCATAATTCCTATTCAGCACTATAAATATGCATTTGATTCATCCTCTCTGCTCCCTTCCATGGTGATGAGTCACTGTCCTGGCTCTGATGCTCCATCAGAGCCCATGTTATCCCACAATAAATGCAATTTATGCTCCGAAAGGTGGTGGGGGAGCTGCGTTTGGGACTTTAATGGGCAGGATGGGGTAAAGTTTGGGGGTCACTCTGGAGGGGGTGTCCAGGGTGGTTATACACTCCGGTTCTAACCTTTCCCGTGTCTGTGGGGCCCTGCTCGTGGTGACATGAGCACAGGAGATGGTGCCACAACCCACAGGGGACTGAAGAGGAGCCTCATGTGGCCTCCTCCCCAAGGCATTGCTGCGCCACCCAGGATTCATCATCATCATCATCATGGACAGACTTTGTGAATGAAGATTTGGGAGGGTTTTACCCACGCTTCCTGCAAGCTCTGATGGCTGATAAGACCAATGCGAGAGAGGCAAGTCTGGTTGCAAAAGGCACAGCAGAAAGTCTCTGTAGGAGGCACTGTCAAGGCACGGCTCTTTCTGTGTTGTCTTTTCTCCTCCAGACTGAGTCTGCGTGCGGTTCCAAAGGAGACAGCAGCGTTATAGATTGTGTGTCTCCACGACTCCTGATTGGAGGCCAGAGTGGAGCACTGATGGTGGTCACTATGGCCAAGGCTGAGGTGTTGTTTCAGACAGTCCTTGTATCTCTTCTTGGGGACTCCTCTCTTG
>VXAU01001757.1:2973605-3051111 GCA_013399695.1 Formicarius rufipectus | reverse complement strand
CTCTGCAACGCAGGATGTTAAACGCTGCAGAGCTGTTTCTGTGTGGGCAACCACGAAACAAACCAACCCAACTCGGCACCGCGTTCCTGCCGGGGTGGAAGGCTCAGTGCCCGAACATGGGCCGGCGATTTGGAGGCGGAGCGGGCAAAGGAGACTCGAGCAGGTCCATGAAGACAGACAGACCTCGCCCCGGCTCGGGCGGGGCCCTCAGAACGCCGGGGGCGGGGCCTGGGGCGGGGCAGGACGGGGCCTCAGGGCGTTGCCGTGGCGATGGGGCGTGGCCAAGGCGGAGGGGCGCGGCCTCCGCGGCTCCAGTGACATCTGCTGGACGGGGCGTGTCTCTGGGCGTGGCCTGTGCGGTGGGAGCGTGTCGATGGGCGTGCCTAACTGTACCTCAGCCTATCAGCGAGTGTGTATCCACGCCTGTGGGCGTATCCTCGCCACTGGTGGGCGAGGCCATAGCCGTGTCTCCGCCCCCCCCGGGTGAGCCCCTCAGACGCGGCACCGCCCACGGCCCGAGCGGACGGGCGGTCTGTTGGAGGCGCCGCCATGGCGAGCCAGTCGCAGGGCATCCAGCAGCTGCTGCAGGCCGAGAAACGCGCCGCGGAGAAGGTGGCCGAGGCCCGCAAGCGTGAGTGCGGCACGGCATGGCCCCCCTGAGGCGACAGGGGAGGCTGGCCTGCCCCGGCGCGTCGCGGCCTATGCCGGCGCGGCCGCCTCAGGCCTTGCGGCCCGACCGTGGGTGCGCGGGGAGCGCGGTGGGGGCTGTGTCGGTGTGTGACGGGGTCGCACCCACTGCGGGACTCTCGTGCCAGGCCCGGAGCAGGTCTCGAAGCAGCCCGGTGACTCCTGGGCCTCTCACTGGCAGAGCCCCGGCCTGGGCACAGCGGGGGCTTCGCTTGGGGATACCTGTGCTTATTTCGGTGCTTCCCACTTTAACTTTTTGATGAAAACAGTGTGTTTCCCATCCATGGTTAGGCTTTTCGTAGAGCTGCGGGCTATTCCCGCGTGATCCACGTTAACTTTTCCTTTAAGTGTGAGAAATTCCGGTTACAGCTGTGCTGAGCTTTGCAATGTTTTCCTACTTCAAACGTCTATCTGTCTATCTATCTATCTGTCTGTCTCTATCGCTCTATCTACGTTTATATCTATTTAAATATCTATATCTATATATGTCTGTATCTATCTGACTATATTTAAATATGTATCTGCCTTTACCTGTCTATATTTATATCCTTCTACATCCATTTAATTCTGTCTCTGTCCATATCTATCTATGTCTATATCTATTTAAATATCTATCATCTATCTATATGTGTCTATATCTGTCTATATATCTATTTAAATCTCTGTCATCTATCTATATCTGTATTTAAGTCTCTATCATCTGTATCTATCTATATCTACTTGTATCTATTTAAATCTATATCCATTAATGTATGTATCTACCTGTCTGTCTGTCTATCTATCTATCTATCCATCCATCCATCCATCCATCCATCCCTCCCTATATCTGTCTGTATTTATCTCTGTGCCCTGTTGTGGTTCAGTGCCCTGACAGTGTTGCAAGCAGTGGATTGTTTGTACTTCACTCCAGTGATGGCAAATCTTGGAGGGGAGAACGAGGTGGAAAGTCCCAGAGGGGAAGTTGGGGCTGGGGCAAAGCTAAGGCTTAATGTTCTTTGTGCTCTGCCCTTTTGGGGGCTCTCTGAGGGGCTGCAGGTTTGGGTGGGCTCGGGCAATGCCAGCCGTGGATCTAGACTGAAAGCAGAACACCTTGGGAGTGTCCCTGTGCAGAAGAATTGGGGCGGGGGGTGTCTCATGGATAAAAAGCTGGATGTGCCCTGGCCACATGCAGTGGCAGCCAGGAAGTAACTGTGTCCTGGGCTGGTCCCACAGTGTGGGCAGCAGGAAAAGGGGGGGATTCTGCCCTTCTGCCCCCTCAGGTGACACCCCACCTGCAGAGCTGCCTCCAGGCCTGGGGGCCAGCACAGGAAGCACATAGGACTGCTGGAGTGAGTACAGAGGAAGAACAGGATGGTCAGAGGGATGGAGCAGCTCTTCTGAGAAGAAAGGATGGGACAATTGGGGTTGTTCAGCCTGGAGAAGAGAAGGCTCTAGAGAGATCTCAGAACCCCTTCCAGTGGCTAAAGGGAGCTTGTAAAAAGGAGGGAGAGGGGCTTTTTGTATAGGCAGAGAGTGACAGGACAGGGGGCAGTGATTCTAAACTGACAGAGAGCACGGTTAGATGGGATATTGGGAAGAAATTCTTGACTGTGAGGGTGAGGAGGCCCTGGCACAGATTGCCCAGAGAAACTGTGGCTGCCCCATCCCTGGAAGTGTCCAAGGCCATGTTGGACAAGACTTGGAATAACTTGGTCTAGTGGAAGGTGTCCCTGCATGATCCCCCCATGGCAGGGGGTGGAAAGAGATGCTCTTTAAGGTCCCTCCCAACCCAAACCATTTTGTGATTCACTGTGTTGATAAAGCCAGACCTGAACATTGCCCAGTATATCCACCTCCTCATAGAACCTCTGCTTTGCTCCGTGGTGGAAGCTCCTGGTGTGGTGAGCTTGGCCATGCTTTGGTGTGGTGACCAGCAGACACTGAGGGTGCTTGGCTGGTGCCTCCTACCCAAGAAGCTGCTGCAGCAGCAAACTGTGGTGATAGTTGTGCATGGGGGAGCTGGAGGGCTGTGGGGAAACAGGCTCTTCGTGCTTCCTCTTTATTTGCCTGGGCTTGTTCTCTGGGAGCAGGGAAGAACCGGAGGCTGAAGCAGGCCAAGGAGGAGGCCCAGGCAGAGATCGAGCAGTACCGCCTGCAGCGGGAGAAGGAATTCAAGGCCAAGGAGGCAGCGGTGGGTTTTCTGCCCCATTCATTGCCCTGCAGCCCCTCAGCCTTGTCTTTGGGTTTACTTTGGGGTGGAGGGTGTTGCAGGAGCAGCACTTCCATAAGTGCCTTCCTGTGATGCACAGCCACATGGCACGGAAAAACCAGTGGGAGTGACTCAGACTGTGCTGCATTCCACCTCAACAGTCAGGGAATTACCCAAATGAACTCACGGGCTGGCTGGTGCCCTGATGGGTGACAGCCTCCCAAAACCTGCCCTGTGTAGCAGGGTCCAAAAAGAGACCATGATCACTCCTGTCACAGGCTGGTTTCTGTGGTGCTGCTGAAGTGGGAACCACTTGCCTCGTAGCTGTTGCTCTTGCTGAGGCAGCTCTGAGGCTTGTGTTCCGCTCAGTAGCGTTGCCTGCTTTGTCCCAAGGGCTGTGTCCTTCCCTTCTGAGCAAGAGGAGGTATTCCCAAAAGCCCCTCCAGCAGCTGAGGTTGGTTGCACTGCCCATGTGCCCCTGACAGTTCCAGAAACCTCAGGAAAATGACCTGGCATCCTCCCCTCTGTCCATCCTGTGGTTAGGACCCTTACACCTCCTCTGCTTCTGCATGATCACCTCAGTGGGTCAGGAATAATTTTCACAATTGCTTCCTAGCTTGGCTCAGTGGTGATGTGATCCCAGGCAAGCCCAGGCTGTTACAGCAGATTTCACTGCCTGTCAGCTGGTATTGTTGCACTCATCGTTTTCCACAGAGAAGAAGTTGAGTCCCAGAGTGTTTGTCTCCTGGTCCTATTTCTCATTTTTAATGGGAATTTTCTCTCTCTGCCCTCACTGATGGGGAGAGAAGGGCACTTTAAGATGGGAGGTGTTGCCCACCGTCCTGTTAAAGCCAGAGAAGAGTCTGAGTGGGAAGAGACCCCCAAGGACCATCCAGTCCAGCTCCTGGCCCTGCACAGACACCCCAACAATCCCACCCTGTCACTCAAAGCATTTCCCAAACCCTCCTGGAGCTCTGGCAGCCTCGGAGCTGTGCCTACTGCCCTGGGGAGCCTGGTCAGTGCCCACCACCCTCTGGGGGAAGGACCTTTCCCTGAGATCCCACCTAACCCTGCCCTGGCACAGCTCCACCCATTCCCTCAGGTCCTGTCAATGGTTACAAGAGAGGAAGGCAGAAATTCCTACAAGGATTCTCCAGGGGTAGAAGGAATGGGTTGATGTGAATTGTGGTTAAACTAACTCAGAGTTGTTTTTTTTGCACTTTTCTTGCACTCTGGAGCAGTAGTGCCCAGAAGTTCCAGGTTCTAATTATCTGTACAACAGAACCTTTATTTTGGGCACTCTTTAGAGGCTCGTACTCTAAACTGATAATGAATAAATATCTCCATGGCAGGGAGTTGGAACAAGATAATCTTTAAGGTCTCTTCCAACCCAAACCATTCATTCTATAAAAGAGAAGAAAAGACAGGGGCTAAGGATGAAATACAAACCTGGCCAAGTTTAGGGTGAAATCTGAGCAAAAAATCTAACAGTGCTTATATTTTTTTAACAAAAACATCAACATTAATCTTCTCTCAACAAAGATTAATGTCTGAGATTTCCTGAGACAGTTTAAAAACCCCAAAAGGCAGAGCTTGGTGTGGTGATTTCAATGTCACACTACTCACACGTCAGCTTCCTCTTTCCTTTGCTGTTTGTAGGCACTCGGATCTCATGGCAGCTGCACCACTGAAGTTGAGAAGGAGACCCAGGAGAAGATGAGTGTAATTCAGCAGAACTTCCAGAAGAACCGTGAGGTGGTCCTGTCCCAGCTGCTGTCCCTTGTGTGTGACATCAAACCCGAAATCCATGTGAATTATCGCATCAATGGGTAGTGGGGGAAGAGGGAACCACTGTACTGGAAGTGCTGGGAATAATGTCTCAGCTTCAGATGGAATGTACAGCTCTTAGCCATACCTTAACTTTCCTCCTTGTCCATGTGTTAAATTATTTCAGTGAGCTGTTGAAGTTCTCTTAGTTTCTCTTTTGACACGGATTCAGAGATTATTCAAACATTAAATGGCCCTGTCTCACATCTGTGCTAAGTTATTAAATACATATTCCAGTTGGTGAATCAATGTTCCCTCAAGTAGAAAGGAGAGAGACAGTCTGGCCAAATTCAAATGAACAGCCCATGTCAGTACTTGTTAAACCTGTATAACTGTGTTCTCCTTGACCAAATTGCATTTTCCAGGGTGTTAAAGCTTTGTACAGAGTTTAAACCCTCTAGGAAGGATTCTCTGGCTGTGCAGTGCTGGCTGGTCATTGTCAGGTGCTTGAGTTTGTGTTGAATACCCTCTGTATATTCTGCTGTTAGCTTGAGGTACAAGTCTGGCACTGTGACATCTGCAAGTAAAACTCTTCACTCCAAAGCCTCCTGTCAGTCTGATTGTTCCTACTAACTTTTCCTGGGAATGCTTGGCAGGTCTCTGTGTGCACCCTATGAGTCTGGGCCCTTCAGAGTGGCCACCAAGTGTTGATAAGAGTAAGACAGCAACTCTCTGAAGGTCGCAGCAGGTAAGTTCAAACCCATTACAGAGCTCCTCCTCTTGGCTCCAGTGTGATGCTTTACCTGCCAGATCATTCTGAAAACCTTCAGGAACAAATGTTCTTGTGACCATTAGGGGAAATAAAGTGTTGCCAATTCATTGGAATAGTTTGATAGCCAGGTGCTGAGCAGTAATTATCCTTCCTTTGGCCCAAGGTCATCCTGTATCCTGCAGCATCCTGTGCCTGGGAACTGTGGAAAAGAAGTGTCTTGGGATTGTCCTGCATCACTTTCTAGCTCCTCAGTCAAAAGCACATACAAATACATCAGGGGGTTTCACATTTCAGTAGTTTCTTCCTCTCCCACCAGCAGAATGTTAACTGCAGCTTTGCTTTCTCGTTGAGTTCCATGTCAGACTTTTTGCATAGCAGGGACTTCAGTCAATGTGTCCCTGATGAGACCCACAAGTTGTGCAATCAGGAGCTGCACAAGGAACCTCATTGATGCTGTTCTGTTCCTCAGAACATCCTGTATTTCCACAGCCCCTCAGCCTTGCAAAGTCTCTTGAACCTCTGGGCTGTGACTGGGAGGGAGGAAAGGATGGCTGTGAATCCTGGAGGCACTGAAGGAGCAGAGTGCTGTGGTGTCTCCTGGAATATCTTATGGTGGTGCACTGTACTCCTGAAAGGATCTCTTCAGGCATTCAAGCTTTAGACAGGTTGTAAACTTGAAGCAAAAGCTTCCTGCAAAGTCAAACGTGCCAGGCTGGGGAAGAAACCAGGTGGGTACAAGCAGAAGAGGATCACAGCAGTTTTAATCAGTCTCGTGTAATGACTGGAGAGGTGCTGTGGCCTCTTAAAAGGTTGCAGCCATGTTAATTCTTGTCTGTCCTTTGGAGATGAAACATTTTCCTGTTGAGAGCAGGTGCTCAGGCTCCAGCATGACACTGCTCATGAAAGCCCTCCTAGCTTGGGGCTGTAATTAGAAATTTCATCCCCTTTGTTACCAGTGACAGGCACGTGCTCTGGCCAGAAAAACTACAGTGTATGCCCCACTTTCTCCTGGTTCATAAGTTTCCCTTTGTTAATGAGGACTTTATCCTTCTTTCTAGAACAGTGAGAGGCAGGAGAAAAGGAGAAATGTGACCCTCCCCCATTATTTCTTCTGGGCAAATGTGCTATGAAGACACTCCCTTTAGAACGTGCAGAAGTGTTAAGGTATTGGAAGAATAACAATTGTCTGTAATATTTCCTTGAAACTTAACTGTTGAGGATTACTCCAAGTCTGCACCGAAGGAAGGATTTCCAATTACTTCCCTCCAGGAAGGCTGGCTTTGTTTGCAGTGTAGAGATTTCATTTCAAATTGATGTTCTTCTATCTTGCCCTGTGATGCTTTGGGAAAGGGAGCCCTACTGCTCTCTGAGTGCCTAAGCCAGGTTGTGCCACGAAAATACTCTGCAGGGAACATTCTTCTGACAGAGGTATGGAGTGGGAAAGGTGGCTTCTTGCCTCTGAAATCTGATTTTCTAGATGTTCTGCAGTAAGTTGGAGGAGTAGGAGTGAGACCTAAGCTGACTGCTGGAACAAATCTGTACCTGAATTTTCTCTGCTGCTCCTCTGCCCAAAGGAGCTGTGGCTGCCCCATCTCTGGAAGTGTTCAAGAGATGGATAGAGCTTGGAGCAACCTGTCTGTGGAAGATGTCTCTGCCCATGGCAGGGGGTGGAAATGAGATTTAAGGTCCCTCCCAACCCAAACCAGTCTGTAATTCTGTGAAAATCCCTGATGTTCACGAGCCACGACCTTGTACCACAAGCATTTCTTGTACCACAGAAGAGCCAGAAACTGGTTTGGGTACACCCACCACTGCCTGATTCCCTTCATTTGAGCTCCCATCCCTGGAAATAGCACTTGACTGCCAGGAATATCAGAGTCCTGGTGCTGCAGGGAGGTAAAAAGGGATCAGCACTCACGTCTTGTTTTCCTTCTGTGAGGGGCTGCTTCTGTTGATTTCTCCCAGTTAAAACTGCTCACAAATAAACACCTTCCTGGGATCAGGCCAGGGCAGACCAGGATTTACACAGTGCAGTTTGCCTCTGGTCGCATCTGTGTCCATCAGCAACAGTCTGGAGTTGGTTTTTGTGGAATTTCAGGCATTATCTGTAGATTTAAAGAATTAATACTTGTCACTTTTAACATGCCATTGAGAAGGTGTGTCATCTGCACAGGCACCAGATGGACAAATGACATTAATACCAGGATATGAGTGTCATCAGGATGGCTTAACATGCACTCTGAGGTACAATTAGGACACATATTGGTGTTGCTTGAAGCCAGAGTTCATTTTTAAGGCACGTCTGTATTGGCAGAGTTTGCCTCCCACTCTGCTCACACTGTCCATCTGAAGGTCATGTCTCCTCCTCTCTGTTGCCCATTCAGGTGAGGAATTGAGCTCAGCATCCCTCTGGGAGGGGGCATCAAAGCCCCCCGGTCAGGTCCACCGCCTCTGCCCTGTCTGATGATGCTGGGTGGTTGCCTGCCAGGATGGGTTTGATCCCCTGTGCCTTTGTTTCAGTTAAATCCAAAAACGTGAGAGAAAGGGCAAGTAATGAATAGGGGGTGTGCAGTGAGGGCAGGGGGTCCAAGGGTAGGCCCACTGAGGGCTGTGGCCACAGGGCCAGCATTAAACCTGCTCATTTTTCCTCTTTACTGCTATTTTCTCCATCTGGAATCTCTTTCCCACTTACCTGACATCACCAGTTCTTGTATTGATAAATAATGAGACAAGCCTAGAACCCACTAATCCGAGCCGAGGATTTGACTTCAAGGTATTAACAAACAGAATAGACTATCAAGAACCCCCAGGATCAATACTTTGTTGAAAAAGTTCCCCCAACTAATCCAAACAAGGAGCAAAATGTAATCTTTCTCTGAGGTTGAAAGGAGAAAGTGCTAATTTCATGCAGAAAAGATTGTATGTTGGACAGGCATAGGAATAGAAAATAAATTGGTATTAAATTTCATTCCTCTGCCTCAAAATAATCTAATAAAACATCTTCTGGATCAATAGCCAAATCATTATCTGAGGCACATAGTGAGCTTCCCTTCTTTTAATCTGAGATTCAGGAAAGAGGGCTATGCTAAAACGAAGAATACTTTAAGTCTTCATAGGAAAATGGCAGAAATAGGAAAAAAATATGAGAACCACGCTTTGTGCCTTAAGTAAGTGTCATTTTGAGTTTGAAACTTGTAATTTAGGCATATTGTGAGATGAATTTTTACATTTAATGACTGTCAATCTGTCAGCTTTGCTGAACTGTTTGGGAAAAGAAAAAAACAACCAAACAACCCAACAACTCAGAGTCTGTGAAAGGACTTTGTGTGCAGTAAGGGCAAAACAAGGCTTTCAACAACTTTGTTCTCCTAATTAGGGCTCGCTAGGAGAAAAAAAATAGGACAAAGATGGCACAGTTATCCACTGAAAATGCAGTTTCATCAAAAGAAAATATGCTGTGCCAGTGCTGGCTGCAGTGAGCGCAGTCCAGACAAGGCTGATGGGGAGAGAAACTGCAACTGCGTACAGAGCGTGGCCAATAAAGCAACAATCACAGTGAGGGGTGTGCTATCAGCCTCCACATACTGCAGAAGGACTTCATCAAAACATCTAGTACACAGAGAATATGCCCTCGAGAGTCACGATAGGCAAAAGCAGACTAAAGTGTGTATATCTTGGTATTTAAAGCAGTAGAACTCAAAGGCACCTCAGAAATGATATTAAGAACGTGATGGGGGGTGATTTTATCCCTAAGGACAGGAGAGGTTGGGAAAAGTCTGGAAAGGCACTTCAAACAGCAGATATTTTTTTTTCCTCTGGAATCAGGTTCCCTGTAATATATTCATTAATGCAGCATGTGGAACAGGGAGTACAATGTATGTCCAAGGCACCAAGCTGGGAAGAGATACAAACAGTCCGGAGGAGTGAATCACAATTCCAAATGATCTTGGTAAGTGGGAGAAATGATCTGAGACCAACAGCATGAGAAATGTAACACCGACCTGAGAAAGGTGAAATCAAAAACACAAACTCCAGGCAATCCATAACCAGGTGCACAGCCCTGAAGAAACTGGGACAATGGGGCTGAACTCCCCCAGATTCACCAACTACTTTCGTAGTGTCACCAGATGTGTTGGTAGAGTCACCAGATGCTTTGGTAGTCACCAAAAGCGTTGGTAGAGTCACATTGGAGCAGTGTGGTCTAGTGGAAGGTTCTCTGCCCATGGCAAGGGGCTGGAACAAGGTGAGCTTTAAGGTCCCTTCCCACCAAGCTACCCTGGGATTGGAGCCTCAGTGAGTCTGGTGATCCCAACACTCCTCACAAATGGGCAGGAGCTTTCTGCTTGTGCTGAGGTGTTGATGCCAAGATCACATGCCTTGCCAAACAAGGGGTTTGTGGACACATTGCAGATAATTATTGATGTTGCTTTCAAGTTTATTGCCCCCCCAGGGCTTTGCCTGGAAAGCTGACAGTGCTCTTTGGAAGCTTCCCTGTAGGAATCTCTGCGTGGGTGAGAAGGGGAGGAAATGAAGCCAAAGGTTTTGATGAGGAGTGTTTGCAAAAGAACCCAAAGCTCTGCATGGCCCTGACCTGGGTGGGAATTGGAGCTGGGCCTGGAGCTGGTGACAGCAGCAGGGTTTATCTGATTTTTCTCAATACCTGGATGGTTTCGCTGTGCCAGTTGCCAGTTTCCACTGTGCCAAGGATCCCATGGTAAGCAGCTTTAGAGTCGTTCCTGTGATGAACACATTGTCCAGCAATGCCTACAGCAGGCAGGGCTGCAGAAACCCATCCCTGCAAGAGAAGAAGGGCCCTTCCTCAGGAAAAGTGTGCACAGGCACTGCAAGGAGCTGCTTTTTCCTTTTTTAAAGCCCATTCACTAAAACTAGAGCTGTCCACAAGACACTGGGTTGGCTCTGTTTGGCCCTCCCTGGATCCTCCAGCTTTTGGGGAGCTCTGAAACCATGACTCCCAGGCTAAGGCACCTTCTTGGTGTGGTTTCTCTTTGCATGGAAGAAACAACTTCTCCAGCACGTGAAGCTGCTCCAGAGGGTCCATCTGACCACATGTCTGAGCCTTCTGCTTTTCTTCTGGAGCTGCTGGAGAGGAAAGTTGCTCCCTCTCAGCCCAGCCTCCTATTTTGAGGAGGGCTGCAGTTCTGGCCCTGCATGTTGTCCCTGTTCCTCTGGGCTTTAACATGACCTTTTGCCAAATGTGAGTGACCTGTTGAGATCTTCCTTTGCCTCTTCTGGTGTCTCCAGTCCTGTCAGCAGTTTCGCTTTCACAGACTCACAGCAGCTCTAATCTGATGCAACTGTGGGGTTTGTGAGTTCTGCCTGGCTGATTGAGGAGGACGAGGAGGAAAGTCTTCTGTCTGTGACACTGCACAGGCTTCAGGGTCCAGCTCCAGCTTTGGACCCCCACCTTGCCAAAGGTGAGGATGAATCCTAGGAAGAGAGGGTGGAATCTGCTCCTGTGGCTGCTTTTGGGGAACCGTAGAGGGTTAAAACCACATTTCTGAAACCAGCCCGGGGAAGAAGTCACGTGCACAAGGGAGATTTTGCAAGTTGGTGCTTGCAGCTCAGGGTAGTGAGAGGGAGGCAGTGGCACAGGCTGAGCTGTGCCTGCCTAGCCTGTGATCCCAGGAGACACAGGGAGAAGAGGGCCCTTCTCCAGCACAGGTTGGGGCTGCAGGACCAGAGACCTTCATGCTTGGTGGTGCCTTCCCAGGATCAGGTAAGGCTGTGCCAGCTGCTCTGGAAGTGAAGCAGGACTTGCTGAATATTTCTCTGCTGTTTAGTGAGGGCTTGGACATGTTTGGAGAAAAAAGGCTCCATAGCCTAAAGGAGGCCAAGTTACCAGAGAGACTTTGACATTGCATAAGGAATAGGAAGAGATGCAGAGACACAGCATAGGAGTCCAGTAGGTGAGAGGCTGCTCCTTGAGCTGGCACAGGAGGCACCAGGGGAAGATTTGGGGGACTCAAAATGGGCAGTTCTGCAGTAAAAGGCAGCAGAGATGAACAAGGGCTGTGCTGCACAGGGAGGTGAAAGCAAAGCTGCTTTGGCCAAGGAGTTTATCCTGGCTGGGGAGGCTCTTTCCCTCTTGCAGTTTCCTGATGGGCTGGGAATGGCTGAGTTGCCCTGACCCTGCTGCACCTTCACTGGCACCTCATGGGGACTGCCCTCCAGAGACCCCAAATTCTCCAAGGCATCTAAGCCAGAGGACCTCGATTCATCTCTAACTTTGTGTGCCAGCAGCAGCAACAGGGTGCTTGGTTTTAATTAGGTTTTCCTTGAGTTTCTAATTAGGTTCCTCTGGTTTTTTTTTGGTTTTGGTTTTGTTTTGGTGGGGGGTTTTTTTGTTTTGTTTTGGTTTTGTTTGGGTTTTTTGTTTGTTTGTTTTGTTTTTTGGTTGGTTGGTTTTTTGTTTGTTTTGTTTTGTTTTTCCCCACTCTTTGCTGCTGTTTTCTGCTGGCTTTTCTGTTTTGCTTTTCACTTTCCCTTCTCTTTGATGCTAACCTGAATGGATTCATAGCAAAAGGGAGTGAGAAGATTCCGTCTGAATCCACCTTTTGGTGCTGGGTGTGTGCTCTTTATGCGTTACATAAATATGTGTGCTCTCTATATATATGTGTGTGCTCTATAACCTGTGGCCACCCATCATGCTCCTGGGAGAGCTGTGCTCCGTGGAATTGTTCCTCACCCGTGGTGGTGAAGAGCAGGTGCTGTGCCCATCCTGTGCACACACACACTGCTCATCTCCTGTGCAACGTGTGTCGTGGTTTGATCCCCGTAAGTGTGAGTTTCCAGCCCTCTGAGAGGTTTCTCCTGCCATCAGAACCTCTCGTGTTGTTTCTCTTGTCTCCTTTATGAAAATTCTTCAACCAGGGACTAACCTGGCTTTGTGCAAGGTGGAAACTGCAGCAACAACCACCAGGCAGAAACAAAACAACCCCTTTTGGCAGGAGAGCTGGTGAACTCCTGAGGGACCCTCACACCAGGAGACAGCAAGAGGCTCCCGGTTCATGCAGAGGTTAAAAAGCAGAGAATGGTTTTGGAGAGCTGGTGCGGATGTAGCTGAGCCACGTGAGGGGAAGATAATTGAAAAACAAACTTCAGAGCCTTCCAAGCTTTAAGAGCCACCCACAGGTCCTGGCAGCAGGTCAGAGACCTACGTCAGCAGGAAAACCCGTGGGCACGGTGCCTGCTGTGAGCACCTGACCACCGGCACTGCCCGTGGCAGAGAGGGGAGAAGAAAGGAAAGAGAGACCCTCAAGGGCCTGGGGAGAGCTCCAGCCTGACTCTGCCTTCAGCACAGGCATTGTTCTTCCTTATCTGCACTGTTGCCTTCGTGGGGAGGGGGTTTTTGTGTCCATGATGGTGTTGCTTCCAGAGGGCAGCATTTCCCCCAGCCCCATGCTCCTCTGAAAGCCAGAGCAAGGAAGCTTCACAAGGAGGAATCCTGAGTGTTCTAATTGCTGGCGAAATATGAATGCTTGAGGATGTCAGGATAATATAAGGAACATTTAAGGATAACTTTTCCAGCTATTAACAAAAAACAAAGGTAGTTGCAGCAGAAGGTGAGCTTGTGCTTAAAGTGCTCAGGGCTGCCCAAAACATACCAGGTGTGGGGTCCAAAGAGCAGAGTCACTGCTGTTATCCTTTATTTGCTTTCTCTGCAAGATATGCAGTTTTCTTTTTCTCTTTTCAGGGCTTAAAATTGCCACCTGGCTCATGGAAAGCAGAATCTCGAGGAAGGCATCAGTGGGAGTGAGGGTTTCACAATCTGCTCCCCAGCCAGCTGCCGTGGGGCTGAGTCTCAACAAGGAGAGAGATAAATGCTGAATTTCTCACAATAAAACACAGAATCCCTCAAGGAGAGGCGCCTTCAGCATGGCCCAGAAAAGCCAGACTGGTGGAACGGAGAAAAATAGGTCCTACCTCCTCTACTGTAAGAGTGATGTGAGGGAAGGATCCCTGCAGTGGGTGACAGGTAAGTGGGAAAAGTTGATAAGGAGAGAGGCAGATCTGGGCATGGTGCCCTTAAAATAACCCCAGAGAGATTTCTTTCCAAAGATACTCTTTAACAGTATCTTTTTTGCCAAAGTAACTAAACACTATGGCTATTTCAGCATTTTGGGAAGGGGATGGAGAGAGAGAGACTTTGACTTTTTTGGAAAGGCTGATGTATTAGATTAAAAGGACATCCACTTATTGAAAGGACCCTGGAATTCCTCTTCTGTTTGCCTTCAAAGTCAAGAAATCATTGGGAAATTTGTAGTGTGGCCAGCAGGTCAAAGGAGGGTCCCCTCAGGTGACACCCCACCTGCAGAGTTCCTCCAGCCCTGGGGAACAGCACAGCAAGGACATGGACCTGCTGGAGAGAGTCCAGAGGCAACAGGATGGTCAGAGGGATGGAGTAGCTCTGCTGGGAGGAAATGATGGGATTGTTCAGCCTGGAGAAGGGAAGCTTTGGGGTGACTTATTGTGGCCTTGCAGTGCCTGAAGGGAACCTGAAGGAAATAGGGAGAGAGACTATTTACAAGAGCCTGGAGTGACAGGACAAATGGGAATGGCTTTAAACTGACACGACAGGGTTAGATTGGATAGTTGGATTGGAGTCCTTCCCTGGGAGGGTGGGCAGGCACTGGCACAGGTTGCCCAGAGAAGCTGTGGCTGCCCCATCTCTGGAAATGCCCAAGACCAGGTTGGACGGGGCTTGGAGCAACCTGGGATAGTGGAAGCAGCTCTGGTCACTCCAGCAGAAGTCAGGGAGCTGATCCTCTCTGCAAACCTCGGGTACCTCAGCTTGGCACTCAACTTAAGATGTTCTCTTGGCCATGAAGAACAGGAGAGCAGAGCCCAAGGCTGAGCCCATTTCCTTTATCCTTGCTTTACCCTCCCCAACTTCACTGCTCTGTGTCCGGAGGAGATTAACCTCAGGAAACAAACAGCACCTTGTTATCCTGGAGGTTTCAAATGCTCCTGCTCTTCCCTTTTTGGCTCAGTGCAGTCACACCCTGTTGTAATTGCCTTGTTTCATGTGGCATCTCCTGTTCCTGAGCAGTGAAGAGATGCTGAGGATGGAGGATATAAGTGGGGGAGAAGGAAGAGGCGAACACCTGAGGTGTTTCATCCAGCACAACAGGCTGGGAGAGAACCAAGTGTCGGCAGGAGCAGCCCAGGGACACCTGGCTGACCCTGGAGCTGCAAAGGGGAAGGAAAGCTGAGTGAAATATTTCAGTGAAATGGGGTCTCAGCTGAACAAGCCACTTCCTTAGACCTGAACTCTTCCTCTCCATGTAGCACAGCTTGTGTAAGTTCTAGGTGAACGCCAGATGGGATGCCTGGAGATCACAGCTCTCCTGTGCTGCTCCAAGGCTGGTCCTCAAATCTGGGACAGGTTGTCCTCACACTTTTTTTAGGCTCCTGACTGCGAGTTGAGTCTCTAGATTACACCTCTGATCCTAGCCTGAGGTGACACTGGGAAGCCTTGAGGTGACCAGGAGCACTGCTGGAGTGGGGAACTGGGCACTGCAGGATCTGTGGAGGAGGTTCCTGTGCAGCCTGGCCACATCCCAGACAAAGTGATTACTGGAAAGCACTTTAATTTGGTTGCTCAAGCCAGTTCTTGTGGTGGGTGGGGTGGGCTGGCAAAAAAAGGGGGGACCTCTTAAGAGGTAGATCAGCCTCAGCAACACCCAGCAGCTCGAGTGCCTTGTCCTTTTGGTTGGGGATTGCTGAGGCAAGATGTTGTCCGGCTGCAGTTCAGAGCATGGTGTTATCTCTTGTTATCTCTGACTGCTCACCCCTGGTATGTGTTTGGGGTTTCCTCCCTTTTTGTAGGTTGTCTCCTTACATCAGGCTGCTTCCAGAGCTCCTTGTGATGTTCTTAGAAATATCCAAGGGGGATTCTGGATACTTTTCCAAGGATTAATTCCTCAGGCTTCCCTTTGCCATGTGCTCCTTAGCTGCTGGGAGAGAAGCCCCTGCAGTGCTCATGGCTGCTCTGGGCTCTTGCAGAACCCCTCAAAGACCAGGTGCTCCTGGTGCTCAGCATGGACAACACCTGCTCCACCTCCTCCTTTGACATGGAGCTTTGTGCAGAGAAGCTGAAGGCCCTCGGTGTTCAGGTGAGCTCCCCTTGGGGACCCTGTGGGATTAGAACCACCTGGACCAGCATAATTTGCATCTACAGCCACATCACAGATGGCTTTGGGTTTTTTTCGTTTGACAGAAGCTTGTTTTGGTTCAGCTTCAGCCTATTCCCCGTGGGCTGCAAGGCAGCTGGGATAATTTTGGCTTAAACCCCCACGAAGAAATTCTTTGAACACAGATTGCAGTGAATTTTGCTTGGAAGTCACTCTGGTGGGGCTGGGCATCCCTGGGACAATCTGTCCTTTCTTGTCCTTTGCCATCAAAAGGTAGTTTTTTTTCTCCTGTGTCTTTCCCTGCCCTTTGCAGCCAGATCTTACTACAAATGAGGCAAGAACACACGATTTTGGTCTGTGACAGCCGCCTGGATGGGATGGGAGGTGCTCTATGGGGTGGCAGTGCCAGCCTGGCCCCACCACGTGTGCCCAGGCTGGTTCTGCTGGGGCTGGCAGCCCAAACTGAAGGGTGGCTCTAGCTCTTCGTTTGCTCCCTGGGCAGGTGCCAACGGATCAGTGGAAAAGGTTGCTCCAGGATGCTGTCCTGAAGCCTGAAGTGAGGCGGTACATGTTCTACAACTCCAGGGCATTCCAGATAGGCATCGCCATGGTGAGGACAGCACGGGCTCTCCAGCCTTGCCAAGGACATGCCAGTGCTGAGGGGCACCCCTACAACCTGATTTTCTTGTGCCCAGGAAGGGACAGAGGTTGAGTGGGGTGGAAACAGTGGGTTCCTTTGGCACCAAAGCCTTGAAAACACTGAGCCCAAATTCCTACAGTATTAGTGAAAGGATAAAAAGCCGTGTATAATGGCAATCCAAAACAAACAAACAAACAAAAAAAAGGAACTAAAACAAGGAGGTGGATTTAATCATCCCCTCAGCACGCTGAAATCAAAGTACCAGCCTTACAGCAGATGGTTGGGTCACCAGAGGAGCTTCTCTCACCAGGAGAAGACAAGCAAGACAAGACAGTCACCTCAGTAACCAAAGTTAACTGGTTCATTGGTCTAAATTAGCATTGGGTCCAGAACATCTTCAGGTTTTTAAAATCCAGTTAAAAGCTAAATGTCCCAGCTCACAGAGTTTGTGTAGATGGAGGGCAAAGCACCCTCTCCAACCCTGTACTGGACTGTCCATAGCTGGATGACCAGGAGATGCTGAGGTTCCTACAACAGACTTGGGTTTTAACTTGATTTTAAAAATCTGAAAATATTCTGGTCCTGATGCGAATTGGACCAGTTCACTTTGGTTACTGAGGTGACTCTCTAGTCTTGCTTGTCTTCTCCTGGTGAGAGAAGCTCCTCTGGTGACCCAACCATCTGCTGTGAGGCTGGCACAGCCCAGTGTGCTGAGGGGATGATTAAATCCATCTCCTTGTCTTAGTTCCTGGCTTGTGGGTTTTTGTTGTTGTTTTGAATTGCCATTATATGTATTTTTTTCCCTTTCACTAATACTGCAGGAATTTGGGCTCAGTGTTTTGAGGAGTTTGGTGCCTGTTTATGGCAAATGAGTTGTTTCAAGATGATGCTGTGACTCGCTGTGCTGTACCTGCCATGCTCATTTCTAGGCAATCTCCTGCCCAAATACTTGCTCAGTGAAGTAAGGGAATTCAGTTTTCCCCACCTTTCTGGAAAGGCCAACCTTGCCAGCCCTTAACAGAGTCCTTGAGCCCAGTGTCAGTGCCCACCATTATTGTAATTGAGTGGTCTCTGCACCACCTTGACACGGGACCTTTCTAAATACAGACACCCTCAGAATTATTACCAATATGCCTCAGTGAGTGCATTTCTTATCTAAATGGAAGAACTCTGTTGAAATCCTTCCTGGGTATGAATCATCCTTAATAATTCACTCTCTGTCTTTGGTGACTGGTGATTTTTTATAATAAACTAGAGCTCACTCAGTCCTTCCAGTCCTTTCTTTCCCTTATTTATTATTGCAAAGAACTTCTCTCCTTCCTCACCCTCTGAAAATCTCATGTGACTTAATTTATAATTAGAGAGAAAGGAGAAGGGTTTTCTTCTTCCTGTGACTTTTCTCACTTTCATGGTTTTGTGACTATCCCCAGCCACATTTTTTTTTTTTTTTCAGATTTTCTACGTATCTCTCTGGGCAAACCTTTACTCCACAGTCCAGCTGTGCTCCTTCGGACACTACTGGGTGTCCAGTGTACTGGTGACTCTGGCTGCTGTGGCAGTCACTGCACTGGTCATACTGGTTATTGATCGGTGCCAGAGGAAGGTGAGAGGAGGTTGTTTGTGGGTGGGAACGTGGAGCAAGAGGAGCAGAACTCCTGCTGGGAGCCAGGACATCCCCTGGATGCAAACAAAAATATCATTATCCAGGGAGGAAGGAATATTTTCACAGCATTCTGGGCTGAGGTGGAGGCAAGAGATTTTACACAGCCACAGAAGGTGTCGTGGTGCCTGAAGTGGAGGTGCTGGAGCTGGTCAGGCTGGTTCAAACCTCCTGCTGTCACTGGAGGTCAGAGAATCACAGAATGGTTTGGGTGGGAACAGATCTTAAAGATCCACCTCCTTCCAGGGACGCCTTGCACTAGACCAGGTTGCTCCTCACCTTGGACACCTCCAGGGATGGGGCAGCCACAGCTTCTCTGCCCAATCTGTGCCAAGGCTTGCCCACCCTCCCCGGGGAGAATTCCTTCCCAATATCCCATCTATAATCCTTTCCTCTGGCAATGGGAAGCTATTCTCCCTTGACCTGTCACTCTATGTCCTCGTGAAATTCCCTCTCCACCTCTCTTGGAGCTCCTTCAGGTACTGGAGGCTGCAGTAAGGTCACCCTGGAGACAAACCCTTGCAAAGTTCATGCTCCCACAGCTGGTGGAAAGCTGTGGGGGCTCACCAGCAGCTCCAGCTCCTGCTCAGATGGTGGTCTCTGCAGTCTCTGCTGCTTCTGGCATTATTGTTTATTGGTGCTCTGGGGTCACAGTCCCTACCTGGTAACAAGTCCAGAAGAAAAAAGGCAGGTCCTGACATGTAGAAGTTGCAATAAAATTATAAACCCAAGGCAGGCTGGGCAGCAGAAGGAAGGAGGGAGGTGATGTTGGGGTGAGAGGTAACCACCCACAGCCCCCCTGCTTGGTGGAGGAATCACAGGAGTAAGGACATTTCTAAGGAGTTGTCTGAAGAAGAATCTTGGAAAGGCTCGATACAAAAACCAAAGTGGGCTCTTTTAATGGATTTTGGAGCAAACAATTCTTCCAAGAGGAAACTTGGCAAGTGTGGGGGTGCACAGAGGCTCAGGAAAGGAGTCCTTCCCTTGGGGACTGCTGGGACTGGAAGGGAGAACACCACCCTGGGAGTCAATTCACATTCAGACATCTTGTGCAGAACAGGAATAAACCTTAGTGAGACTTGTGTCTGCACAAACCCCTGCTGGTGGGGGAGAGGCCAACCCTGAGGGCTGGGGATGCCCTGCTCACATCTCTGTTTTCCTTTCAGAAACCCAGGATTTGGGATTTGCCAGCTGCAGTTCAAAGCTGACCCGACTTTTGCTGTGGAGGGTGTTAATTTTCCTTGCATTCCTTCCCAGATAAATGTGAACACAGATGTGAGGCTGGCAGCTGTCAACGAAATCTTTATCAAGCACAGTTTAATTCTGGGGATTACAGACGTCCTGGAGGGGCCACACAGCATCCTAAAAGTATCCTTTGTGGAGGAAATTGTTCATATCTCTCCTGGGATGATGGGGAGATATTTATTAATGTTATGACCCAGAGGATGGGGCTTCTCAAAGCTGCTTTTTTATTGGATGGCCTGAGAAATTGGATATTTTTATTTCTTCTGTAAGTGGTGATAGAGCTATGACCAAAGGCAATTGGAAATAATGAATCTGAAGGATTGGAGTGAGATTCCTTAAGGCAGGCAATTATTCCTGGAAGTGTATTATACTTATGTGATGATTCCTTCTGTAAGCAGAGTGACAGCAATGTGCCTATGGCAAAAAAAAAACAAAAACAAACCAAAACAAACACAAAATACCCCAAAAGAAACAACACAGAGAAAACCAGGGTCTCCCCCAAAATCCAGCATGGAGAAAACCAGAGTCCCCATCTCTGGGATCATTTGCTGCTTCTCAGAGATACCTTTTCTGGACTAGAAAAAGATTTAGGGGAAACAAGAGAGCTTTAAGACCCATTAAGGTGTAAAAGGAAGGTGAGAGAGAGACTTACAAAGAGGTCTGAAGTACAAATGGAGATGGAACCCAGGATGAAGGCCAGGGGCAGGGAAGGGAGCAGGGAATTCTACAGGTGGGATGGCAGGGACAAAGTCCTGCAGAATGAAGAGGTAACACTTCTAAACCTGAATTACACATTTATTCACACCAGCAGAGCTCTACACCTCAGGAAGTGAGGACAAATCCAAGGAGCCTTCACCTTTACCTGCGAGTCCCAGAACTGTCTGAGGGCAGGGATTTACAATTTCTCTGTCTGCTCCAATGTCAGATCTATCTGAACCCTCTGGTTTTCACACTGTTCCTGGATCCCCTTGATGATGGCAGGTTGAAGAGCTGCACAGGGGCAGACCTTTGGCTGCCTCAGAGCAGGCTGGACTTGCATCCCCATCATGTTGGAAGACTCTTCACAGCAGTGTCTCTGTCCTGCAGAAAAACACAAACTATGGTAAATTCTGTAAAAAATAGGTGGAAAATATCAGCAATAATTGGATATAAATATAAATATAATATAGAAATATAAATAGAAACAAAGCCAAGAAAGCAGGAAGGAGTTTAGGGGAATGCAGTCACTGTGCCCCACCAGTTTATTTAGATATAAGGCCACTGAAATGAGTGATGGACAATGACTCTGGAATATCCCCATTGTTCCCTGCTCAGGCTCCAAGAGGGGAGAGAGGAAGACTGGAGTCATGTCCCCTGTCTCTGCCACCCCTCTTCTTTTCCCCATTGGCTTGAAGTTTTGTCTTAGACCAAATCCTCCTAACCTTGTGATGTGTTATTTGGGTCCTGGCTGTATCCTGAGCATCCCACAGGCACCATCTGTGCTCCCTGGGAGATCAGTACTACCAATCCCAAGGAGCAGAGAGCTGGGAGTGGGGGACATGGAAAAATTCCTTCCTTAACCTGCCCATTCCAGTGTGCTGGGAGTGGGGGGCATGGAAAGATTCCTTCCTTAACCTGCCCATCCCAGCTGTGGTTCGTGCGCTTCAGCCCCGAGCGCTGCCTGCAGTCCCTCTCTGCCCACATCACACACCTGCAGAGGACAGGACAGGTAAAGGAGGGTGGGCACAACCTGGGGCACACGTGCAGGTCCACCCTAAAGCCCCAGGTTTGGTGGGATGGGGGTGAGCAAGTGTTATGGTCTGGTTGTTAAAATTATTAGGAATGCCTCTGCCTGAATTCAGGTGCAAAGGGGACCAGATGCCAAAGTCAATAGTATGGGTTTTATTGAACAGAGAAAGAGAGAAAGAAATAGGACAAGCAGGGGGGAGGAGAGAAAGAGTGACAAGATTCAAGCAGAAAATATATCCCCACTCTGTGTAATCCAGGCTTTCTATGATTTTGATGATGTTTAAAACATTAACAGCATTTCAGTCCATCACAGCAATGACAACCGAGTGAGCGTCCTCCTGAGATTCCCCTGATGTGAACTGGGCAGACTGGGAGGTGAACAAACTGCACCTGCTGGTGCCCAGTTCATCAGGAATTTGTTAGGCTGTCTGGATAATTAACTACACAACTTTAATGAAGGAAAGTCATCAAGAATCAAAGACAGGCAAATTTTGAAAGCATGTGTCACAACTTGAAACAGCTGACACCTTGAGCTGTCCTCCTGGAAAAAATGGGATAGCCTGAGGGAGAAGGAAATGCTATATTGGATTAATTGTGCAAAAATGTTGTCCTCTTGGCCTTCAAAAAACTGTTTGTCTCTCTGTGGGTGTATGAACATCCACTGAACTGCCCTTGCTGACCGTGGGATGAGAGGTGAGGGGGTACAACCCTCCCAAAATCTCCAGGCTCCAGCTGAAGCAACAGCTGCAGCTCAGGGGATGGACAGGAACACCCCAATCCACCCAGGGGCTGATACAACTCAGATTTTAAACACCAGATCTCCACGTCAGGCCACGACCATCATGCTGGGAGCAGTCACTGCACGAGAGCTGATGGCACCTGGGCTGTGGGATGGACACCCAGCTCCCAGTGCTAGGGATGATAAATTCCAGGAGCAAAAAACATGCAGGAGGAAAAGGTTTATGCCCTTCAAAGGCTGTCCTCAGAACATGACTGCTTCCTGCCTTTGGAGAACCCTGGAATCTCTTTCTCTTCCAGGCAGGACTGAGGCACAGCCTGGATGAGCTCTGTGTGGTGATGGAGATGCCAGTCCAGCCCGACCTGGGCACAGAGGAGGCTCCATGTGAAGAGTCCCCTCTTTTATCCAGTGGGGAGAACCTGAATAAAGAGCCTGTGACATGCAATGAGCTGCTGTGCCTCATCCCGGAGGGCCCACCAGAGGTAAGTAGGCACCAAATCACCTCCCCAGGCATCTCAACTCCAAAACTCATCCCAGTACCCACCAGCTGTGGGAGGCACCTCCTTTTTCACCAGCAGAAGCACCTGGAGTTCCACCCTGCCCTTCTCCAGCCCTGATGCTGCTGAGCAGTTAAATCTTATTGAGCAGCTATTGCTTAATCCTTGAGGAATTCATGGATTGGGCTTTTCTTTGCTGGTGGCCAGGGGCCCCATTTGAAGGACAAACTCTGCCTAGGGTCTGTGCAGGGACCTCTTGCTCCTGTCCAGGCTGGGGATGAGTCATGGACGTGCCCAGCCTTTGTCCCCTCCATGGGAAGTGCCTTGTACCACGCTGAGGAACAAATGTGTCCTCATTCCCGCTCAGCAAGGAGCTTCAGAAGGGATGATTTTGATTTATTTCACAGTTTTCCTCTCGCTGTTACTGAGTGAATTCAGTGCAGGTGCCATCCCTGCAGATGGAGGCTCTCTGGCTCTACAGGCAAAGAGAAAAAAGACAAAGTCAAAGGAGGCAGCGACAGGCCCCCAGGCTCCTGGGCTACCCACGGGTCATTTTGTGTCACTCCCCTGCGGGGCCACTGCTGACCAGAAGGGGATCTGGGACAGTTACATATGCCATTGGCTGCTGTCCTGCTCCTCTCAGACTAGGACAGTCCTTGAAAAGGAGGGAGGAAATGGTATCTGCTGTGTCCTCCTCTCTTCCCGTGTGTGGCTGCTCTGCTCTGACACTCTCCTTGCTCCTCCCAGGTGATGGCCCAGCAGCTCCTGGTGATCTTCAGCGGCTGCTACGTGCGGCTCCTGGTCACTGGGCAGCTCCCCAGGGCAGTGGCAGGGGGGCACCTGGGGCACAGCACCATGCCCTGCCTCTGCCAGTTCATCGAGGCCACTGTGCTCGACACCAGAGCTGCCTCGTGGGCAAGTGACCAGAGGGGGCTGCAAGACACTGAAGTAAAAGTATGAAGAAGCCATGGGGCACAGGGGAGGGCTGGAATCCCTCATCCTGGACCTACCCAGATGAACATGTGAGGATAGGACTCTAATAAACCATGCAAGACACTCAGCAGAAAGCTGCTTATCTTGGAGACCTGCCTGCCATGGACTTGGTGTGAAGGAGCTGCCCTGGGCGTCAGAAACAGTCCAGGGACAGACTGGAACTCCCGTGGAAAAGTTTCTGCTGTTCTTACTTGGGGGCCTCAGAGAGCCACAGGGAACGCCCTCAGGTGCCATTCCCATGCCTTTGGAATGGAGCACGTGGGAGTTTACAGTAGGAGAAAGACAGGGAAAGCACTGCCCAGCAGTGCTGGGAGCGTGATGTTTGCTCTGGGTTATGTTTGTGTCACACGGTTGGCGGTGAGCTTTGTCCTGTGACAGACACTCAGCTGCTGACCTGGCAAACGTTCCACTTAGGAACAAGGTGGGGATGGTGCTCAGTACCTGCTGCTTCTGCTGCCTGCCCTGGGAGGAGGGGGATGGACATGGAATTATGGAATCACAGATTATGCAGAGTTGGAAAGGACCCACGAGGATCATCGAGTCCAACCCGTGGTCCTGCACGGGGCCACCCCCAAGTGTCACATCTCACACAGAACAGTTTGGGTTGGAAGGAACCTTAAAACTCACCTCATTCCAGCCCTCTGCAGTGGGCAGGGACAATCTACACTAGACCACCAGACATCTTGCTGACCCATGGGATCAAGACTTAAAGAGGGGCACAGCTTTTTTCAGGCTCCCCTTTCTACTCCATTTTGTGTCAGGTTATTTCCTTTGGCTTTCCTCTCCTCCTCTCTCCACGCTGCATTTGCACACAGCATGTGAGAGGAGCCAGTGGGGAGCAGGAGACCTCAGTGTGTGCATGAAGTCCATGAGGGATTGGGAAAGGAAGCACTGTAAGCTGAGAAGGACTTGTGTGCTCAGGTGGTGCTGGTGTCCCCCTCTGTCCCACAGCCAGGCCTTTCCAGGAAATCCAGGTGTTTTCCTGACCACCCACCCCACAGTTTGGTGGTGACAACTCTCCTAGGAAGTGGCAATGGTCAGAATAAAGAGCCCAAGGTCTGTGGTTTCCACTCTTGCTGTGGCTGAGTGTGAATGGGAGACTGGGGGCTGTTCTCCACCTTCCAGCCTGCCCTCCCTCCTTCCCTCCCCATCTCCTGCAGAGCCCCACAGCCCCCAGGCAGGCTTGTGCCTCTCCCACCTCAACAAAACTCAGCAAGGCCCACACAGAGCCAGGAGGGTTTTAAAGTTAAGGTCAATAATTTGTGTACATCCCCTCCTGCCAGCACAACTGTACAATGTTGTAGCAGCAAAGGCCAAACCAAACAGCAAGAGGCTGAGCCCTGGAGCTTTGGGAGCTCACTCTGCCCTTCCCAGGGATGCAGGATGGTTCTGCTTCCTCTCCTGTGATTTCCATCGCAAGCAATGGTGAGGCAAGATCCATCACTTCCTACAGGAGCAGCCAGATGACCCTCAGCACTGAGCCCCAGTGCTGCCAACACGTGATCCCGAGCACCGTGGTGACAACAAACCCATCCCAGGAGAAAAACCACCACTCCCAACCAGCTGGTTTTCATCCACCTTTACTTCTGGTTCAGCTGTCACAGGAGGGGGTCAGGCAGAGTCTTCCCCACATGTGTGGGCTTTGTGATCCTGCTGTCATTGCTCTGTGACAGTGCAGGGTTTGGGGTGGGGGTCCAGCTGTGGTCCTGCAGCCTCTGCTCTGGGGATGCTGCACATCTTCAGCTGCTTCAGCAGCTCACTGGGCATGGAGAAAGGGGTTGTACAAAACATCATGGGATTTCCACATGAGGAGCTGCAAGACTCCTCAATCCAGCTCAGGAACTGATTTTACCTTCATGGAGAATGTCTGAATTTATACCGATATCATTGGGAGCACAATTTGGTTACACAGTGTAATAATTCAATTCACTGTTAGGATCCAATGTCTCAAACTCTTCCCCTGGTATTCCATGGCCCAGAAGTGCCAGGAGCATCTGATACACATTGAGAATCTTCTTTTTTTCTGCCAACTAGAAAATTCTGTTAACAGGAGACCAGTCAGGATGTTTTCTATGGTTGTGCTTCTGTGCTGAGAGCAGATACAGGAGGGATTTGCTGATATTTTCTAATCCCTGGGCTGTAAAATTTCCAACAAATGGATTCTCTGGAGAAATTGGTGGGAAAAAATTTTGTGGCCTTCATGGGAGGACCACGTGGACTTTTACTGTCAGGACCTGCATTGGATGGGTTTGATGTTCCTGGGAAGAAGGGCTGTTGCTTCAGGGGGTGCTGATATTTCTGCCTTTACATCTGCAAGTGCACAAGAATCGGAGAAAAGATTTGGGATTAGACAAGGGAAAAGAAAGGGATTGAAGGGATTCAAAAGGACAAGGCTGGCTGTGAGCTGACAAGGTGCTCTGAAAACCTCCTGGTGGGAACCATAAATAGCATTAGGTGTGAGGGAGTCAGGCCAGGTTGGCAACACGGGGGAACTACCTCAGTGCAAGGAGGGGATAAAGACCCACCATTTCCAAGCTATGACACCACCAGTGCCTCTGGATCATCCACATTTCCCACCCAGATTTTTCCCCTGCTGAGCTGTGTGCTCTTGGGGCTCAGTCCTGGGCCAGCTCATCCTAGAGCACCAGAATGCTGAGGGCTGGAGGATGCTGAGGGCTGCAGGGATATGCAGCCCACCAACACCCCCTGCACTAGTGCAGCCCCTCTGTCCCCAAGACTGAGAGGCTGGTTTGCCCAACCTACCAGCAAAGCACAGGGCCAGAGCCCCTGCTTGTGCCAGTCTGGCATCTCCCCTGATTGCAATTAAACAGTCAGTAATTAACCGCAGGAAGGAGCCAAACCTTTTTGCTCAAAGGAGGAGTTTGATTCCTCTCACTGACACCCCCAAGTGCCTGTCCTGATCGTCGGAGTCTCTGCAAAGCCCCGGCTCCCACCGCAGGATAATCAACACCCTGTTTTTCCTTCATATGCACTTAATTAAGGCATTAGTGAAGAGAGACGTACCTTTTCCCTCAGCTCCTCCCCCCATTAAGAGTCTAGTTGTTACTTTGGGGAACAGGTGATATTCTGGAGATTTTACAGGACCCCTTGGGCATGGAGTTCTCTCTCCTCTCCTCCCACACGTGGGAGCAGCAAGGGAGGGAATGGCTCAGCCCTTCATCTTCCCTGTGAGACTCCAGTGACAGCTCCTGGCAGAGGCAGGAGATCATAGGCATGACCTGACCACTGTGGCAGCTGCCTGGGAAAGTGCTCTTGATGGGGTGAAGCTCCGGGCGTGTTTACACAAGAGCAACCAGGAGTGACTCAGCCAAACCAGTGCAACTGGTATTGGCAGGGCAGATCTCTCCTATGCAGAGATTCCTCTGTCTGCTGCCCAAAACGGAGTTGGCTTTGACACCGAAGGTTTGAACTCCTGAGCAGCACAGTCGGGTGGTGCAGGAGCAGCTCCAGGTGAACATTCCTTGCCTTGGCTGGGGTGAGGAGCCAGGATGGTCCTTGCTGTAGCCACTGTGCCAAATTGGGGCTGACTGGGGGGATCAGCTGCTCTGGGGGTTTTGCATGAGTAATCTGCAAAGTTATCATGGGTAGTGTGGTTTCAATGAGCCGAGAAGTTGCTGGGGGAGAATAGGAAGCAAGACCAGGGACCTCTTGCTGCCTGTTGGGTGTATGGAGTTGTATTTTGGTATTTAGCAGAGTGCATGAAAGGACAAAGACTGTCCCAGGGACATGCGCTCTGGGGAGCAGGTGACATCCTCCTGCCCCTCTCACAGCCCCCCAGGGTACCTTTGTCCCCTCTTCCAAAGGCTGCTCTTTGCTCATCCCCTCTGCCGGGGCTGGCACGGAACCACGGCATTTAACAACGAAACCCAGCGAGGAAACATAAAGCAGGGCAGGAAAGAAACTTCTGTAACTCCTGCATGTTACAGCTCTTCCTCAGCCAAAGTGTCTGGCTCCGAGGAAGGCTGTGGTCCCTCGGGCACACCGAGGGATGTGCACCCAGGGAGGTGTGGAGGTGCCCTGTAGTCCCAGGTGAGAGCTGGCCCCTCCAACCCAGCAGGCTGAAGTGTGTCGGTGTCCCCGTCCCCCCGTTATAAATGATCACCCAGAATGACCAAGTCACTCAGCAAAAAAGGGCAGTTTTAATTGTAACGAAAATTACGGAGTAATCAGCGCGCTGGGTGCATCGCAGAGTCACCGCTCTGTCAGTAACACCCCGTCAGACCAAGCATGTCCTGCTTATATACTGTCAAAACATACATATTCTTTATTTCTGCTTAAATGATTGCCTTTTTAATCTTGTCATCTGACTCTGCGTGGTGCTTCTTGGTAATCATGGGTCAGGAAGGACTGTGATATTCTTAGCTTAAGTTTTTACTAGAGAGGCTCTGTTTCTTAAGTTCTCTCTCTCTCATCTGGGGGTACTTCCCTCCTTATCTGGATTGGTCTGTTTCCCTATCGTGTTGAGGTACTCGGCTTAATCTTCGTTTACATTGTATCTATCTTGTATCAAAAGGCTGCTCAGTCATTAACTTTGGCTTTCTTCTTTTACCCCCTTTTCATATGTCAAACTAAGTCCATGTCTTGCTTTTAGTTCCTAAATCTTTACGGCACATTCCGCACCGCCCAGATGGACAATATTCAGTGCTTTCGGAATCCCACTGAATAATTTGGCAAGCCACACTGTATTCTGAGTTATATTTTTGACACGAATTAAGCCTGTATTTCTCACAGCCCCGGGTCCGCACTCACCCTCTCGGTGGCCGCAGGGCACAGCCTGTGCCGGGCAGGGCGCTGGCTCCTGCTGCTCCCGGCTCCGCAGGGTCCTGATCTTCCTGGCCACATAGCGGCAGGCTGGGAGGGAAAGGGGAGACCTGAGACACCCCCTACCCCAAAACACCCTCCCCGGCGAGCCCAGAGCGGCGCTTCTCGGTGAGCTGGGGGTCCTCACATGGAGGGGACTGCGGTACCCACGGCAGGTTATGGCCAAAAGCCCTAGGGGGACTGGAAGGGCTGGGTTTAATAGACTTAAAGGGAGTTGTTGTTGTTGTTGTATCCCGCATCCTGGCTGCGTTTCAAACCACTCGGGCTCCAGCCTTTGTCCCCCCCGCAAGCCCAAAGCCATGAACCACGCGGGGTGTTCCCCCTGCGGGAACCCCTCCGAGATCGCTCGCCCCCAGCTCGAGGTCTCCTTACCATTGATAATTACTCAGACCATTCTCTCGTAGGGCTCAGCAAATCCCTCCTTCCCGGCCAGCCTGTCTTTGCCTCTCGCTCCTCTCGCAGGCAGTGCTGCCTCCACAGCCCGACTGCCTCCCTCCTTCCCACGGGGATGCCACTCCCGGAACAACCGGGACGGTGGCTCAGCCTGGCGCTGCCTCCGGGATCACTGCCCGGGAATGGGATCGCTGCTCCTCCCGGGAACGTGCTCTGAGTGTTGGCTGCGGGGTGGAGAGGAAGGGAAAGGTGATCTGACCTTGGCTGGGGGTGGGGGACTGTTGGTGATGATTTATGGCTGCTGGAGGACCTGGGTTTGAGACGTGAGAGGTCATCCTCGTGCTGTGATCCCTGAGCTGGGCTGGAGAGGATCGCTGTCATGGACACTGTGCCTGTACAGGGAAGGAGAAAGGCAAACTTCTTCCTTCCTGCTGCTATCTGAACACTGCAGGGACAGGAATATTGTAGAATCACAGGGGAGTTTGGGCTGGAAGGGACCTTATAGATATTTTAGTTCCAAAGCTGTGCTGTGGGCAAGGATACCCTACGTTATCCTTCTATCCCCCAGCCAGACCTTCCTACCTTTTTACACCGTGTCCCATTGTATGAAAGGGCAGGGAAGGGTGACATCCCCAGCAGACAAGATGTAGGCAGAGGCACTGGCCTTGCTTTCTCCAGGATCCTTCTCCCATCCCACCTCCAGAGCACTGATTTAGTCCTCACTGCAGCCCATTACTGAAGAAATGCAGGTTTTGTTGTGCTTGTGTGTGCTCCTTAATCTCAGTCAGGTGAGTTCTGAGAGCTTCTGCTTTGCCCTTTGAACAGAGCAGTGTGTTTCTTATCTCCAAACTGAGCACTCATTGGTTCAGGTAGGTTGGACTTTGGTTTCCATGGCTTTGCCTTGGGATTGTTCGAGGTTGGTCAGAGCTGTGGCTGAAGGAGTGCAGAATTGCCTCTGACAGAGTTGCACACCAGCAACCCAGACTGTGTCTGTGGGGTCAAGAGAGGAGCTGGAGCTGATGTCACACCCCCTGCCCTTGCTCTGAGTCTGGTGTTCTGTGTTGGAAGGTTTGAGTAAGCTCTGATGGGGTGAAAAATGTAAAATATAACAGAAACCTTCAGCTCAGCTTGTGGCTTGTTGTGCTGCTGGGTGGTGTTAGTGAGGGGAAAAGGTCTGAGTGGACATGAACAGCCTCTGCTCTAAACCATCAAGGACTCCCTGTCCCACCATCAGATCACAAACTGGATAGGATTGAGTCATGTGGTGCTACCTCCCTGATCCAGCAGGCCCATCCCAGAGCACATGGCACAGGATTGTGTCCAGATGGGTCTGGAATATCTCCAGAGAGGGAGACTCCACACCCTTTCAGGGCTCCTGCTGCAATGCTCAGTCACTGCACAACAAAGAAGTTCTTCCTCATGTTCAGGTGGAACTTTCTGGGCATCAGTTCCTGGTTTTGTCTCTTGTGCCACTGCTGGGCAACCCTGAGCAGAGCCTGGTCCATGCTCTGCCCCCTCCCTGCAGGCACTGACAGACATGGATTGGGTGCCCTCTCAGGGTCTCCTCCCAAGGCTGAACAGCTCCAGCTCCCTCAGCCTTTCCTCATCACAGAGATGTTTCAATCCCTTCTTCATCTTTGTACCCCCTGTTGGACCCACTCCAGGAGCTCCATGTCTCTGTTGAGGAGCCCAGAACTGCGCACAGCTCTCCAGATGTGGCCTCCACTGAAACCTGCAGGAGCTTCTGGTGGAAGACCTGTAGGTGTTAAAAACAAATTTAAGAAAAACACCCTGAGCAACATCGTTCAGACCTCCCCCTGAACCTCCCAATCTCCAATCCCTTCTGGAGGACCCATCACTCCAGTTCACAGATGAGGTCCCCAGAACAAAGGGAATGATTGCACCTTGTGCTCAAGCAACTGGTGAAGGTGGCTGGAGGAGTGAACTGTTCTTCTGAGGCTTTGCTGATGATGATTTGTCTTCCCCCTGACTCCACACCCCGTCCATGGGTGTTCTCCTCTGCTAAATGTCGCTGTGGAGCTGCTGCTTTGGGTGTGCAGGCACATCCCTCTAGATGGTGCTAAGATAAAGAGAAAAGATAGGTGGTGAGCGGCCTGGGAGGAGGCATGTCCTGCTGTGCATGGCCTCAGCACATCTGCCACTGCCTGAGGTCTCCTGGGTGAGGAGAACATCTCCCTCTCCTCTTGCTCCCAGGAAGTTGCCCATGTGTCTCATCCAGGTGCTCCCCCGTGGAGCTCATCATGTCCATTGCCAGCAAACACCTTGCGGGCCCTTCTTTCGATTTCTTCTTTCCCTTGGTGATGTGTGAGACTCCACAGATGCATCATGATTTTTGTCTTCTCCCATCCATGCACAAGATCAGACAAGTTGATTTTTAATGGCAAAAATCCATCTTGGCTGTTTTTTCCACTTCAACCAATTCTAATGAGCAGCACAACTAAGACTCATCAGGTGAGTCCTCTCCTGTCTCCTGCATCATTAACCAGAATCTTAACCAAATTCAAGCGTAGATAATGTGTGATTTATTGATGTGGGCAAGCAAATGGGAATTCAGCCTGGCTGCCAGAGAACAGCAAGGATTGTGGAGGGTTAGTGAGAAGGGAAGTCTTCTAGATGCACGACTGAACAGATTTTACTGTGGAGTCCCAGATAGGCAGTAAATGTGCTGTTAAAAGAGAGATGTTGTTAGAAGAGACTTTTTAGAAAGAATAGCCACATTCAGGTCTGGTTTTCTTTCTTCTAACTATAAAGAGGGGATAAGAACAACTCTGTGAACCTCAACAGCACTGATGAAGTGTTGCTGGGAGAGGAGAACTGAGCTCCTGTCCCCGTGCCAACTGCAGAGGATGTTCCTACACACTGAAGGTTCCAGGGCACAACCAGGCAGCTCCTTGGCATGGGCAGGCTGAGCTTGACTGGAGTCAAGGAGTCTTCAGCTCTCACCCAGGTGTGTGACCACAGAGCAACCTGGCAGGTGGGTTTTGGTGTTGGTCCTGTTCCTGTGCACCCAGCTCTGGCAGCTGCCCCGCTCAGTCACTGAGAGCAGCTGTTACATGTTTTAATTGCTCCCCAATCTAGATTTGTTGGCTGGAGCATTGTGTGTGGTTTCTACTGATCCAGTGGAGAAGGACTGCTTTTGCCAAGTTTTCTTTCCAAGAGTGGCTCAGCTCCATTTGTGATGAGCCCATAAACTGGATTAAGAGCTCAGGGACAGATTTTCTAGTATTTGAAACCCATAATCTGGGCTGGTCTTTCAGAACAGCTCAGCGCCCTTGTAAGCAGCAAATTATGGTTGGAAGTGCTCTGCACTTTGTGGTTTGTATCAGGCTGCTCAAGGCCACATTTTCTGTGAAGCAGCACCCACAGCTCCAGGATTTTGGGAATAGTGAGGGCATTTTCCCAGAAATGAGCTTTTCTGACAATGAGACTCCCCAGCCTCTTGATTCTCCGTCTTGAGAAGTGCAAACAGCTCTAAAAAATTAGTCAACAAATTAGTCCATGGGCTGCAGGCAACCTGCCATCCATTCCTGAAGCTCATGAGGGACCACATCTCCAGCCACAGGGCTGATGCCGTTTCAGAGCATCTCTGCTGTACCCACCTCTGTGATCTGTGGGGTCTGCAGACAGACCTGAATTAAACCAGGGATGTTCCAAGGAGTGACGTGGCCACAGCTAAATCACAGACTGGTTTGGGTTGGGAAGGACCTTAAAGACCAGGTTGTTCAACCCTCTTGCCATGGGCAGGGACACCTTCCACTACCCCAGGTTTCTCCAAGCCCTGTCCAACCTGGCCTTGGACACTCCCAGGGATGGGGCAGTCACAGCTTCTCTGCCCAACCTGTGCCAGGGCCTCCTCACCTTCACAAGGAAGAGTTTCTCCCAAATATCCCATTTAACCCTTCCTGCTTTCAGCTAGAAGCACACTCCCTCTTATCCTGTTTCTCTGTGCCCTTGTCCAAAGCCCTTCTCCAGCACTCTTGGAGCCCCTTTAGGGAAATGTTGGTGGATTTTACCCTCAGCCCTTCTCGCAGTACTTCAGCTTATCTCCACGGTGGCACCTTCCTTTGAACACCAGCTTGCGAAGGAGGAAATAAGCAGGAGGAGATGGGTGTAATGACCTGGTCTAGTTCAGAAGAAAGGACAGGTGACATTTAGATGTCACTGCAAACCAGCTCAGCTTCCCAACACTGCTCTGGAGCAGCTCAGAGGGCTTCTGTAAACAAGGAGCTGCTACTGTTTGTGTGCTGGAAACAAGCCTGGGGAAACTGCTACCCTGTGCTGGAAAATCTCACTGGAGCCAGGAGGAGCCAGGGCATAAACAGTCAGCAAGTCCTCACAGGGATTCCTGCAGACACCTGGGGTGGAGTGGTCTCAGAATCACAGAGTATGCTGAGCTGGGACCCATAAGGATGGAGTCCAGCTCTGAGCCCTGCCCTGGACCATCCCCCAGCCACACCATGTCTTGGTGCCCAGGAAACTCTTGTGGTGGCGCCTGTGGAGAACACGACATGGAAAAGGGTGTTTTGGAGCCAAAGCTGGTGTCATGTTTTCCCAGACACTTTGTTCTTGGCATGGGCATTGGGGAGTTTCTGCTGATTCAAACATTCCTTGGGTGGTTGTGGCTCATGTTCACCTTGCTGAGCTTTTTGCTGTGGCACTGGTGCTCATTTCTGCTGCTGGGCCTGTGCCACCAGTCCAGCTCATCTCTTCTTCTCCAGCCTGGATCCAGTCATGGCAAACAGCACATTTCCAAGTAATTGGTCCTGGTGTTCACAGGTCTGAGGAGAGATGAAGGTGACTGCAAGCCTCTCATGGCAAAACACCCCCAAGTCCTTTCCCTGTGCCTTTGAGAAGGTGACATCCCTGCTGGAGGGGAGACACCAACACAACTCAGAAAGAGAGAACCATGACATGGAAAGTGCCCAGCCCAGGGAGGGTTTTAGAAGGTGTCTTAATTTAGAGGAAATTAAGAAATTTATTAGACTAGAAACCAAAGCAGGAGACAAACCTCCTTTAAATTTAAAACAAATTTTAATTAAAATATGATAATAGAAAGGATAACAGTTCTTAACTACTCTATATATACATATATATCTATTCAAGTGAGACAAAGAAACCAGAACTGAACAACCAGTTTGTAATTAACCCCCTGAACACGATGCAGTCTCTGCTCTCATTGGGCACAGCAGTATTTAGGGACAGCAGGTGGTGATGTCACTCCTTGGCCGGTGGGGGGCTGCCCCCTGGGCACAGGTGACTCAGTGTGTCCCTCTGGAATGGGCGATGAGGGATCGGTGGGAAACGCCGTGCAGAGAGGGAGGAGCTGGGATCCTTTTCCATGGGCAAAAAAACCTCTCTCCTAGTCCTTGGCTGGAGGAGGGACGATGTGCTGGCTGGGGAGCCAGGGATGGAGCAGGGCTCCCTCCCCCTTGGACGGCAGCTGTCGGTTCTCTCAGGAAACCTGCAGCAAAACTCCGGGTAGCAAATCTCTGTCTCTCTCTCTGAAGCACCGGGAACTCCGAAATCCAGGGGCTGGAAATGGGAGAAGAGGGAAGGAGACTAAACCCACAGGGCAGAGGCTCTCCGAAGGAGACATCTCTCTCTCTCCCACAGCAGTTCCCCTCCCCTGCCTGCCGAAAAAGAAGTGCCACCTTCCCTTACCACGCCCACCTCAGTCATTAAGGTTGCAGGGCAGCCCACCTTCACCCATCATCTCCTCCTTTGTTATCTAGCAGTGGGGGAAAGATAGGGCCATTAAATCCTAATTTGTTGGTAGGGGAAAGAAAATTCCACCAGATCCTAAAACTACAACAGGAGGATGGCAGGGGGCTTGAAAGAGCCCCAGGGTGAGGCAGCAGATTGGTTTGTCCCCTTTGGAACTCAGACAGGTGCTGTCAGTGATGTCCCCAGACCCTCTGAGCAGAGACTGGCCAGGCAGGAGATCCCTCGGGGTGTGTTCCATTGCCTGCTGGTTCTAATCATTCCCGTGGCACAGGAGCCATCACCTGGCCTGGCTGTGCATGCTATTCTTGGCAGGGCACTTCTGCAATTACTGGCACCCTCTGGAGGAGCAGTATTTGGAGATGATTTGCCCTCCAAGCACAGGATAAAGATGACAGTCCCCTGAAGCTTCTCTGGAGGCACATAAATAAGTAAACAAGCAACTCAGAGGTTCAAGGGCCAACTTGGGTCTTCTTCAGCAGCTTGATGCCATGTAGGGCAGCCCTGAAGAGCCAGACAAAACAGGCACACATGGAAAACAGTGCTCAAAGCCCTGAAGAATTTGTATGTGTTGGTTTTTTCCTTACCCACACAGCCAGACACCTGTCAGGAAGGCTGTTATGTGGCCCAGTTTGCTCTTGAGAAATGCTACATGGTTGTCTCTTGCCATTGAAGTGTCCTCAGAGGGCTCATGTACAGGTTCTTCTGCTTTTTGATGTTCCTGACCATCCTTGCTCTGCTTCCCTCTGTCTTTCTGGTGGCCAGTTTGTCTTTCCCCTTCCTTTGGCCCCCAGGCCAGCACTGTCTGCAAGACTTTGGGGTGGATGGAAGCACATTAAATACCTGAGTATTCAATATTACAAAATACTTGGTGCTTTTTAAAATACATATATATAGGTGTATATGTATACAGACTTTACTTTTGGTATATTCTGCCTCATTGCTGGGCAGCTGGGGAGAACTCAGCATGTTTTTTTCCTCTGAAGAGTGAAACAAGAAGTGTATTTAACACTGTAGCTTTCCCCATGGCTCTCAGTGTTTTCTCAGTTTCAATTCATTCAGAAACCCCTTTTTTGGTGTCTCTCTTAACCCTTTCTATCTACACCCCAGTTTGCATCTCAGCATTTGAGTTTATCACTAAATCCTTGTGCCTTTTCCAGATGGTATTTACCCCTATATTCACATTTCTCATTGTATTGCCCATTCTGATTTTCTGAAAGGCTTCATTTGCAACTGTTCTGGTTATTTATAACACTTTCTGTTTTTCTGAATGAGAGGGTTTGCTATTGTGCTTTTATTTTCTTTTATGAGCTGCCCACTCTTCTGATCTCCTCTACTCATTTTCTGGTTTCAGGTTCTCAGTCAGTTCACATTATGAACAAAAACTAAAACTGACTGTTCACAGGATCTGAAACAATTTAGAAGCCCAAATTTGCCTTCTTTCTAAAAGCTGAGATTGTGTTGGTTTTTTTTTCACTCAGCTTGAGCATCAGGGCAACCACACCATTACAAACCAGTCCCCAGGCTGGATTTTGTGGGATGTGGGAGAGTGAGGGAGCTGTTTGTCCATCCCCGGGTGGGTTGGAGCACAGTGTGAGATGCAGATGCTCTTTCTCCCTCCCTGCAGGCATCCAGGCTCAGCCTGAAAGAGGGGAAATTCGGGTTGGATATACGGAAGAAATTCCTCCCTGTGAGGGTGGGGAGGCCCTGGCACAGGTTGGGCAGAGCAGCTGTGGCTGCCCCATCCCTGGGAGTGTCCAAGACCAGGTTTGACAGGGCTTGGAGCCACCTGGGCTGGTGGAAGGTGTCCCTGCTCATGGCAGGGAGTGGAATGAGATGGTCTTTAAGGTCCCATCCAACCCAAATCACTGTATGATTTTATGATTCTATGCTCATCTTTCCCCAGGAATGAGAGCTCCTGACTCCAAGGGATGAACTATTTTTGTCTGAAACCAAAAGTAGTATCAGGATCCTTAAACAGTCAAGGAGAAAGTATTTATCCTTGGACATTACCACTGCATTTGCAGTGGATCTTGTGTGAGACAGTTTTTTATTGGGATGAAATCACATCACCACTGAAACGCTGGAGCACAGCCAAAGCAGCAACTATTTTCACTTCTTGGGGTTTTTGGTGACCCCAGACTAATGTCTAAAGATAAACCACACTTAGCAGAGCTGCCAGTAATAAGAGAGCCCCCAGCAGCAGGATGGAAAGGGAAGTGTCTCTCCTGACAGCACTGTGCCTTGTCATGTGGTCAGACCACCAAACTATGAATGTTTCAGACTGAAACAATGAAAAACATGCATCCAGAGCCACCAGTGAGAGCAGGAAGGACTGGCTGCCTTCTCCCTTTGAGCTTTTGAAGCTCCTGGGTTTTCTGATGCCCATGTTATCTGGTGGTTGGGGCCCAGGTGAGACAGGAGAGGAGGATCCTCTGGGCTGCAAGTGGGAAATACCAGGGCATTCCTGCCAAGGCAAGAAATTCCCTCTGGGCCAGGCTTTCCTGCTCAAATAGCCAGTTATTATTTACATGAAATGGTATTGAATTCCTCCTCCTCACAGGAATGAAGTCATTGTTTTGGGTATTAGTCAGATTTGGGACATGGTTAGTCAGGGACTGGGGAAAGTTTAAGTGAAGGAACGGGGTGAGCTGTGCCTTGCTAAGCCTGGCACGAGGAGCCACAGGGACATCAGTGCTAGAGAATTTATTAGGGACAGGATGGACCATGTTTGTACTTGGCTGTTGGCTCAGTTTCTGCTTTTACTTCAGGAAAAAAAAAAAGAAAAAGGGGCCTTTCTCTTCCTCTTAAGAAGGACTATTGTCCTGTGTACCCCTGTGCTGGGTGTAGCACCAGGATCAATGCATCAGCTCCAGGGTGTGTTTTCCTTAAAACTCTTCCTCATGGTGAGAAAGTGCTAGAAAGCCTCAAAAATCAGTTCTTGAAGGAGAAAATAACTCACTGGAATTCATCCTCTCTGGGAATTTCCCACTAGGTGGAGTTTAGGTGAAAAATTGAGGGAGAAGTTGTAGCACTGAGGTCTTTGGTGGTTTCTGATCAGATTCTGTCCAGTGCCTTGAAAGGGGATGGAAAAAAAACCTTGGTCCTTAGCCAGGGGACTGACTTACACCCCTGTTAGTAACAGAAATAAGTGTGATTGACTTTGAGAGAACTACATCCACTTGCAACCCCCAGTGCTGTGGTCTGGCAGCTTTGGGAGCAAATTAAATCAGAAGAGTTGCTGTTAACTTAGGCAGGGCTGAGGTTTTTAGGGCAGGCCAGGGATTTAGCTGTTAATATTAATGGAACATTTACAGAGAAAAGTCTCTGGGCTGCTTTACAAATCAGCCCAGGGTGGCTGCAGGCCAGGTTGTTGGCTGCACACACCTGATGGGACTTCTGCTGGTTTTAAGTCTCTGGCATCAGCTGCCCTGAGTTTAATATGGTTAGCCTGGATTTACAGCATCCTAAGTGGGGCTGAAATCAAGTTTTCTGTGCCTATTAGAGGGTGAAATGAATGTCTTTGCAACAAGCCCAGCCAGCCAAAGCTTGTGCAATGCTGAAATCTCAGAGTGGGAGTTGACAACCACCTACCAGATTTCCAGTGGGACTCAGGTCATGGGTTGTGAAGCTTTGAAAATTCCAAACAAGGGCCTGGCCAACCCGTCCAAGGCAAACTGCTTTCATTGGCCTTAGCACAGGCAGGTTAAGTTGATTAAACCAGTTTCTAAATTAGTTTGGGTCCCCATTAGTTTGGCAGTAGGAGGGGCCATAGGAGGCTGGAAGGAGATGATCTTTAAGGTCCCCTCCAAACCATCCTTTGATTCTTTGAGAGAAGCAGGGGGCCAGAAGCTGCTCCTACCCTGCTGCATGTTCAGTATGGAACACTCCAGAGGGGTCCTGGGGTGCAGGACCACCCCCAGCCCCAGAGTTCCAATCTCAGAGCCTGAAACCAGCAGGTTGCCTGCAGGAAAGCTGTTTCCCCTTAGCTGTTCTGCCTGGCTGGAATTGGGAAATGCTGAAAATTCACTACAAAAGTCCCAACTCAGAAGCTTTGCAGGGATTTCAGGTAGATCCCAGATAGGCAACAGTGGCGTCCAGAGACTGCCCATCCCTTAAAGTGTCCAAGGCCAGGTTGGACAGGGCTTGGAGCAACCTGGGGTAGAGGAAGCTGTCCCTGCCCACGGCATTGGGGTGGAATGAGATGGTCTTTAAGGTCCCTCTTAACCCAAACCATTGTGTGATTCTATGATGCTGAGTGTGACCATGGAGATGGAACCTGCTGCTCTGTGTAGTCACTCACCTCTGTGCAGGTGGAGGTGCTGGTGGGTCTGGCCAAAGGGATGGTCAGGGTGGCTCGTGATGTTTGTCTTGGCTCAAGTTTTGTGGTGTGAGCTCGACCCCAGCATCCCAGAAAGCAGGACCTCTTGTTGCTATGTGAGGAAAGCTGGGCTGAGCAAGAGTCATGCGCTGTTAACCTGAGCCAGGGCAGGAAATTGGGATTAAGTGAGATCTCAAGGCTTGCATCCGGTCACAAGTACAGGGAACACAAATCTGTTGCTGCTCAGGGAGTGCAGCTGCTCAGTCAGAGCTGCTGCTCTGAGGGCCAGTCCAGTCTGCTCTCCATGTGCATGGCAGGAGCAGTCCCTTTGGGAGCAGCAGATGGTGCCTGTCCTACCTCTGCAGCAGCTTCTGGACTGGGCTGAGGGAGCCAGGACTTTATTCTTCATCCTGAGATCAACCCTCAGCATCCCTGAGTAAAGTGTTGCTAGGGAAAAGGGATTAACTAATGAGGGGGAATGAGCAGAAATCAAGTGGAGATTCCCACACTGGATTCTGTCTCCATATCCAGCCAACAGTGATAATCTCACCACCAGAGTTAATTGTGGGCCAGATGAGTATATAAATATATATAGACATATATTAAATATACACCAATATATAAATATATATAAATATATAAGAATTATAGTCCCATCTGCTGGCACTGTATGTTCAAACCCATTACTGTAAATTGTTCATGGAAATAACCTCAACCAGCTCATATTTCCCCTTGGCCACCTTGCACTGCTGTTCTTACTCTTCTTTTGTAAGAGCCTGCTCCCCACTGAAAAAAAAAAAAAAAAAAAAAAACAAGAGAAATGGAATGAAAAAATGTCAAAGCACCGAGCAGATTAAATGTTGCTCTGATGAATTTTGCCAACACTGTCTTTTCCTGGAGAATGGTTTAGAATTCATTTCCTCTGATAGGCTGGTAGGTAGAGGGGGTTTTATAAATCAGCATTCATCCTTATTTCTGTTGGTAAAAGCTCTGTCCCTAATCCACGCCAGCAGCTCTGAGGTGCCACATCCACTGGCAGCAGAGCATTAGGTAGTGTTGAAAATCTGGATTACAAATTACTGTGGCAAAAAGCTGCTGGAACACAATTTGGAGGCAGAGAAAACATGACTGTGGTTTCCCTTGAAGCTGCTGGCGGTGGGGAGAGCAGATTCCTGTGGCTACAGAGGTTGGGATCATTTGGGCTCCCTCCAGGCATTATCCCAGGCTTTCTCCATGACTGGGAGCTGTTCCCAAACCCTTCCCATGTTTTAGGGCTCTGTATCCCCCCACAAAGTATTTCAGGCAGTGCATTCCCATTTGAAGAGCCCCTTGCCCAAAGCTGACTGTGCTGGGCTGGGAGGTGCCAGTTCCAAGAAGGATCAGAGAGAGGCTGGTCCTGGAAAGCCCAAATAGTTTGTCCAGAAGGAGGAAAACCAATCCAGCAGTGGACACGGTGTACCTTGTGCAGGGAGCAGAGCTCTTCCCAACCCACAGACCCCTAAACCTGGAGGAGGTGACCCAGGAGCTCCTGACTGGTGTGGGATACAAACCCACCCAAAAGCCTCTTTTTGGAGCAGAGGGAGCTCTGGAGAAGGCCCAAAGAGGGCTGGTACAGATGTGTTGGCAGCTGCTGGTGGGAGGGGTGTGATGTGGGAATTTCAGGAAACAGCTGTTTTACAGGATGCTGCTGGTTGGGGAGGATGTCCCTGTGGAGAATTTACCTGGGTTTCCAGCTGGCAGCATCTTTGTTTACTCTGATTTAGGAATGGGAAACAAATCCTTTGAGCAGCCAAGCTTGTGGAAATAGCCAGGCCTTTTGGGAAGCTGAGGAAAGGTGGTGGTTCATTGGCTCCAACTTATATGTGCATTATATAATGCATGTTATGAGGAAAGGCTGGGAGAGCTGGGTTTGTTCAGCCTGGACAACACAAGGCTCCAGGGATTCCTCAGAGCCCCTTCCAGTGCCTAAAGGGGCTCCAAGAGAGCTGGAGAGGGACTTGGGAGAAGGGATGGAGAGGCAGGACAAGGGGGAATGGCTTCCCACTGACAGAGGGAAGGGTTAGATGGGATATTGGGAAAGAATGCTTCCCTGTGAGGCTGGGCAGGCCCTGGCACAGGTTGGGTAGAGAAACTGAAGCTGCCCCACTCCTGCAAGTGTCCAAGGCCAGGTTGGACAGGGCTTGGAGCAACCTGGGATAGTGGAAGGTGGGGGTGGAACAGGATGATCTTTAAGGTCCCTTCCAGCCCAACCCATTCTATGATTCCAGGGTTATGCTTATATGTAATTATATTTTTATGTAATGTCTAAAATATTACGTATTTTCTTCCCTGTATTTGGCACTTGCTTTTGGGTTTTATTTCCTCCCACCATCTTTTTCTCTGTGTATCCCTAGCCAGGGAAGGCACCACATTTTAGCACCCAGAGGTGCCCATCCCTTCTTGTTGGGAAACCGGGAACCACAGAAACTTGCAGAAACTTTTCTTCCCAAAGAGAATGCCGAGTTGTGTGGGGGAGGAATTTCCAAAACAGTCTTTGTCCCATGGAAGACACTCCTTATAAACAGATGACCTCATCATAATCTTGCTTCTGGGGAGCAGAGCCAAGGGGCAGAGCAGGAGGTCACATTCCCTGTGACATTCATGTCCTTCCTCCCTTGTCCATGTGCCAAAGCGAGGGCTGGAGGCAGACAGCTTGGCCCAGGCTGGGCTTTGCAGCCTACTGGATTCATTTCTATTTATATCCCAGATCCAGCACTGGGCCAGCATGCAAATTTTGCTGCTTTGAATAAAAGAAGAGACTTAAAAATAGCCCGGGTTACCGGATCTGAGCTCACCATTCTGGAATAGGTCCTTCAAGAGCTTTATGTTCTCAGATAAGCAACTCCCTGTTCAAACCTTCCACTTGGCAGTCTGGGAAATGAGGTTTATTTGTTGCATTGCAAAGCAAACAAGATGTGTTTTGTACAGCTCTTGAGCTTTAGTGGGAACTCCCAGTTTAACCATGGAGCCAGGGGAGAGGGATGGAGGGGGCAAAACCGCTTGTGTGGGAGCAGAGGTGTGGAAGGGGATCTGGGGATCCTGTTGATGGCCAGTTGGACATGAGTCTGCAGTACCCTGGCAGGCAGGAGAGCCAAGAGTGTCCTGGAGGGCATCAGGCACAGCATCATCAGCTGGTCAAAGGAAGGGATTGTCCTGCTCTGCTCTGTGCTGGGGTGCAGCCTCACCTCGAGTCCTGGGTACAGTTTTGGGGGCCACAACGTAAGAGGGGTCTGAAGTTATTAGAGAGCATCCAAAAGAGACCACAGAGATGATGAAGGGACTAGAGGGGCCATTTGAAGAGCACCTGGGAGTACTTGGGTTGTTCAGCTGGAAAAGAGGAAACTGAAGTCTCCTTACCAGGGTCTGCAGCTTCCTCAGGAGGGGCAGCTCCAATCTCTGCTCTGTGCAGCCGTGACAGGACCCAGGGAAGGGCTGGAGCTGTGTCAGGGCAGGGGCAGGTTGGATCTCAGGAAAAGGGTCTTCCCCCAGAGGGTGGTGGGCACTGAACAGGCTCCCCGGGGCGATGGATGGGGCTCTGAACAACCTGGTCTAGTGGAAGATGTCCCTGCCCACGGCAGAGGGTTGGAAGGAGATGACCTTTCAGGACCCTTCCAACCCCATAAAAATGTGTAAGTGCAAAAGGGCGATGTGCAGTTCCTCCTTTTTGTTATGCCCAGCTGCAGGAAGGGACTCCAAGCACAGGAAAGCTTTTTGCCTGGGGGCACTGCCACATCTCCAGGTGTTTTGGGATCATCCAGTGCCCCTGATGGGGGTCCTGATCCTGCCCTGCTGAGCACTGAGGTGCCCTATCTCCCATGAGCTGGTTTGGCAGTGCTGACTCAAGTCAAATCTCATCCTGCCCGCTCCTCAGTGCTGTTTGCCCAGCAGTCAGGCCACTGCGGTGAGTCCCCTTGCACTGTCAGCGAGGTCTGACCTTTGGGCTGATCCCCCTCCTGTTTCCACTGAGCTCTTGGCACTAACTGGGAATTCAAAAGCAGGACCATAGCTCTGCCTGGGGTGCAGGACAGAGTAGGGGGTGAGTTGGGTGCTCTGCAACCTCCTCCACCCGATGGTGATGATGACGAGAGCCCTTGTGAGCTGGGAGGGACCATGGGCAGCCGTGGTGCCATTGCAGGCTGGGCTGGGGACTGCCCAGTGCCCTGGCAGCAAGGACAGGTCCCTGTCCCAAGAGGACTCATCACATGTGAATCACCAGAGAGAGAAGAACACATCATCTTCTCCTCACAGCTGAGAGCAAAGCAAGGGGACCAAGAGCAAGATGTGGTTTGTGCCTGCAGAGGAAACTGGTGATGAAAGCAGGAACTCAGGCCTGGCCCACAGTGAGGAGTGTTTGAAACCATCTCTGCTTTTCAGCAGCGGCTCTCCTGGGAGCAAACAAGTGGCTTTTGGGTGCTAAAGTGGTTCCTGAATGATACGGTAGGATTTGGGGTTGGGGAAAAGCCCAAAAATCAAGGGCAGACATGAGGTGTCTCAAAATTTACAAGAGATGCAGGACAATAAAGGCAAATGGATGAACAAAAATTCTTGGGTGGAATTATCATGGAATTATCCCATATTTATACCAGCTAAGAGTTAAAATCAGGATTAAGAACTCTACCCAAGTTCATATTGGATGAAGAGTCTCACACATCAGCATGTTAGCCAAGTCACATTCACACCTCTATCTAATTGTACTAACAGGAGAATTATTTATGAACATGATAAGCATAATTGATCTGCTGATGAATAGAGCTGCCAGTGTCAGGTAACGAAGCCCACAGATGTTATTTTTATCTTGCAGTTGAGATTACTAATTGTTTGTGTATCAACCTTTCAGTTGTCTCATGTGCAAACATTCAGACACCTCTGGCTCATGTCAAAGCAGGTGGGTGATTAGAGAACCTGAGCCAGCACTCACAACCAAACCAAAAAAATCCATCAGCTCTCTTGGCGTGGTTCCAAGTCTCAGCAAAATTAGAAAAATCTGGTGGGTGATGAGACAGACTGACAAGATGATCTAATCAGCCTGCTTGCAAAACTCTTTCTGTGTGAAGAGAGCACAAGGTTCCTGTGGCTGCTCTGAGGTTTGAGGGGGCAGATTTGCTTCTGGTCCCTCCCTGGGTTACAAGAGATGCTTGAGAAACGTCCAGATTCAGGCAGATTTGATCTGTTTGATGTGAGCTGATGGGATGTGATGTGATATTAGTGCCAGATGGGGATGACTTACATGGAATGCATGTTGGGAAATAGCCCTTTGTGCAGGGAACCTCACGAGGGTGACGAAGAGAAGATAAGGTGGTGCCTTCAGGGCCTGGGTGCAGAGAGAATGAGAAAGCACAGAGGGCAGAAGGAGCTGGGGGATGACCCAGTTTGCCCTGAGGAAGCAGCCAGGTATTCCAGGATCATGGCTAGACTTCGTGAATGAAGATTTGGGAGGGTTTTACCCTCGCTTGCTGCAAGTGCGGCGATGGCTGATCCCTCAAGCCTGCGCAGTGGATTTTTTAGATGAGGCGCAGCGTGGGCAGAACTGGCCCCACCCTTTACTCCTGAGGTTCATCTGCCAGGGCCCAGTGAGCTTGGATGGTGACAGCGAGGTCTTCAGGATGTAGGTTTGGTTAGAGCATCCTTCTCTCAGATGGATGGCCTTGCAGGGCTAAGTGAGCTCCATCTGCCTGGGTTTGGAGTCAGAGTTGTCCTTCTCCCAGGATGGTTGCCGAGCGGCTGACGAGCCCATCCTGCCCGAGGACACACTTAGTCTGACCCTTCAGTTGAGACCTGACCAGCATGGGAGACTCTACCGGAGGCATAAACCACCCCCAGCACAGCTCACAACCTCCTAAGGGCACACAAGCTTCTCCCCCAAGACAAGGGGGTGTCTGTGGAGAAGTATTCCGGGACAGGGAGTGTGAAAAGCCCTCCCTCGCAGTGCTTGCAGCTGGGAAGTGGTCCCAACCTCCGAGCAGCAACCCCGCCGTGCCTGTTGTATTTCCCTCCCACCCAATATCTTTGTTTCCCGGTCCAGCCTCATCCCCTGCTCTCCGCGAGCTTGTTCTCTGCCTGCTTGGGACTGAGAGAGCCCAAGAAGGGCCAGGGGACTTTCATGGGAACTCCAGATGATTGCTTGAGTCGTTGTGATTTGCTTTTTCTTCGATCAAAACCATGTTTGTTTGTGTGTGTGTAATCTGACTGAATGGAAAGATGGGTCGAGATTTTTTTGTTGCTTAATGTTTCCATACATTTGCTTCAATGATTGAACAGGCTGAAGTCACTTGTGGTAACTGAGAAAGAGGAGTCAAGGTCAGAAACTCTGCCAAGGTCCCAACGCTGTTGTTTTGGAGGCAAAATTAAGTGTCCTTGATTTTTTTTTTTTTTTTTTAATTAACTTCCTGGCTCAGAACTGAATGAAAATTGGAGAAATTTGAGGACCTACATGTTGTTCTAACGTCATCCACTGTTTTCTTTAGCAGGCCCTTCTGTCCCAGAGGAATGCACAGCTCCATGTTGTCCCTGTCACAGGCACCATAAGATATTGCAGAACCTGTTTTATTCATCCGAAGTGTGCAACATAATTACTGTTGCTAGGCATCACAAGGGCTTAAAATTATCAGTTCTCACAAAACCTCTGCAGTGGGAGCTGAGCCTTATCTCCTTCCAGTGTGGTGACAACAAACCCAGGGAGAGACTTGTTCCCCTTCAGTGTAAGGAATTTGCTTGTCACTTCATTGCCTCAGTTCTCACTCTGCTGTCACACAGTGCAGAGCAATAACCTCGCAGTGAAATGTCCATTAGAGAGTGAAATCCAGTCCTGTTTGGGCACATCCTTCTTGTTTGGTCTAAACTTAGAGCAGGAAGTCAACACCCAAAACAGACACCAGGGTAAGCTCAGGTTGGTGGGACTACTCTTATTTCTGAGCTTGACTTTGGGACCAGACTAACTATGAAACCTCTTGGCTGGAGCTCTGAGCTCCAATACTTGTTTTAGAAGCAGAAGGAAGGCAAGTGCCTGCACCAAGCCAGGTAAGATTTAGTTTGCAGTTATTTAAGGTTTACAGCAACAGGTTCCACTGTGGTACAAACTGTCAGCAGCTGATCTCTTTTACTGGACCGGACCACATCAGGCACTTGTCCTTGGCTATTGGAAAGGCTCAGCACACAAACTTTGGGAACACAGCCAGGTCCATCAGTGATTGCCTGAGCCACCCCCTCAGCTGGCCCTGGGCAGATCTGTGCTGATACAGAGCAGTTGGGAAAGGGAGACCCAAACCCTCCCCACTTGGCTGAACCCATCCCTCACCTGGCAGGAGGTGGAGAGGACTGGGTTCAAATCAGGCTGGAGTGTTGCCATGAGGGTGCAGCTTTCTCTTTTGGAGTGCTCAGAGACATTTCTGAGTGAGTGGAATTGGCTGTGGAGGGTGCTGTGGGTGTCAAGTGGTGCTGGAATGTGGCTTCTCCATGGGAGCATCCTCCACTGCGCTGGGGAAGAGCACGAGGGTCTCAAAAGATCTGCTTGGAAGTGCCTCTGTCAGGTTTTTTGTTTGAGTGTAGCCCTCTGGCATCTCTCAGATGTACAGGTGCACCCTTGAAGGATGGGGAGGCAGTCTGGGGGCAAGTAGGAAGTTCACAAGGTGCTCCAAAGGAAGAGCCATATCCTGGCTCATGGCCATACCCAAACAGTTCCTCAAAGACACTTGGCTGGCTTGTTTGTAATCCCCAAGCTGGGCCTTGTTCCCTTCTCCCCCCACACCAGTGACTCAGCCAACTCTCAGCACAACAAAAAGTCTCTTAGGAGGCACTTCAGGTCATTCTGTGGCTTCTGCAGTGTCCCCTGTGGGCTCAGTTTTGTTCCCAGGTCAGGGCTTCCAGAGCTGAAGGTCTCTTTCCCATCACTGTGGTGTGTGATCTGCTGCAGCAGAACAGCCCCGTGCTGAGGGCTTTGCTCCTTCCCCTTGAGCTCAGCTGAGGGGTGATGCTGGGATGGGCAGTCAGGTGCAAAAAATACCACTGTGGGGGAGCTCATTCCACTGGAATGGAGAAATACCTGGGGAAAAAGGTGTCCAGACATGAGGTCTGGTATCTTGGCTGGTATTCCATGTTCCTAAATCCTGACTCAGAATGATCAGGAACATCAAGAATAGCACTAGCTCTGTCACACCTACAGGTCTAACCCTCTTGGGGTAGAAGGACAGGCAAGTTGTCCATGAGGATGATCAACGTTGACTCTCACCCTTGGTGAACAGCAGAGTTTCCTCCCCACACTGCACAGGATATACAGGAGAAATGGATCATCTCCAAGCAAACAAAACCCCAGTTAGATGTCAATTTTGTAGAAGACAAGGAAGGGCAAGGCTGTAGGAGCTTCAAACCTCCTTAAGCTTCATCTGGACCCTGCCTAAACCCAAAGCTGAGACCTTGCAGGAGTGGGAGTGTGCTGGGACTTGCTTGGATTCCCCCCATCACACAAAAAAGCTGCCTTGCAGGCACCTCGGGGGTGGTGAGGAGGAGGTGAGGTGGGTTTTGGGGGCACGAGGTGGGTTTTGGGGGCACAGGGGAGCAGTGCTGGGCTGGCTGGCTCACCACTGGTTTCCATTTCCCTGTTCTGGCTATTGTTCTGGAAGTTATTCTGCTGACAAACAACATGGTAAAGGCCAATCCTCACCCCCATTTAACTCTGCCGAGCATGGTTGCAGCAGAAACGGGCCTGGCACAAGGTTTTATTTTATTTTTAGCCTGACTGGAAGGAGAAAACAATAGAAATTTGGTAATTGAGCAACTTCCTGTCTCCTTTTTCTAACTCTAGAAGATTCCACTGCTCAGGTAAACACGCAAAGTGTTCTGAGCTTTGTGCCTCTTCAGCATTTCCCATCGCCTCTGTGGACCTTTAGTCACAGCAAATAAAGATGAAAGGCTGATTTAAGCGGGATTTAAGTGGCTGGCATGGAAATAACTAATTTCCTCCCCTCCCCCGGAGTCCATCCATCCCTCGGTTGCAACCCTGGTGGAGGGTGCGGGAACACCCTGGAGTTGGGAAGGTCTTAGGAGTGGCAGCTCCATAAATGCCACCTATAAACACCCGTGGCATGGATGAGACAAGGCTGAGCCCTCCCCGAGAGCGTGTGGCTGTGGCCTGACAGTAAAGCTGACACATTGAGAAATAATGCTCCCAGCTACGTCAGAACCAGGAAACTCTCTCAGTTAGAGAAATATCCTTTCCATTACAAGATGCACCCACTGCTCACTTGACTCAGAAATCTCTTGATCCAGTGGCTGTTTTCCCGCTCAGCAAAAATCTGTGGAGGAAGATTTGATTTTGGAAGGGAGATGCCCAGAGTGAAATGTCAGCTGGGATGCTGTTTTGCAGGTCCAAAAAGGTCTTCTGCTGACTTTGGTGGTTTGCAGCCACGTCTGGCAGTGACTGGTTTGGGTGTGTTCTGCTTCAAGGAGCCCTTTGTCAGCCACTGCTGCCTGTGATGGTCCAGGTAGGGTTACAGGATGCAAAGGAAAAAGCCCTTCTTAATAAATCTCAAAACTTTATAAGCTGTCCCTCATCATTCCCACTTGCTGGAACTCTCTCTATCTCTGGAATATATAGGAATACATCTTCCAGTTTTCTTCTTCAGGCTGTTGAACCTGGTACCTCACACTTGGCTATCCCCAAGCTGCAGAACAGGTGGGAGGAGGGAAATATGTTACTGCCTTCCCTTGAAATGCACTTTTTCACACAGAATAACACAAAGGGAAGGTTTTGGGTCTCCATTACCGACATGGAATAATCTTGAGCTGCACAAACTCCACCTGCCTTGTCAGAGAGGGGAGCACCCATTTCCTCTTGTAGCACATGTGGATTCCTGCAGTCCCAGCTCTGAGCTCCTGTGGATTGGAAACTCCTCACAAATACTGGCACAAGGAACTGCTTCAGTGCAGCTTTCTTGTGTGCACTCAGTCATTCAGACAGGGAGCAGCAGCACTTGCTCCCACAGACAGCCACAGAGCACAGGGAACAGGCTGGCTGAGACCTGACCCCTTGGCAGGTGATTTAATAATCCCCCCGTGAAAATGAAGCCCGACTTCAGTGCTCTGCTCCTCTGCCACAGATGTTTCTGGCAGACAGGGAGAGCAGGATCCCACCAGAGCAAAGGCAAAGCTCTGGTTTGGTCCCATGTCGGGCTTGTTCTGCCAGAGGGGTGCAGTGACTGGCAGTGAGGAGTTGAACCAGCCCAGCTCCCGCAGACCCACCTCTGAGGTGACAGCAGGGCCAGCACTGCAGTCTCCTCCCAGGCTTTCCCCTGGAGCAGTGCAGGCAGAGTGAATCTTCAGGGCTGGATCTCTGCTTCTCCAATCAACCCTTCAGCATCTTGCCTTCTGGCCTGGAGGTGCTTTTTCAGAGGTATCTCCACTTCTCCTTCCAGGATGGTGCAGGAGCCGAGCTGCTGTGCCATGGAGCATTTCACCACCTTCTGGCCCCATCGGGATGGATGAAGTGGTGGCAGGAGATGGGGCTCAGGAGGTCCCTGCACGGTGGTTTCCTGCACTGTGGCGAGAACAGGAGTGGATGTGGGACCTTCCACAGGGCAGCAGGTGCTGGAGAACGAGCTCCTAAAGCCACTGCCCAGAATGTTAAACTGCTCTGGTTTCCTTCTCGCCCACAAACACGGTTGTGAGCGCTGATTCTTTCACTTTGAAGTGCCTGGATTTGTCAGCTTGAACAAAAACAAGGTGTGAATCAGATTTGCTCAGAGTGAGACTCATCTGAGTCAGCGTTTTGGGTGTTTGGTGTCCACGGGCTGGACTTTGCACCCCAAATTTTGGCTTCCTGTTGCATTTTTACTGTTTAAAACAGACTGCAAACTAAACTGTTGTGATCACTCAAGAAGAAAGGGTTTTCTCTCACTAGAGAAAGGAACAGCTGAGCAAATAATGGGTTTGTTTTTTTAAAAAAGACAAAGAATTCTTGAGGTGGACTCGCGAGAGTTGTATCTCTGGGTAAACAAAGTCATCATTAGGGCTGTCAAGATTAGAGAGATTCCATTGCTAATAATCATATGGAAGTTTTAATCATTAAGGATTTACTCTCACAGCCTTAGGTAGCTGAGGTAATTCCTTATGACATTACCTGTTTAATTGATATAAATAAGTACGGAATCTAAAGCTGAGTTCCCCAAAGGTCATTCAGGGAAGCTTTGCAATGAGTGGTTGGCAAGGAGTGTTGGGGGTTTTCTTCCTTGGCACAGTGCCCTGCACAGGAACAAGCCTGGCCAACATCTGCCCCTGGGCTGTTTGCAGAGAGCAAAGCTGATGGCACAGAGACCTATTTCACCTGAACACATCCCTCGTGTCTGCACACATCTCCTCACCCCTCTGCAATGTGCATGGGATGGGCTTCTGCAATTTCTGGCATTTGAGGAATGAAAGAAAATATTTCCAGGACTCCTTCCTGGAGGAAATCCAACCTGGTCCCTTGCCTATCTGTTCCCAGATGCCTGGAGATAAGGATCAGTCTCGGATCTAAGTTCACCCTCTCAGCAGGAGGCTGAGCGGATGCAGAGGTTGGAGAAGGGCTCCTGTTGCTCTCCTATTTTGAGCAACTGCAGGAGGGCTTGGCACTGGCCAAGGAGAAACATGGAGGGACTTTTGGGACTGGCACAGGTCTGAGCTAAATAACTTCATTCCACATGAGCCTGGAGAAAGCACCAGGAGCACCAGTGCAAGGGACTGTGGGAAAGAAGAGCCCCATGTAGGGGTATTAATATGTGTCCAGATTAATTAGACAGAGAATGGGAACTGGAGAGCTTCTCTTTGGTAAGGAAACATCCTCCTTGGCCCTGAGGACCATCCTGTGGTTGTCCTGCCCATCTAGGTGGGGTTTCTCTCGGGAGCTGGTGCTGCCTTCTCGTGATGCACCACTTGACATGTCCCTCCTGCATTTGTTTTCCTTGGCTGAGCTCATTAAGCAGCCCCCCCAGCCACCTCTGCAGGTGTAAATGCATTAATATGAACTGGGAATTGTCCCAGACAGCTGTAATTCCCAGCAGAGTCAGCTCCTCACCGCCCTGTTCCGCACTGACACGTGGCTCGTTTGGCTTTCGCTAATTGACTCGAAGTTTAATTACATTTACTTTAACTAAAGCGACATCGGACTGATTACCTTTGAAGACAGAGCATCCCCAGCGGGTGTTCTGGGCACCTCTCAGCTGGCATCCTTGCCCAGAGGCTCTGCTCTCCCCCTGCTGCCTCCCCCTGCAGGTCAAACCTCCCGCGGTACCCAGGAAGGCGGTGATGGGGAGGGAAGTTTTGGAACCACAGGGCACAGACCTTGCCTGGTGTGGCAGTTTTCACCCGGTATCCACCCAAACCTCCAGGCCCCCCCCCTTTCCCAGAAGGAAAGGAAAGGAGAAAAGGCAAAAAACAGCGGAGAGAAAATGGCAAAACAGAGAGTGGCTAAAATGCTTAAATTTATTACTAACAAGATAAGAACTAAGAAGTAAGAAATAAATCAGCCTTAAGAACACCTTTCTCCTCCCACTCCTCCCTCTTTCCAGCAGGTCGGGGGAGGAGGGAGTGTTGTTGTTTCTGCCATTGCTCTTGTCCTGTGAGTCACCCGTGGGGTTCAGGGGGCTCTCTGCACCCCGATGGATCTCCATGGGCTGCAGGGGGGGCACAGCTCTGAGTCCTTACCCCCCTCCTTCTCCTCCTCCTGCTCCAACCTTGTTCTCTCTCTGCATTTTTATCCCACAACTGGAATTTCTAACTGCCCCACACTCCTAAATTCTTAAATATGTTATCACGGAGCTGTGACTGTGATCCTTAATTGGTTCAACTGTGGCCATCAAGCAGGACCTCCTGGCCCTGGCTGTCCTTGGCTCCACAGGACAGGGAAAGCTTCTGGCAGCTTCTGACAGAAACCAGCTTGGATAGCTCCCCCTTCTACCAAAATCCAGCCACAGAAACCTCTGACACCAGGACAGGTCCTCCCAGCATGGCCAGTTCAGCCCAGTGAGTGCTGGGAGTTCCACTGGGAGTGTCTCTGTGTTACCAACACGTCCCCCTGTAAGCAAACTTACAATTCTGAGCTTTCCCTTCCAGTTTCTTACAGTCCATTGGTGGATTCCCAGTTCCAGCTGCGTTTCTAAGGGCACTGAAACACCAGCACAAGGGAAAGCCTGAGGATGTTTGTCCTTCCCTGTGTCTTCATCAGGCCTGAAAGGGCTTTTAAAAATTGTGTTGCCCTTGACAGCTCCAGCAACCTTTTCTCTTACTTTGGGAATGTGAAAAGTGATGGAGAATTAATGAAGCTGCAACATCCCAGCAAGGAGACTCTTGTCACTTGCATTAGTTATTTCCCTTCTCCCTTCTGTTCAGAGCTCCAGACTGCAGTTATCTCACCTGGCTGATGGTAGTGGGGCTAATTAGAACTGGGCAAGATATTTTTATGAATAATTTCTCCGCTGAACTTTCAAATGTAGGTCAAACAAAACAAGCTGTCAGATTGTGCATTGGTTCTCTTTTGAAGCCAGTGTTGTTTTTCACTGTTTTTCAGTATGAAATGTTTTGATGTTGCAGTTCAAAACGAGGTTCCAATGTTATATTTAGATATCTTTTGATACAAAAAAAAGAAAGGGAGAGAGAAAAAGTTTAATCTCCTTGAGAACATTTAATTGACATCACCACCTTCCCCTGCCAATTTACTCTTCTGTGTTTAACAAGAGAAAAAGCCCATAATGGGTTTGACCTTAATTTTACAACAGATGGACAAAAAGCAATTTATTGACTGACAAACACAGTTGTTTTCCAGTGCCACCATGTAAAGCTGGATCCCTGCAGCTGCAAAACAAAGGTGCAAACCCACAGGTTTCTCATGGATTTCTATAGTTCTGGCTAAACCAGAGGAGCAGGGAAAGGAGCCACCCCGGCCTGGCGCAGTCGGGGCAGGGACAGGAGTGACACGACGCTCCTGCTGCCAGTGGGATGGGAGGGAAGGAGCTGTTGGCAGGAGCTGGTCCAGTTTGGAGGAGGAAGTGCAGGCACTGGTGTCCATCAGAGCCTGGATCCAGTACCAGCCTCAGAGGGTAGGGAGCAGAGACATGCTCTGGTCACCCAAGTGGCTTTGCCATGGAGGAAAATAGGGAAGAACAAAGGGATCCTCCATCTCCTGTTACAGTTACATCTGAGAGACCACCTTAGTTGCCTCCCCATAGCAAAGACGTACCCACAGCCTTCAGTCCAGCTCCAAACAACAATCATGACTTTTGCTGCAGTGCTCTGCTACTTTTTATCAAATATTTTGCACTTTTTTTCTGCTATGAAGTCCCTGTGTGTGCACACTGTTTGCAGGAAGCCCCAAGCACTGGACTTCTCAAAACCTGTCTGGTTGGAAATTACCAGTGGTGCTGATCCCATTGCCAAGCTCTGCAGGACCAGGAGGGACTTGGAGAGAAGATGAGTGCTCAGTAGTGGCCACGCAGGAATAATTTAGGGCATAATTCAGGGAATAATTTAGCACAGTGTGCTCTCCTGTGTAGCTCATCTTCAAGGGCTCACTCACACTTAGGAAAAGGCTCTTCCCCCAGAGCGTGGTGGGCACTGACCAGGCTCCCCAGGGCAGTGGGCACAGCCCCGAGGCTGCCAGAGCTCCAGGAGGGTTTGGATGATCCTCTGAGGCACAGGGTGGGATTGTTGGGGTGTCTGTGCAGGGCCAGGAGCTGGACTGGATGGTCCTTGTGGGTCCCAACAACTCAGGAGAGTCTGTGATTCTGATGTTCAGAAAGAAGCCAACACCTCCCAGTCAGCCCTGGGGTTTGAATGGACCCTGCAAAGGGCTGCAGAGCTCAAACCACACTGCCCTGGTCCATCCTGCTCCTCTGCTGGGCTCCTCCAGCTGGATCCCACAGGTGAGGTTTTCTTGGAGGAGCCAGTGGTGGGCTGTTTATGAGAAAACATTCCCACCTTCCCCACCAGGTCCCTTCTGTCTCCAATTTGATTTTGGGGTCTTCTGAAGGAGGGGAGAACTGAGAGAGTTTCTCTGTAGGGGAAAGAAAAGGACTTGCAGTAGAGCCAGGCTGGGTCAGAGGACTTTCCCCTGATTCCTTCTTCTAGAGGCAGGATTTGCCTGGACCCAAGTGCTCAGAAACAACCCTTAGTGGCCAGAATATCACAGCAAAAGGATTTGGAAATGCAGCTATCCCTTCTTCAGCCAGGTTCAATAAACCAGTGTATTCCCGAAGGAATTCTGGTCTCTAAACCCTAGTCTCAAAGCCTGCCCAGAGGAGAATTCATCCCATCCAAACAACCAGTACCAGCACATCTCTGTTCTTCCCACCAGGACATCTTCCAATGTCCAGCTCATTCTTCTTCTTGTTAGAGTTTCTCCCTGTTATTCCCAAGAAGATGTGATGAACAAGGACTGTGTGCCATGGGACAGGTTTTCACTTGGCATTAATTGGCAAAACTCCCAGCAAGAAAACATCCACTGGGCAAGCAGAGCAGGGGAATCACACCCAGGAGTGATGGTCCGACATGGCAAGGAGCTGAGCTCATCTCCTGTGCTGGCTGCTGAGAGCTGCATGAAGTTAGGAGTGAGGTGGGATGTGGGGCTGGGATAGTGGAACCGCACAGTTTCCCTTATTTGCCCTTTTCCAAAGGGCAGGGGCATCTGAGTGTGGGTGCCAGCATGTCCCACACTGCTGCTGGGCTGGACCTGCCCCTGGAGCCTCCGAGGAAGGGCCCAATCTCTGTGTGCCAGTTACTGACCAAAAGAGGGGCTGATTTTCAAACCTTGGTATCTGCTTTTTATGAACTCAGGCCCTTTTCAGGTGCCTGATGAGAGGCTGATTCCCAGAGCCCCTCCTAAAAGATTCCCTGGAGCAGTTTCCTCCTCTCTTCCTCACCTTTCTTTTAATTTCTGCAGATCTACGGAACTTCTCTTCCAGTCTCTGCACTTCCCATCCTTCCCCACTCCCAAATTCACCTTCCCTTGCATGAATCTGCTGGTCTGATTTCTACCAATATTAATGGCCTTGGGCTCCTTTTTCTCAGGCCTGGGACTTTGCTTTGAACAACAAAATTTATCTTCATCAGAAATATTGGCAGACCAGGAGATTCATCCAGGCATCCCTTTTAATTGCTTTTCCCTTTTTGCTCAGTGGCAGCAGTAGGTTTGTTGCTCAGCAGAAAAAAGGCCTGAGATCAATGGCAAAGGTTTATTTTCAATTTTATAACTAAAATATTATCACAGCCAATTTATGAGCTGAGTATCAGGAGCAGAAAAAGGAGTTGTGGCAGCTCCTGCTTTTCTTTGGGCACCAGAGTTGTTTCAGAGGTATGAGGTGGTGTTAAATCAGTGAAGGAATGAAGGAAAGTATCAGAGCAGCTGTGAGGTTGGGTGGAGGATCACAAGTGTCTGTGAAGAGGGAGAAACTGAGAGAGGACTCCAGGATTTATATGATCCAGAGGAAGAAGGATGGATAAAGGGCTCCAGGATTTACATGCTCCAGAAGGAAAGATAAAGTACTCCAGGATTTATATGGTCAACAGGGAGAGGAGATAAAGAGCTCTAGAATTTATATGGTCCAGAGGAAGAGGGATGGATAAAGGACTCCAGGATTTATATGGTCAACAGAAAGAGTAGGAAAAGATCTCCAGAATTTATATGGCCCAGAGAGGGAGAGATGGACAAAGAGCTCCAGGATTTATGTGGTCCAGAGAGAGAGTAGATAAAGGGCTCCAGGATTTACATGATCAAGAGGGAGAGAGACAAAGTGCTCCAGGATTCATTTAGTCCAGAGAGGAGATAAAAGGCTCCAGGATTAACATGGCCCAGAGAGGGAGTAGATAAAGGGCCCCAGGCTTTAGATGGTGCACAGCACTCCAGTGTGGCTCTCCCTGCAGTGTGTGACTGTCCCCAAGGCTGGATGGTGCCTGGCCCGAGGCAGGTGGAGGTGACAGCAGCATCAGTGGGTACGGTGGAACTTGGGGTGACGTGTGTCCTCCTGTGCTCACATGGCCAGCCCTCTTCTCCTCAAAGGAGAAACAGGCCATTTTCATCGAAATCTGATTTTCTGAGCCTAAAGGCAGCTTCTTGGCTCACTGTTTCCAGCCTCCCTCACCCCCCAGAACCCATCTCTGTGCTGTCAGTGCTGTCTCAGTGTTGGCCTCTCATTCCTCTCCGCTTTTGCAGTCCCTGTGTGTGCACCTGACTTTGGGGGCTGTGCCAGGGCCACAGAGCTGCTGCTGCTCAACCCCTTTGTGCTGCAAAGGAGCTCTGAAGGAAAAGGCTGTGTTGAGATTTCAGGTAATAGTGACTCAATCCATACAGTATAATTCAATCCCCCCAAAACAACAACATTCACTTCTGCTCCTTTCCTTCCCTCAGCATCCCTTTGTCTGGAGGAGCTGTTTGACTTTGTTTGACTTTGTTTGACTGTGTCCCCCTGGATATTATCAGAGCACTGTCCAAAACCAGCAGGTTTTTGTAGCATTTTGTAGCATTGCTGGTTATTGTAGTATTTGCTTTCCTGTTTTCACCTGAGCAGAGGGGGCTTCCCTGAGGATGGTCTGCTCTGCCCTTGGGATGTGCCCTCGGCAGGAGGGCCCCTGTGCTCTGGCAGCTGCCTGGAGATGTGACATTAGAGAATTCATCCTTGTCGCTAACATGTCCAGCACTCCACAGCTCAGCTGGAAAGCACTGCCTTGAAACTGCCTGACCTGGGGATGGTTTTGCTCAGCCTTTTCCTGACAGTTTCCTCTTCCCAGCAACTCCTGATTTAGACCAGAACTGCTGTAACCTCCAGCCTGTCCTGCTGACCTGAGGAAGTCACCGCATGTGTAAAAAGATGACTAAATGTAATTTGCCTCAGTGTGCACAACATCCAGCTCCATCAACCTGCTCAGTCCTAGAGCCGATGGGTGGCTCAGCTGCATCTCCTGCTGAATCTCTCCCTCTGAGGTGACCTCTGTCCCTTTGCTGGAGGTGACTGAGGGTGCCCTATTTCCCACATTTCCACCACGTGTTGGACCAATCTCAGCTCGATCCTGGTCACATTAACCCATTGCTTGGCTGTGAAGTCCTCCAGGCCTTGCTGTTCTTCCTCCCCCAAGCAGGGCACAGTTAGAGGAAGGGTGGCTGTGGCTCAGCTTCCCCTCTTCCTCCTCTTGCATCATTTCTGAGTTTGCCAGGTCTCTGCTCTCTCCAGGTTCCCCTTTCTGTGCATGCATTCAGCAAGAGAGCAGTTCTGCCTCAGAGGTTTTGCAACCCTGCTCCTTCCAGCTGCTCCTTCCTGCTGACTGGGACAAGGTCCAGCTGCTGGGACAGCACTGGCCAGGAGCGTGGCTGGCACCCATCCCTGTCTGTGAGCCTTTATTCACATTACAGCTCTCACCCACAAATCATTCCTGGCCCTGGGGGCACGGAATTTCCACGGAAGGATGTACAAAGGACTAAATGGTGTGACAAGTCGGTGCTTCAGAGGGACAATCACAGTGAAAATACCAGGGCTGATGTTGACATCTCAGGGAGAACTATGTAAACATGGCTGGATAGTGTCTGTGAGGTCCAGACCAAAGAGAACTGATTGAAATCAAGAAGAAGTGGAAGGAAGCATCCCTGTCCTGTCCTGACAGTGCCTCTGTGAGGAGGTCAGTGCCACTGCTGTGGTGTCGCCCCCAGCCTGGAGAGTGATGGAGCACCTCCTCTCTTGTGTGCTGTGCATTGTGCCTGAGCTGGGCTGGGAAATCCATGCCCGTGTCCAGCCATGGGCCTGGCTCAGCATCAGTTGTGGTACAAGTCTTGTGCCTGGTAAGCACCCTCCTGTTTGTCCCAGTCAGAACTGACTTTCCAGCATGCTGTGTCTGCCTGGATTTGCCACATATCAAAAAACAACACCTGGAAACTTCAGGGCGCTTCTAAATCTCTCGGTCTGGCACTCCCAAACCAAGGCAAGGCAGTGTCTCCTTTCTGGGAATGAAGCACACCAAAGTTTGGGGACCTTTCTGGTCTCCTTTTTCCATTTCCATGAAGAGGGTGGTGAGAGCTGCAGGTCAGGGCTGTGCCAGGGAGGAGCAATTTCCCCTCCTCTTACTCCAGGCTGTGCTGTGCATTCCTGCCTGGGAACCCTCATACTGAGGAGGGGATGGACCGTGGCCAGTCCTGCATCTCCTGTCATGTTTCTTCCCAAATGTCAGGGCACATGCCCAGGGCATGCAGGGCTGCTGACAAACATCAGGGGCTCAAAGGTTAAGAACCAGATGGGTTGTGTTGTAACGTTGCTACAGTAATGACCCCTCTGCAAGATTTATCGCTCCTATCATACTCTGCTTCCTCCTTTCCTAAGATTCTTCAGGAAAAGCTCTGTTGTGTCTAGATGTTCTGTCTGGAATGCATAAAATTAGACCTTTATTACTCAGAGACATTGCAGCAGCTGGGTGCCTATTAAAGTCTTCCCACCTCAGCTCCAAAGCCAGCCCATGGCTGGAAGGATTAACAGGAGAGCAGATAAGAACATGCCCTGACTTAGATCTGTATCACAGATTCCCAGCTGTCCAACTTTCCTGTGTCAAGAGCACATCTGCATTTCCCAAACTGGGTTTTATGGGAAACCTGAGAGGTCTTTGACCAAGGGCTCACCCACATGTTCTTTTGCTCCCAATTCAAAAGGGCAGGGTCCCCACTGGAGTGAAAGGGCAGGAAAATGTAACTGTTGTTGGGAAGTGCTGATTTATTAAATGTTTACCAGAAGCTCTGATGGTGTTTTCTTCAAGCCTGATGTGATAGTTCATTCACTGGTGGACAGCTCAGGAGCCTGGACTTTGCCAGCTGTAGAGGGCACATATGAGGTTTTGGAATATATCCTTGGGGAAGGACCAGCTCCTGGGGAGTCCAGAGACCAGCAGGCACTGCAAATCCCAGTTTCCCAGGATCTGTGTAGCAGTGGGGATGTTTGACCCCGTTGGTGATGCCAGCTGTGGGCACATACCCAACCTCAGCACCTCCAGGGATGTTGTTTTGAGGGTTAAGGCATGAGATGGGTGTGAACAGCTCGGTGTTGCTGAAAGATCTGCACCAGCCACTTGGGGAATCCCAGCCTTGGAGATGCCCTTGGTCTCCCCTCTTCCCTTTCCCATGGTTTGGTTCCACAGCTTTTGGACCAAAGGTGAGGTGCTGGTTCTGTGCAATTAGGGCAGAGGGAGCTGGCAGTGGCTGAGGGGGGTCACACCCAGCCAGCTCTTCCCATCCCACACAGAAATCTGGGGTCCTTGGCCCCAAGGGATATTCCAGGGAGAGGAGCTGTGACTCTGGTCCAGCATCACTATATTTGTAAAAATTGTGGTATGGAAGACACCAATTTTGCATCATCTCAGTGCTTTTTCATCTCTGTATCACCTTCAGTAGTGGGCCCCGATTCCACATGACACCACATGGAGGCTGAGCCCCCAACAAACACAGTTTCTCCACCACAGAAGGAACAAAACACATTATTTCCAACTCATCACTTTGGCCAATATCACTTCAGTGCATTACGTATCAAGTGACAATGATTCAAGTGACACACTAGAAAGCTTCCTCCTTTGAAATGCATCATTTCCCTTCCAAGTTTCCTCTGCTTTTCCCGTTTGAGAAGCTCCAAATATTTGCCTCTGCGTGTTCCCCTTATCACTCATTGCTCTGGGTGTGCTTATCTGGTTCCCACCCTCTTTCCCTAAACAAGTCCGTTTTCTTCCTCATGGGCAAGAAACTAAGATTTTCCATGAGCTTCCTCCTGCAAACTCATCCCTGGGGATGTAGTTCACAGCTTGAACATGGAAATTACTCCATGGGATATGGATGTCACTGGGGTAAGGTAGAGGGCAAGGCAGCTTTCCGATTTCAACATCAGAGCTTCTCCTGCTGATGCAGCTTCTCTGGTGCACCCTTTGTGTCCCTCCATCCCTCCCACCACGGACTTGCCTCACTGCCTCCCCTTCCCCTTCCATCCAACCCTGTGGGTTCTGGGAAGGTGAATCTGCCTTCCTGTCAGCCCCAGAGCAACACATCCCTCCTTCCTTCCCACATACCTGTGCTGTGGGATGGATCTCATGCCTGAATTCCTCTCGGGAGCTGTTTGCAAAGGGGACCCCAAGGAAGGGGCTGGGCAGGTCTTCGTTGGCATCTGCTGCCATTTGTGAAGCATTTAGAGAACTTTAGTGTAATTGAGTGGAGCTTGGCTTCCTTTTTTTAATTGCAGGACTGAAACAGGAACAGCTGCCTTAATGAGAGAAGAACGGATGCGAGACACACACTTGGTTATTTGGTGCTTCTTTTCATTTTATCATGGAAAGGCTCTCCAAGGAGGATGAGAAATGTGATTTTCCACCTTTATGCTAAAGCAGAACTGAGCTCAAGCCCTGAGCCAGCACAGGGAGGAATAATACCCCAAGAAATCAAGTTCCTGACCCTGTGTTCTTCTGCCTGCTCCATCCTGAGTGGGTGATGGACCATTTTGAAGTGAATTTCACTCATTACACACCAAAATTTCCTGGTTAAAGGAAATCCAATGCAAATTTCAACAGAGGAAAAGCAAATTTATTTGAAATTCTCCATCAAGATGGAGTTAATTGTTGCATGATTTATAGATTCATGGAATGGGTTGGGTTGGAAGGGGCCTTAAAGACTATCCAGACCCACCCCCTGCCATGGGCAGGGACACCTCCCACCAGCCCAGGTTGCTCCAAGCCCCGGGTGACCTGGCCTGGGACACTTTCAGGGATGGGGCAGCCACAGCTTCTCTGGGCAACCTGTGCCAGGGCCTGGCCACCCTCACAGGGAAGAGTTCCTTCCTGATATCTCACCTAAACCTCCTCTCTTTCAATTTGATCCCATTCCCCCTTGTCCTGTCACTACAGTTCCTGGTGAGCCACGAACACTGAGCAATAAAACACTCCTGAATCAGCCCTTAATCCATTGGATTTTCAAAACTGAGTAACCTTTTCAGGAGAGTATAGAATTATTTCCACTTTTTCCATCTGCCATTGGAAATCTTTACCACTTTAAAAGCCCAGTGCAGGTCTTTAATGATGTTGGAACAATTAAGGCTGTAACATCAAATATGTACATTTCAGTCACTCATTTGTTGAGGTTCACCATTGCAGGATATTTTAAATCTATGAAGTTGAGGTGAATAGTTGATGTGCTATAAATATAAATTAAATGTGCCTTTGGCCACTGGGTTTTCAATAAGATCTGTATCCCTGAATATCCGATTTTGGGTAGAAATTCTCTGCTCCCATAACTAACATCCTTTGTTTGGTTACTACACGTGTGACAAAACCCTGTTGTTGGTGATAAAGTTAAAATTAAATAAACCACAAACCCTCTGAGTTTGGGACTGGAAAAGTGCAGGTACTGCTCTGCTGAGACATTCTCACCCTGACGAGTGACTGACTTGAGCAGGGCTCCGTAGACACCTTGTCCAACACATGGTAGGGCCTTGTGCTTAGCTAGAAGTCCTGATGAGCCCAGAAATGCTGCTGAAATGTAGCGCTGAAAGGAAACTCTTCATCACTCCTGAATGGTGAACTTCACTTCTAGAGGAGGACACAAGGAATTTGTGATGCTGCTTTGAAACAAGTCCATCAGAAGTTTCTTTAACCCATCTCTCTCTAGAATTTCACTGAAAAACTTCAAGTCCCTGCATGTGTAATAAAAAGGAAATCCTTTGCTTCAGTGTTGATCGAAGTTTTGCTGTGCACAGCTTTCTCTAATTTCATCTGGAAGTGATTCAAGCTGTTTCCTCATGAATAATTGCAGCAATGCAAGAGCCAGACCAAGCCAAGGGGAAATGCTGCTCCATCGAATTAATGTGAGGGATGAGCAGGCACAAATGTGTTTTGAGAAAGTCTTGCTTGTGAAATGTAGCTTTAAAAATTACAATCACTCTTGGAAATTAGAAATGCCATCAGAAGGAGGTTTTTTAATGCTGGATCCTGGTTTGGGCTATGGATGTGAGCACAGCTTGCCTTTGGGTCCCTGGCCTGAATCCCTGTCTCTGTGCCTTTACTAGGTGAATCATTGACAGGGCTTTGAGAACAACATTCAGATTTATTTCTCATCTTAACTTCTTGTTCACAGATGCTGTGGATCCAATTTCAACTGTGCAGTTGTTTCCACTTGACTCTGATGGAAAAAAATTTCCAGGTATTTTTTTCCAGTGCCATTGATCTGGAGCCTTGTACAGATATTTAACTTGCTGTTGGGAGCATCTTGGGTGAGGCTGAGGTACAACTCCGTAAGCAAAGCTGTGTCCATCTGCCCAGCCATCCTTATTTCTTTAGCAGAACATACATTTGTGTTCAGACTTGGTTGCGATCTCAGTTCCTGGTCTGATTCTGCTACGAAAAGTGATTTCTTTGGTCAGTCTCTGGTCTAAGGTGAGTTGGCTCCATGTGCTGCTGCAAACCCTGTTTCATTCTTTATTCCTCTCTTTTGATAACCAGTGGTTTCCTATATTTTTTTTGTTTGGTTGGTTTTTTTTTCTTGTTTAGTTGTGGTTTTTTGTGTGTGTGTGTGGTTTTTTTTTTTGTTTTTTTTTTTTTTTTTTTTTTGTTTTNTTTGTTTTTGTTTCTGTTGTTTTTTGTTTGGGTTTTTTGTTTGTTTTGGGTTTTTTTCTGTTTTTGTTTTGTTTTTGTAAATTTTTTGGTTTTGTTTGTTTGTTTGTTTTAAAAAAACACCAGATCTTGCTAGGGTGTAAGTAAAAACACAATTTGCATTGGAAAAAAAAAGGTAGTGAATTTATGCTCTTTTCATTTTCAATGTACTATCTTTAAACCAATTTTTTTGGCCTGGCCTTCTTTGCATCTGAGAATCACAGAGTGCAGCTCCTGGGCAAACACCGGGGTCTGTGGCACTTTGGCACTGTCCTGCTCCTAAGTTTGTACCCAAAATGGACAGAGAGGCCAGAAAATTATTTTATTTAATAGGGGACTTCTCAGAAAGGGGATTTTGTGCTGCAAAAAACAGCAATCTGATTTTTTTGTTCTGGTTTTATTTTTAGTACCCCTACCCTTAAACACTGAAGAATTTTGCTAAACTCCAGAGGACACGAAAACCAACACAATCTTCTATTAGAGCAAATGGAGACAAATCAGTTGGCTCTGCTGGGCCCTGCTCAGCAGGGCTGGTTGGGGTGGGGTGAAGCTTCAGCTCTTCTCCTCCTCTTCAGGATCTTGGCTTGGGCCAAGAGTGGAGCAGTGAAAGTTGGCTGTTCATCTGGAAGGTGATGAGTATGGGCTTGAAGAGAGGTACTGGAAAGATGACTCAAGCTCCCTGAAGAGTTGCCCGACTTGAAGGAGGTGGGAGAGGTGCCAATCACACTGTGGTGGGCTGTAGTATTTCTGAGAAAGGATTAATCCCTCTGTGGGATGGTGTTGGCACGGAAGGGAGAGGCTCTGCAGTCTGCTGGCTGCAGATACGGTCCTGGTGGATGGGGAACGTTCCATTTCAAGGTTTCTGGGTGCAGTTGGACTGAAATAGCTTATACTGTTGAGGAAACAGGATGGCCCACAGGGCAAGGTGTGCCTGGGGCTGCCTGCACACCACGAGTGTGGTGGGGCAGTGCAGAACTGGGGCTGTGCTTTCTGCTTCTAGAGCAGGAACGTTTGTCTGTGATGTCACATATGTTGGTTCTGCAGGAGGATACACAGAACACTCCAGCCTGTGACTTCTTCTCACCCAGCCTAGAGCACTGAGTGACTCGTCCCGTTGTTCCTTGGGCACCTTCAGGGATGGAGACTCCACCACCTCCCTAGACAGCCCCTTCCAATGCCTGACCACCTTTTTTGTGCAGAAGGTCCTCCTGAGGTCTAACCTGACCCTCTCCTGAGGTTGTTCCCTCTCATTCCGTCAACTTGGCCAAGACATACTCAGCACCTGGTCATTTTGGAGTTAGGTGAGACCTTTGAGTCAGGAGGGAAAGTGATTGATTTTCCTTCCCAAAACTGGAAATTGCATGAGCTTTCTTACTAATTAGAACATTGGGTCACCTTTTCCCATCCAGCTTGAACACAACTCTTGAGGGAAAATCAGTCTCTTCCTGGGACTGATGGAGGGGGGCTGGGCAACATCCATCACTGGCCCCCGAGCAGAGATCTGCTGGTCACTTGACAGCACCGATGAGAAAGGAACGGCAATTTGCTGTCTAGGAAGAATTTTCTTATGGTGTCACAGACAACCACAGCTCTTTTGGTCGGAACTCCATAGCCAGAAGACTCAACTCAGCCCAACCTCCCTAAGGGTCAGATTGCACTGACCAAGGACTTGGTTCTTTAGAGACTTTGGTCTGTGTCTGACAGGTTCCCAGAAGAACCGCAAGAGGCCTGTGAATGCAGGGGCTGTGCCTGAGTGGGAGAGGAGATGGCTCTGTCTCTGACATCCTTCAGCAGCCCCAGGGCAAGGCACAGGCACAGTGGTGTCACTTCATGATCTCTTGGTAAACTCTGTTTGGTTCCAGGCAGATGTTTGGCTAGAAATTGACATCCAAAAGAGGCATCAGGGAGGGAATGTTCCCTTTGTTCCCTTTAGCTCTAAACCATGGCCAGTGTCCTCCTGCTTTCCTTCTAAAGGCTGTCAGTGCCCAAGCAGGTTTGCATCACCCATTCAGTGCAGTATTGAGGGCTGTTGGAGAGGCGATTTGGCTTCTCCCAGCCAAGAAAACATTTGTGTTTGTCTTCTACACTCCTGAGGGAGACAGAGTGCTTTGATGGTTGTGATGTGTGCATGTGGTTTCCTTATTCCCCACCTAGGCCAAAGCTGCTCGTATTTCGCAACATTCCTGAAGCAACAAAGCTTCCTGAAGCTGTTCAAAACTTCTTGCCCTCACTTGTCTCTGTCAGTAGTCCTTGCACTGCTGTTTCATCATGGCATCAGCTTTAGCAAGCTCAGCTCACTGCTGGGGATGGGGGAGCTCAGGACCAGCTGCAGAAAGGAGGTTATAAAGGTTGGAGAACTGGAAGGTGACACTGGAAACTCAACCTGCGAGTCCCAAGCCCTCAATTGCTAATCCAGCTTTGGCATGGATGAAACCTGTGATCATGTGCTTTGCTTCTGGTTTGGTTGTTTCTTACCTTTCAGACTTCCCAGGCTGTGAACAAGTCACTGGTGATTGGTGAAGGAGCTCACCAGGCCCTGTACATGGGGCTGAAGGCAAGGAAGGGTCGTGTCTTTAATTTCTTGAAACCAGGTGTGACACAGATTTGACTGAAGCACTGGAAGGGCCTTAAGGATAATCAGAGAATAGAAGGGTTTGAGTTGGAAGGGACCTCAAAGATCACTCAGTCTCACCTCCTGCCATGGGCAGGACACCTTCCACCAGCCCAGGTTGCTCAAGGGTTTGTCCAACTTGGCCTTGAACCCTTCCAGGGATGGGACAACCACCACCCTGGGTAACCTGTGCCAGTGTCTCACCACCCTCCCAGGGAAGGATTTCTTCCGTATGTCTAACCTAAATTACCCCTCTTTTAATTGGTCGCTGTTACTCCCTGTCATCTCACTGCAGTTCTGCTGAAGGGTTCTTGTCTGGCTTCCTTGTAGCCCCTTGTGCTGGAGCTGAGGGGTGCAGGGCATGTCCTCAGCAGGACTCATGTCATGTGCTGAGGGCCTCAGTCTTTGCTTCAGCTGAAGCAGGAGAAAAAGAAAATAAATATTTAAAAAAAAAAAAGCTCCATGTCCCAGCTCTGGGTGATGTCATGAGCCAAATTTATAATCATTTATAATCTCATGACTTTTTAAAAATGAAACTCCTCTTTTTAAGCACTGGTCTGATGTCACCCTGTTTTTCTTTGTCTACTCACTCTGAGGTTTCAACTCAGCACTTCCACTGCCTTGCTGAGCTGGTCTCCTCCCTCTCCTGGCTGGGACATCCCACTTCTCCATCTCAGTACGTAGCCCAGAGTTTGGCTACTACTGATGCAGGACTTCCCTGAGATGTCCTGACTTGGTGTGACACCCAGCAGTGCCTGGAGGAGCCTGCCAGGCTCACTTGGCAATACCCTGATGAAAACCATCTGAGAGATGTGCTCTTATCTTCAGGCACAATAAACACACCATCCTGCCCTGTCTCACTGATGAGATCAGATGAGGATTAGATAACAAAATCCCCCAAACTTCCCAGCTTTCCCCTAAGGTCTTGTTACCTACAGGAATCATTCCACAGAAACATCTCACAGCAGCACACCAAGCTAAAAAAGCACCTCACCAGGGCTAATGGAATGAACATCACACCCTTTGCAAGCCAAAGGCAGTTTGGTTTGGAAAACTGAACAGGAGACAAGGGAATTATCAATGGTGGTGTGGAGGCTGCAGTCCAGAAAGCTGCCCTGTCTTCAGGTGAGCCCTGGACAATGAAGAAGACCAATGTGCTGGTGGCATCTTTGGTCCCCGCAGGCTGAGAGGCTGCTGGAGATGTGGTTTGTTGAAGGTCAAAGCAGATATTAATTTGGCTGTTAATTAAGAAGGGAGGGGATGCTCCTGACTACAACATGCTGTAGTTCAGTCAAACAGTTGTCACTCCTGGCCAGGTGTTGGCTTTGTTTGCCTCAGGTTTTTTTGCCCACAGTTTCCCCCTGTGGTGCATTTGCAGTTGTGAGGTGAAGTGTTGCTTTATGTGAGACCAACAGAAACAAGGTATTTTTGTGGTGACTTTCCCTTCTGCCAATTCACCTTCCCAAAGTTTTTTTTCCTACCTTTCCCCCTCTGCTTTATCATGAGCTAAGACACATTCTTAGGGAAACCACCTTGTAAAATTCAGAAGTTTTTGTGGGTTTTCAATTAATTTATTTGCTTGCCAACAGCTTTCCCAATTCCTTGGTGTTTTCTCATTTCATTTTTCGTACGTTCAAGGCTCTCAGTTGCAAGTTTTGTCCTCTGACAAATGGTCTGAGTCATTTTCTGGCTTCTTGTCAGCGACAAAAGTATATGCAAAGCTCACAAATATCTCCTCCACGATGCAATGCCTTTGCCTTCAAGGGTTGTAATTCTTGTTCCTTGTCATTTTGGTGTGGTACAAAAATAAAAGCTCATTTTGAGGGTACTAAATTAATTATAATTATAGATTTTCTTTCTCCTTGGCATAGAAGGTGCATCTGTGCAGTGGTTTGGAAATGTTTGTTAAAATAAAGCCACTCACCGGGGTTCAGGATCTAATGCTGAGCTGTAGGTTGAACAAAACCTTCTCACTTCAGACAATGATCCTAATGAGATTGTGATACACTGAGTTGGGGATTTTTAATGGGAATTGGGTGCTTTTAATGGGAGCTTTATGTTTTAGAGCCAAACCTCATTTGAAGATAGGAAAATAGGGAAGGCATTTTGAGACATCAATGGTGGAGAGAAAATCTATTTATTCAGAAATTCCAGAAGTTTTTACTTCACCTTTTTCCACACACACAAAAAATTGAGTGTCTTTATTCAGTGAACTTCTACATTTCTAGTTTTCATCTCACATTAAAGTGAAGAAAAACCAAGCCAAATGTCAGAAACTGCCCTGGGGTGTAAGTTCTGTTTTTGACTGTGGTAGACCAGGACTTCAAGGCCACTTCAGTGTTCCCATCATCAAACTTGCTTAGGAAAAAACCTTCCTTTGTAAGAAATCAACCTTTCACCCCCTCCTTGCTTAAATGGCTGTGTGTATTTGAAGCTTAAATGTTTCAAAGCTGTGAGGACTTTTAACTTGAGGAGCAAATACAGAAAGATCTAATTGGTTTGGGTTTTTTTAAATTTTTTTTTCAAAGTTTGGTTTGAAAAAGGACAAGTAAATGCTGGAAGCTTCAGGTGGAGACTGCACAGGACTTTTAGAGGCAGGGAAGGGTGCAGGATTCCTGAACACCAGCACAGTGAGGTTTTCAGTATTTCAGGATTTCCCCAAGCCTCAAGCTCCAAAATACCAGATTTGGACAAAACCGACCCCAGACACACCTTGAGCATGTCAGGGAGATTCAGAGGTAACTTCCTGGGGGAACAAAGTTGTTCTATACCTCTGGCTCCAGAATCCACCAGGATCCAGCTGTTTCTACCACCAGAGGTGGCGAAACCAGGAGTCAGCTGCAGCTGCAGGTCAGGTGTTTACCCTGCTCAGGAGAGAGGGCTTGAGGTGCTCCAGCAGGAGATCCCAACATCCTGCCCTGCATGGGTTTCCAGAGCCTTTTGGTGATCAGATGCCTCAGCATTTGGGATTTTTTCCACCTCCTGTGCAGCTCAGTGACCTGAGGACAGGGGTCACAGGTGACTGCTGTTTGGAAAGGCTGATGTTGCAGTTCCAGTTGCTGATGCAACTGCAAGCCACGTGATTTTAGCTCAGTGAACTTGCCCGTCTTGAAGAAGCAAAAGAAAAACCCCAAGAACCCCTAAAACAAACAGAGTAACATGAAATCCCAGTTTGCCCGGGGGCACCAGCCTTGGAGGACATGCCTGAACTCGGATTCAACTTTTGGTTTTGCTTCATGTCTGTCATGTGGAACAGAAGCTGCGTGAATCTCTGACCCGACTCCCACCTCCTGCCCATGGGGTGTCCCAATCAGTCCTTTTCTCTCACCCATCCCATGTGTGCCCATGGGATGTCCCCATGTTCTCAACCTCATCTCTCCTCCCTTGCCCTGATCAGCACAGCCCTTTGCATGTCCTGACTCCAATTTTGACAAGCAAGTCGTCAATTCTGCTTTAGGGAAGGGGAAGTGTTGGAAAGGACACATTGGTGGTTCTGGTGATGTCAGCAGTGCTCAGTCCTTGGGATAACTGCAGGGATTCTGTCTGTCTGTCTGTCTGTCTGTCTGTCTGTCTGTCTGTCTGTCTGTCTGTGCAGAGGGGATGGACAGACAGAGCCCCAGAGTTTTCATGTCCTTGGTTTATTTGAGTGTCCTCAACACGCTTTGTTTGTTTAACGTCTGAGTTAAAACTCAAACACCCAAAGGGTGCAGGTCTGGAAATATTTATCCTTTAGAAATACATATTGGAGGACAAAATTGATAGGAAGGAGCTATTCAAGGAGAGATCTTAAATGACAGGAGAAGGCTCTGGGGAGACCTTATTGAGGCATCTCAGTATTTCAGGGACAGATGTTTTAGCAGGGCCACTTGTGAGAGGGCAAGGGGTGATGCTTTTAAACTTTTAGACTAAAATATGAATGATTTTGATGAGATACAAGAAGTTTTTTACAATGAGGGTGGGCAGGCCCTGGCACAGGTTGCCCAGAGAAGCTGTGGCTGCCCCATCCCTGGCAGTGTCCAAGGCCAGGTTGGATGGGGCTTGGAGCAGCCTGGGCTGGTGGGAGGTGTCCCTGCCCATGAGACTAGATGACCTTAAAAGATCCCTTCCACCCCAAACCATTCCATGATTCTATGAACCTCTGTGTGAGAACACCTGGTCAGTTCAAGGGACTGATCCTAAAGGGAAATGGGATGCCTTCCCACATCCTGCTGGGCCAGCTTTTGCATGTCCTTTTTGCTCTGGAGTCTCAGAAATGCTTTCCTCAGAGCAGGTTTCAGTGGGGAGACCTTCCCTCTTGATCCATTTTGCATCTCCCCCAGCACCAGGGCAGATGCTGAAGGTCAGGGTTCTTTCTGAAGGTCAGCTGTGCTGTCATGTGCCCAGCCCTCCAGCACTCACCCAGGATTTACTCACTGGATTGGACAGCGTGGTCTGATGGAAATCTTGCCAAAAATAAATCTTCATTCCAGCAGCCCAACCTCCCCAAAGAGCAACAACTATAACATCATGCTGAATATGTTCAGGATTTATAGCTTTGTCAGATATTATTCATGTAGTTTCTAGTTTAAGGGAGATTGGACAGATAAAAGATCAACAAGCTAAAAAGTACTTTGGACACTTAACCCTGAGGCTTCCTATTTAAAAAAAAAAAAAAAATCACTCTCTTGGAAAATTCAGGGCAGAGTCTGTATAAAACTTTCAGGAAACAGGAGATGAGGCTGCCCTCCCACAAACCTCAGCCCTCCACTGAAATGATTTCCTCTCTCCTCTCCCTGATGGTGTTTGGAGAAGGGAAATGCTTATGGTATTTATCACAGACCCATGGAATGGTTTGGATTGGAGGGGAGCTTAAAGATCACCTCATTCCAACCCCCTTGATGAGCAGGAGCAGCTGAACACAGATTTTTCTGTTTGTTTGGCAGACTGAAGGATTTGGGGTCCTGATTTGGGGTCCTAATTCGGCTCTTCTCCCAGATCTCTTGAGTGCACAACTTATCAAGCCTTCCCTGCCCTCAAACTCCTTACAGGAGTTTATCTTTTGCCCCATGACAGCATCTCTCACCCCATAAACTGCATATAATGAATGGGTCCAAGGGTGTAACCCAGCCACACCTTGGGATCATACCCGGTTGAGTCCAGCTGGGAATAAACACTTCAATCTAATCCAAACCAACCACGCTTTCCTCGTTGGGTCCATGGCTGCTCAGGCCAAACATCTGCAGTACCCGCAGTTTGCCCTTCTCACAAGGAGCCGTGGGATGACATGAAGTCATCTGCACCAGAGTGAAACCCACACTGACACCAGTGGATTGCACAAGGTCTGGGAGGGGATTTGGGGTTCTCTCTGTGCTGGCCACATGCTCTGGCAGCCTGTCCCCTCTCGGGGAGGGTGGGTGATGTGCAGGCACTCAGGGTACTCACAGGAATGATATTTAGGGGACTTCACATGCATTTCTTGGACAGCCCCTGATATTTATTCCCTGGCACACATCTCTCCTACTTGTTACAACAGGTTGGAGGTGGTTCCCACCAGTAACTTTCTCCTTGAAAGCCCTGAGGTGGTCTGAGGTCTCCTTGACTTTGTGCAGCTCCCGGCTCGCTCCCGTGACCGGCAGTGGATGACCAGGAAGGATGTGGATTCATGAAAGTAAATCAAGCCACTTTGTGAGACAACAAATGCCTCTTAGAGTTCCCTCACGTTGCAACAAATGTCAACCCGGGGACAGATGTTTATTACTAAGGAGGCTCTGACTAACCAGTGACAACAGAGTGTGGTGGTTTTGCAGGAACGCCTGGGAAGTGCAGGGGAAGCCCTGCCCTGGGACAGGCTCACCCTCCCTGCAGGCTTTGAGGGGCTGCCTGGCTCCACGTGTCCCTTCACCTAAAGACACCCAAGGGATGCTGCTCTAAGGTGGTGCCAGCTGGCCCAGGGACTCTGCAGTCAACTGGAATTCTGGTGGCTTCCTTGTTGGTGTCACTCTGAAGTATCTGGAAACTGCAGTCGCTCATGAGAGACTTTCACCCTCTGTGGTTGATGACCAGTCCAGGAACAAAGACAGTCATCAAGGACTGGATCAATAACTTTAATCCCAGAGCACAGAGAGCGGATATTAATCCAAAGTAAAACCCTACAGACTGAGAATTTAGTGGTTAGGAGAAAATAATTTTTGAAAACTTGTTTGTTTCCTCCCCACCTCCTCTCCTTCTCTGATGCAACCGGAGATGCAGCAGGGGATGGATTCCTTCCTCCAAAGAGGAACATTGCCGTTGTAGTCTCCAGTTTCCCTGTGGAGACAACCAACAAACTGGGCAGGAGATGCACCACAGCTTTTCTGAGTGCAGGGTGTTCCCCCAGCAGAATGTTTTCCAGTGGCAGATGAGGATATTTTGTGTAAGGGCATCGCCCGCTGCAGAGCCAGCTGGTCCCGGTGCCACCCTGGTAGCTGGGCTGGAGATTCCCATTCCATATCCCACTGCTGATGACTACTGGGGACCCCAAGTGACAATTCAGGCTCTGTGTAGGCCCCAGAGGAGACTAAGCTTGGTTTTCTTGAAGCCTTCACCTCCAACTCCTGTTTCTCACTTTTTGGCGGCCAGAGGTGGTGGATGGATGCTCTCTTTGACATGAGTGAGCACAGGACTAGAGGGGATGCTAAGCAAGTTTGCAGATGACCCAAAATTGAGAGGAGCTGTTGAGTCCCTCAAGGGCAGGGAGGTCCTGCAGAGACACCTGGACAGGTGAGAGGGCTGGGAATCACCAACCAGGGGAAGGTCAACAAGGGGAAGGGTTGGATTCTGCCCCTGGGATGGGGCAGCCCCGGATGGATGGACAGTCTGCAAATGAGCTGCTGGAAAGCAGGGCCAGGAAAGGTCCCTGGGGGTCCTGGTCAGTGGCCAGTTGGCCATGGGTTAGCAGTGCCCTGGAGCCAGGAGGGACATCCCTGTCCTGGGGGGCATCGGGGAGGGAGGGGATTGTCCCACTCTGCTCTGCACTGGGGTGGCCTCACCTGCAATGTTGGGGAGTTTGGGAGGACACCATGGAAGGGAGAGTTTGAGCCACTGGAGAGTGTCCAAAGGAGGGAACAGGGATGGGGAAGGGCCTGGAGGGGAAGGAGTGAGGATACTGAGGGCACTTTGGGTGTTCAGTTGGGTGAGACTGAGGGGACACCTCAGTGCAGGGACAACTTGCTCAGAGGGGCAGAGGAGGGGCAGGCACTGATCTCTGCTCTGTGGGAGCAGGGACAGCACCCAGGGAAGGGCTGGAGCTGTGTCAGGGCAGGGTCAGGGGGGATCTCAGGAAAAGGCTCTTCCCCCAGAGGGTGGTGGGCTCTGACCAGGCTCCCCAGGGCAGTGGGCACAGCCCCGAGGCTACCAGAGCTCCAGGAGGGGTTGGATGATCCCCTGGGGCACAGGGGGTGACTCTTGGGGATGGTCCTGTACAGGGCTGAGGGTTGGACTGGATGATCCCTGTGGGTCCCTCCCAGGCCAGCACATTCTGTGCCTCTGTGACCCCGAGGGTGACACCAGTGGCCACCTCTGACTCAGCCTGTGGAGGAGGGGGAATTCCACAGCAGCCGCACGCCGGGGGCTCTCACCATGCCCCGACCAACAACCCCCCAAGGTGTCGAGAGACAGGGAAGAGGTTGGCTGACAAGTGGGGGACCCTGGAAGACCTCTCTGCTTCCCTTTTCTTTCCCCACCACAAGTTTCTTGTGTGACTCCAGCGAGTCATTTAATGCCTCCACGTTCCCCATCTGCAAAAGTGGACTTTCCCAGTCTCGCGGGAATGTTACAAGGATAAATGTGCTCATGAGCCTCGAAGACTGAGTCTGGTTAAATCAGTACCTCCCCTGAGTAACCAGACAGCAAAGGTCCCGATTTTCTGGGAATGCATCAGTTATTTCTAAGAAAATGAGCAATATTTTGTGTGACTGCATTGGAGCACACGGTGTTTGAAAGCTGTTCTCCATAACTGCTTCCATTCGTCATGGATAAGGCACTGGAATTTGGCTGTATCAGAGGCTGCTGCTTTCGGGCCTTGAGCACCTAAAGTGAAAGCTGCAAAGGCAGGCAAAAAGAGGAGTAAATTACAACATGTTCTCCAATGGAAGCAGTCAATATTCCTACCCAGAGGAGCTGTGGCTGCCCCATCCCTGCAAGTGCCCAAGGCCAGGTTGGATGGGGCCTGGAGCAACCTGGGCTGGTGGGAGGTGTCCCTGCCCGTGGCGGGGGGGATTTGAAACAAGATGAGCTTTAATACCCTTTCCAACACAAGCCATTCTGTGTTAATGTGTTGGGAGCTGAAGGATCCCGACTGCTTATGGCCATCTATTTTTAAACTTTTTTAAAACGGAGTCAGTTCTGACACCTTTAAGTACAAGAATAAAAACCATTCCAGCCACACAACAGTCCAGGCTAAAGATTATGTGATGCTTTCCTGTTGCACTCTGACTGAGTGTTTTGCTGCTTCAGCCAAAGGTTCTCTCTGGTCCCTCTGCATGTCAGTGATGGATAGTGACAGCAGAGAGAGTGAGGAGTTGTGACTGCACTGCCTGAGCCTCCTGGTGTGATTTCTGGAGTTCCTTGGAAGTCCCTGCTGTGCAGGCTGCGCAGTGGCAGAGAGCAGCCTCCTGCCACATTCCTCCCTGATCCCTGGAGCACAGCTTCCAGACAACTGGGTGGGCTCCCAGCAATCCCTGGCTCCATGACTGCCTGGCCTGAGGTGAACAGGGCAAAGGGGAAAAACAAACAAGAAACATTTATTTTTGCTGAAGAGCCAAATGGGAAAGCCACCAAAGGGGAAAGCAGTGACAAGGCAGCAATGTCCTGGCTGAGCTCGATTTTCTCTCTGTCTCACAGAGCAGAGATTAATGACATATTGGAACGGGGGGTTGCCAGGGGGAAAGGAAACAACTTGTTCAGTGGTGTTTATCAGTCTGGAAGGTGGCTTATGCTATCCATTATTCATCCCCCTTGGACCAAGGGCATCCCACTGTCCCCCTCTGTCTCAGGTTATTATCAGTGAGCTGGAGAATGGCTTCACACAGTGCAGTGAGCCAAGTCTGTGGGTTATGGCATCCATGCTCATTCCTCTGGCTCAAAGACTGAACCGGTAGCCAAGAAGTCACACAGGTTGGCCCCTGTATCCACATGGGAGGGAGAGAAGGTCGCTTGTGGCTTCTGAGGAGGTTTCTTTCATGTGGTGCAGGTTGGTGAGTGATAAACAACTGGAAACATGAATGCTGACAGAGAACTCTCATGTTCCAAAGCTCCAGCCAAGAAGGAGAATGTGTCCCAGGCTGATCTCATGCCTCCTGTGCTCCAGGTGAAGGCTGCAGCCCCAGGCTCAGGGGCTCTTCTCATCTTCAGGTTGAAACAGGTAAGACAGCTCTCACCAGTGGGCAAAGAATTTACGGAATCTGCTACAGGAAGCTGAAGGAAGAGATGATGCCAACTGGTTTAGGAAGTGATTAGGCTGCTTGTGGACCTGTTATGAATTTAAAGCTAAAGGGAAAAGGTATGGATGTGCCCTGTGAAACCATTGGTGTGGCAGGTGTGAGTGTGGATGCAACAGGATAGAAGGGAAATGCAGCAAACAGTCATCAGAGCTCCATGTCCCCCCTAAACAGCATCTCCTGCCACTGCTGTTCCAGTACTGGCCTCGATGGACCACTGGCCTGATATTTTGGGATGTTCCCTTTGCCTCTAACAGCCTTCAGTCTTTGATTTTCTGGGAGAATGCTCTGTCTGGCAGCAGGACTTGTGTCAATCCCCACAGGCTGATTGGGAAGCACCAGTTATGTCAGGACTCCTTGGCAAAGGGAGACATAGGGCACTCAGTGCCCCCTGTGGGGCACCCAGGGTCCCTTGTGCCAGAGGAACCAGTGCTGTGAGACCCCTGTCTGTGCCCAGGGATGTTGGAAAAACCTGTTTTTTGAGTGGAGAAACCTTTCTCAAGGAAGCAAGGAGATCAAAATATTTCAGTTTTTTTTTTTTTTTCGTTTTTTTTTTTCCCTCTGAGTGGCAGAAGGTTGCAGGTGGATATTCCCAGATGCTGGGTCAGTGGTTGCTGAGGCCAGTAAAGGCCATCAGAGCCCTTCAGAGAGGACTAGATGTCTTGAGTGAAGCATGAGCTGAAGTTGTTAGTGTTCTGCTCATTTCTAAGCTGTGTAAAAATGAACCTAAATGACTGAGCCTGGATTAGTTTGCACCAGATCTGGCATTAGAGAGGCCTTAATGAACAACGAAGGTAAAATAGCCTCATTTGTATCATCTCCTGCAGAGGGAAAGATGTCCTGTGTGGGAGCAGAGGACCTGTGGAGCTGGAGGATGCAGTTCCTTCTGCAGGGACAGCAGAGGGGGAACTGAGCAGGGATTATCTTGAGGGGTCACAGACCCAACACAGGAATTATTTGGCTTAGCCTCCCATTAATTAGCTATTAATAATGAAATCAAGAGACTTAGCATTTGAAACATTGCATCCTGGCAAAGGATGTAAAGCTTCCTTTGCTTAAAGGGGATGTGGAGAAATGGCACAGCTCAGAACTTGGGCTGGGGTGGGCTCAGGAACCTGCCTGCTGTCTCCTTTCCTTTGCTCTGGGGGAGTGGTCATCTGGGCTGGCTTACAGAAGATGGAATGCAGGTGGGAGCAGTTCCTCCTGGCTGTCTGGTGACACTGCTGTCACACAGCCATGCTCAGGCTGCTTGTTTTCCTTCGGGATTTTCCAGGGAGCAAAGGGCAGGTGCTGGTGGAGCATCACAGTTTGCCTCATCACTTGGTAGATCCACCCAGTGATGCTGTAAGACTTCTCTGGGAAGCAGTGACATGAAAATTCCCTGTTGCAAGTGTGACTTGACCCAACAGTTTTCCTAAAAATAGTGGGGCTTTGCTCAGCTGCCTCTTGGGAACCTGCCACAGGAAGAAAAATAGTAAAACCTCCTTAAAGATCTGTGGTGTCATTGCTGCAATTGCAGCCCAAAAGCACAACCCTGTGTTGCCCCAGTGAGACAAGGAATTCCTCCCAGAGTAAGCTGTGTTTGCCAAAATGAAAAGGTTTGTGGTTAACACAGAGCTCTGAATGGGTGCAGAGATGCCTCCTTGAAATTGGGGTTGTCATTCAGAAGCTGAGGGGAGGAAGAGCAGATTTGCTCAAGAGAACCTGCCCAATGAATAACTGTTAAATCTTGTTTATGACTATCAGAGGGTCAGTAATCACAGAATCATTAAGGTTGGAAAAGTCCTCCAAGGTCATTGAACCCACCCTGTGCCCGATGCCCACCTAGTCCCCCAGCCCAGAGCTCTCAGTGTCCAGTTGTTCCTTGGACACCTCCAGGGCTGGGGACTCCAAATCTCCCTGGGCAGCCCCTGCCAAGGTCTGACCACCCTTTTCTTGGAGAAATTCCTTCTGATGTCTCACCTGCACCTCCCCTCAGGCCATTCTCTCTCCCCCTGTCCCTCTTCCCTGGAACAGAGCCCGATTCCCTCCCCGGCTCTCCCCTCCTGGCAGGGGCTTGCAGAGCCAGAGGGTCCCCCTTGAGCCTCCTTTTCTCCTGGTTGAGCCCCCCCAGCTCAATCAACCCCTCCTGCTGCTCCAGCCCCTTCCCAGCTCCATTCCCTTCCCTGGACACACTTCAGCACCTCAATACCTTTCTTGCCAGGTGGGGCCCAGAACTGGGCACAGCACCCGAGGTGCTTCCCAGTGCCCAGTGAAAGGGGCAATCACTTCCATGGTCCTCCTGGCCACACTGGTCTTGCTACAGGTCAGGGTGCCATTGGCCTTCTTGGCCAACAGTGGGACACAGAGATCAGTGCTGTGCTTTTAGTTCATGTGAGAATTGGCTGCAGCCCCTGGAGGAGGGAAAGGTCCTCTCCAGCCCTCCTGGCCTGACCTCCTCTCTTAAAGAACCATAAAGAGAAGAGCTCTGAAGGTGAACTAACGGGGTGACCCCTGTGTGTAAAGCAGTGACAGCAGAGCCTTGGGGACTGTCCCATCTCAGTGGACCTACAGACTTGTCCACAGATACTGGAATTTCCCACATGCTATAATACCTTTCCTACCTTCTCACCAGCTATTTCAGCAGCAGGGAGAAACAGTCCCACTCTTTCATATCTCCTTTCCTCTCGAGATTCCCCTCATTTCCATACAGATGTCCCACTTCCTTTTCTTCAAGCAGTGAAATCATCTTGCTGCAGGGCTGGGCCATGGGCAGCCTTGGTGCTCTCAGCATCCCCTTTCCAAGGAGATGTCATTTTTCATCCTGTGCTTCCAGACACCGATGGGAGAAGGGGAAGTGCAGTGAGCAAAGATGTTTGGTGTGATTTCCCAGCCCTGCTGATGTCTTGATGGACCTCATCCACCTCTGCAAGCAGAGCTGAGCTCAAAGCTCAGGGAGATATTGGGGAACTTTTGGCATCATCCACTGGCTGCACGTCCAGCAGGGAATGCTGAGCCTCCTCCCCTCCTGGTGTACGGGACAGGGCTCTCATTTAACTAATGAGTTCAACCTCATCATATCCGGCAGGAGGAGGAGGAGGGGGATGCTCCTCCGCGGGAGGGCGGGGGCAGGAGCCAACCTCAGGCTCTGCTTCTGGGAAATGCTGAGCTGGCATTTCTGGGAGCTCCAAAGGGATTCCCACCCGAACAGGCACCGGCTCCGCTCGGAAATGAGGGTTAGGATGCGATTCCTGCTGCTTGGATCTCTGGAATTAACTGGGAAAGGGGCGTAGCCTCTGATAGAGAGTCAACCCATCACCATTAGGCTCTGGAAAAGCCAGAGTAACACTCAAATTCCTGCAGATTGGAGCCTCCCCTGTATCTTTAGCTGCCAAAATTCATTACTGTAGAAAACAGACTTTGTTTTTCATGTTGTTTTTCTTT
>VXAU01001757.1:2873186-2973560 GCA_013399695.1 Formicarius rufipectus | reverse complement strand
TTTTTTTTTTTTTTTTTTTTAATCAGAAGTAGCAATTTATGGAGTTGGTCAAATGGATGCTATTGCAAGAGTTAGAAATTTAGTTAAACCCCATAAAGTCCTATTTTCTAAGTCATAAATGCTGGTCAGCTCCAGTGTTCTGAAACTCTAAGGCAATCTCAAAACATGTCAAGATTTTACTAAAGAATCTTATTTTTCTTGAGCAGAAAGCAGTTAAATGGGAATTTTTTCATTTTAAAACTAGGTATTTATCTTTGAGATGCCCCAATTTCTATATTTTTTTTTTTTTTGGATGGGCAGAGTCAGGCACCCTTAAAAATGAAGGTGAGATTGAGTTTTGCCTAGAGGGGAAAAAAAAAAGTGTGATCTGTTGAATTGAAAATTCTCTAAAGCCCTTCAGGGCTTGTGGAAACATCTGCACCTTCTCCTCATGTGAAGAGGGTTCCATTTCACTGTTCTTGAAATGTTCAGGTTAATAATTTTATGTGTCTATTAGGAATGGAATTATTATATAATATGATATACATTATATGATTAAAAATATATAAATAAAATTTTGTAAAATATGTTATAAAATTTAAAAATATAAATCATATAAAAGCCCCAACACTACACATTTGAGCAAACATGGATAACAAACAATGTATTTTGACATGGGTAAATCCCGCCCTTTCCTACTATAAATGTGAGCATTTTGTCGGTGTTTATGAGAGTAAAGAAACACTCATGAACAAACATGAATGAAATTAATTTTATTTTTTTTGCTTCCAGACACAAAGTCCATTTCAAAGAGCTATCTATAAACTCCATTTCCAAAAGAAACAGCGTCAAGTCTAAGAGATCTAAACTTTATACCATGAATTTTACATTTTCCTCTTACATAAAATTAAGACATCTTTCTGTACAGTACTAATAAATATGCAGCAAACATTTTCAGTGCCTTTTTTTACGTTTTAATATAAAACTCTACAATCAATGGAAGAACAGAACTAGACTGGTGCAAGAAGGGGAGCAGCTGGAAAGCTCTTTTAGGTCACCACTCAGCCCAAACCCCAAACACTGCTGACTCCTGTTGCTAAATAAAGCAGGTTACAATCTCTCGGGCAATGCCTTTCATGTTGTTCCAAAGGATTTAGCAACAACATGTGTAAGGCAAGAGGAATTTGGAAGTGTCACTGCAAAGTTCATGCTTTGGAAGAGGCTCGTGGCCAGTGCTGGCACCAGGTCTCCAAAAGGAGAGTTCCATAAGTGGAACTCTGACTTCCTTTGAGGACCTGCCTGGCCGATGCTGAGGGGGTCAAACCCATGTCCCTCATGCAGCTGCCTGGCCAGAGCTGAGGGGTTTACAGCCCTGGACCCTCCTGTGGGGGCAGGTCACTTCCACTTCATCTCAGCTTACCCTTGGGGACAACGTCTCCGTGTCCTGCCAGAGTGAACTCAAAGCTCTTCCCAAAAGCTGGATGTTGGAACTGGGATGTTCAACTTGTCCCCAGCTGGGGAGAAGGTCCTTCACTCAACAACAAAGCTGAGAAGGGTCAGATCCAGCTGTGTTTGGGCATCATGGCTGGGAGAGGTAAACTGCTCTGGAGGATGAATTCTCTGAGTGACAGCTTTATGGGATGAAAGGGGAGTCCACCCTTCCCTCAAGATTCCTGCCCATGTGTGTATTTGTGGGGGGCTCTGCCCAGGCAGTATCTGGGCATCTTCACCCACCCACCACAGCATGAGTGCAGCGGAACCACCACTTCCACCAAGGGCCTCTATTCTCTTCCTTGCTTTTAGCTGGAAAAAATACTAAGTCCTTCTGCAGCCCTGGGAGGGAAACACCTCCAGAATCCACACCTTCCTGAGGATGTGCAGCCTTTGGAGATGTTCATCTCTTCTCCTGTCAGTGCCAAAGAGTTATTAAGAGTAGACATCTTCTATGATTAAAGGAAGCCACAGTGCTCATGTGGACTGTGCCAGTGTCTTTAGATTACAAAGAAGATGCCACCTCAAGTTATTCCCCTAAATGCGCAAAGCACAGAGCAAAATGGCAATAAAATTCAATTCTGCTTAGCTCAAGTTGAAATAGAAGCTAATAATAATAAAATTATAATTTGCTTTTGCTATTCTTGTAAGTGTGAGGTAGATATTGGAGTTAGAGAAATAAAACAGCACATAACATGACATCTTTTTGGTGGTGACAGGGCAAAGGAGTCTGATTCCCACTGCCTAATTAACTCCTGGCTGATCTACAAAGACTGTTGAAATTTCTCAGGGAAACCCAGGATTAACAAATGTCCATCAGAGTGCTCAAGTGAAAACCTTCCCCGAGGCAAAACATGGAGCCCTTAACCAGAACCTCCTTCTGAAGCAACCTAAGTATGATACTCAGCTCAAGCCAGGAAAGCCAAATAAATTTTGGAGATGCAAAATAATATGCCCAGTGGGAGAATTTCTCAATTTTGTTCATGGAAAGAAATAAATTTGCATTCTTGGCAGCAGAGGAATTGCAGACAACAAAACCCAGGGTGAGGAATATGGGCCCATTCATTCAGAAAGGGTAAGGACAGCAAAGCTTGAGCTGGAACAGGACTAAGGGTGTCTTCAAATAAGCCTCTGACTTTCAGCTGGCCAACATTTCCTCGCTGGGTTGTGCCTGTGAGCCAGGAGCTGAGCAAAGTGGGAATTTCCAGTTCAATTCCCAAGCTGCCAAGGTGTTTTTAGGTGTGGTGGGAGATGGGACAAACCTGGCTCTTTGGCCAGGGGGTGGAACTCTGTTTTCTGTCTCCCTTGGGTTCCTGACTCTGTGGGCTGAGAGTGGAGCCACGATGGCTTCTGCTGAACAGTGTTCCCAGGACTTGGATTTTTTTTTCAGAATAGGTTAAAAAAGTAACAAAAAGAGGGAACCAGCTGCCCCCTGAGCTGCACAGTGGAAAATGGACTGGGAAAGAAAATCTGCTCAACCTTTACAGTTTTGCCTTATGAAATGCAAGTGTCTAAAAATTCCCAGGGGAGAGTCTGAATCTGAGTTCACTCTGAGGAGGGACCTCTGACTGCATGAAATAATGATTATTCCCACAGTAACACAACAAAATAGGTTTCCTATACATCAGCATTACCCAACTGCATTAGCTGGCCACTCTTAAATGGGATATTTGGTTAGTGTTTTTGGAAGGGGACCAGGATCAAAAGTTGTCACATTAGTTAAGCTGCATTTTTATTATCATAAAACTTGGAAAAGGGAAGCTTAGTCAGTTCTTCTGGTCAATACATAACAGTGCTGAGGCACAAGACAATATAGAACCATTGTATAAAATCCTTTACAGTAGCAAAATGCTATACTGGTGTGTAACACCCAGATCTGGGCAAAGACTCTTGATAGTTTCTGATTCTTCTAAAGAATGAATTCTCTCCTCATTTCTCATCTGAAATGATGGGCCACTCAGGAGATAAATAAAACAAAGCACAGCGTGGTCAGTTATACCAAACAGGGGAGAAAGAAGAGATTTCCCCCAAAACTCTGAGATATCCCTGTTGGAAATTTCAGGTGAATTCCTTAATCCATTCCCTGGTCTGTGGGGTTGTGCCCCGTGGTATGGGGGTCTGCTCCTCACATCCACAGCCCTGTGACATCCCAAATCATCTCAGCAGCATCCCCTTTGCCATCTGGGGTGTGTTTTACACCTCCAAACTCCAATCCTGCCAACACACAGGGGCTGGATGGTCCATGCAAGCTCTCCTCGCTTGGGAGGGTGATGGAGTTGATTCAAACATTCCATCCCCTTTTAATCTGAGGAATTGTACTCCTCCCACACAGGAAAACTCAGCTGGTTTTCCCCTTCAGCCACGTGCTCAGGACTAAGGAGAGCACATGTTCATGCTGTTGGGAGTATTGGAGCTGAATTCCTTAGAGCTTGGTTGAAATTTACTTCTGCATGCACATGGAGAAAAAGTTAATGCTTATTTACCAATATTTAGTTTTCAAGGGGGAAGGAAGGGGGAAGAAAGCGAATTTTGTCATGAATTTGGGTTGTGTTTAGTGTTATTTTTTTGGGTATCAAAGAGATTCGGGAAGAAGACAATTTGTAAGATCTAAACTATTTTGAGCAGTTGTTTAAAAAATAGCAATAATAATCTGATAATAATATTCTTTTGTTTTGTTCTGAAAAGTGCTTTTGTTTTTGGTTTTGTTTTTGTTTTTTTTTTTCCTCTAAGAAATGGAAGGGTCAAAACATGAATTCGTATGTTTTACCTCATTTAGCCCAAGCTGCCTATTCCACCCTTTTCCTCCAACTTCAGTTGTGTTCTGATAATGGTTTTAGTTTCAAAACCACCCAAACCAAATCACATGTTGTTTGACCTCTGGCTCCTATGACCACATTCTATCAGCTTCTCATTCCATTGAAAATACTGATGCTCATAAATTTCACATCTGCAGAAATGCTTTACATTAAACACAAATTTCTGAGAACACTTGGGTCCTTATTTAGCTCTAAAAAAAAATCTGAGAATCCACAGTTTAGCTTCAGTCTGTTGGAGACTTTTCACTTAAGCTTGACCTCTGTCTTCCTCAAGTGGTTTTACTCTGACTTTATGCCATTGATTTCTGTGGAGGAATATCTGGGTCAGGACCAGCCCCTGAACACTTATATTTGCTGGTTGCTGTTACAGAAACATTATTAGCACTGAGAGGTGGGGGGAAAATGGGGGAGAAAGAGAGAATTTCCACTAGGAGAGATTTGGGGATTACTATTCCTGCATCACTTTAAAACAAGTAATGCCAAATATATTACTTTATGCCATATAAAGTGTGCTAAATGTGCTAAAAGCTGGTGTGTGTAACAGGATGTAAAAGTTTGTTCTAACTGGGATAAAAAAAATATTTCTGTGCCATGGACAGTGAACTGAGAGTCACACCTGTAATGGAGCTACAGGAGGCAAATTTGCTTGTGAAATTCATTGTTAGTGTATATTGGACACAAATGCTCTGCTTTGTGTTAAAGAGGCTCATTAGTGCCAATGGACTTCCTAGAAATGTTATGGGATATATACAGATATATATGTCTATGTCTACATGTGTATCTATTCCACAGGAGCCTCTCTGATTGAATGCCAAGTGCTGCATCCACCACTCCTCTCCCCTGGACCTCATTCCCCACCACTCGGTGCACCAGGATTAGCTGATGATGGCTTTGGATTCAGTTTTTATGGAAATCTGCTGCACAAGCCTATCAAGATTGGGTTGTGCCCTCAGTAAAATGTTACATCATCTCACTGGAATGAAAGAGCTTTCTGAATTACTGTAACTGTCTAAGAATAGATAAGAGTTTCCATTCTAATTTTCCCCAAGGATAAACCACATCCCTCCTATATAGCACTTCACAGAAGTTTTCCTACCTAGTTCCTGGGAATCACCTGTCCTGCACAGGTCACTTTTCAGTCTTCCCTTTCTGACCACATTGCTTTATGTGCCCTGCAGGAACTGCAGATCTTGTGTTTTCATGAGATCCTATTTTGGCCACACGACCAAGAGAACAAAAGCTCAGAAAGACTCAGCGTGGGGTGTTGAGGGAACACCGTAAAAATATCTGAGATATGCAAAGTCTCCCAGAGAATAATTTTGTCTAGAAGTGCCAAGGGTGTGAGATTTCCCCAAATCTTCCCAGGGTGTGGGGGGCTCTCTGAGCAGGAAGAACAGCCCTGCCAAGGCTGGATGACCAGACAGCCTTTCTGAGAAGGACCAAGGGCAGGTCGTGTGTGCTGGGCACCCAATGGACACACAGGGAATAACTGCTCCAGTTTCAGCTTCCAAATAGGGACAGAACAAGTGGAGGAAACAGGGGAGAAGGGATTCGAGGATGGAAGTGACTCTGACCAATAAAGACTTCAGAGGAACCCCTGGCCAAGAGTGTTTGCAGGATCTTTGCCTCCACCTTCTGCCACGCCAACCTCTTTTGAGATGTCCATTTTGTCTGAGCTCTGGGGTGGCTGTGAGAGGGGACTGGCATGGAGGAAGTGGCACTTGGGTAAAGAGGTGTCCTTGCAAGGGACAGGGCCAAGAAGGTGCCTGTGGCAGGAGGAAACCAAGAGGACAGCTGAGATGTGGGTGTGGAGGAAAGGAAGAGCCAGTCAAAGAAAGGCTGGGAAGGCAAACTGTGATGTTTGGTACAGGGATATTGTGAAGGTCTCCTAGGTGGGCAGCGCCACCACCCAGTGACTCAAGGAGAATCTGGAAGTGAGAAAGGCACTTGCTGAGGAAAAGAGGGAAGGTGAGGATGGGCTCCTGGCTGTTGAGATGTGTTCAGTGCTGACTCAGTGTAGATAAAAGACTGAAGGACTGTGGGATCCGTGTGCTACAGAATAGGGAAGGATGACCCAAAAGCCTTTTTTTTAGATGATTTACTACATAGAAGACCTGCAGATTTTCATGTCAGCATGAAGTTGCTTACACCAAGCCATGAAGGGGCAGAAATCTGGTGTTGCCTGGACCTTCCCACTTCCTACTCTGCTCCTCTGCTCCCCTTACTCCCAGTCTTGGCCTTTCTACCCCACACTTCAGCTATGCTGCTGCTGCCTTCGCTCTGTGAGCTCAACCAGACCTTTAGAGAGCAATGAACTGTCTCCTGCTGGCAAGACACTTGCCATGGGCAGAGCAGCCTGGTGTCACTGCTGGCTGGGCTGAAGAAGACATGATTTTCACAGCTGGGTTGTCTCCACTAAGGGACTTTGCCCAGTTCAGCTCTTCATCTACGAGTCCCATCCCCAGAGCTCTGTATTCCCCAAGCTCAGTGCCTTCCCAGCACTGAGGGTGAACTGGGGCTCCACCATGGCTTGGAGTGGAAACATCAGCTTAGGAGATCAAGCCTTGCTGTCTTTTCTGGCCAAGAAGGGGGAAAAATGCAGGAGATCCAATGAGGTGAGGCAGGAGAGAGGAAGAGCTGCAGAGGGTGAGGCTTGGTGGTCGCAGAACAGCTGGGTGGTGGGTGCTGGGGTGTGAGACCTCGTGGAAGGTCCAGATCTGGGAGAACATGGACATTGCCAGGGATGTGTTTGCTGCAAGAGCAGAGGGAAAGCTGGAGAGTTTCCCTGAGAGACACTAAGGACTATGAAAACAGGTAAGTGCAGGGTGGGAGATGACACATTCCTGAGCTCCACATCTGGCCGTGGCATGTCTTTGGAACTTTAGACCTTGTGTAGGGACAACTGGTGGCTGACCTTCACCCAGGGCAAGGCTGGGGAGTCCCTTGAGCTCAAGGGGACCAGCACTGGCAATGGTTGGAAGGAGAAGCACCAAGATTTCTTGAGTTGCACTTGCTTTGCATTAAACATAACGGAAAGCAAAATGTTGCAGAGGTTTTCTCTCAGAATTTCAGTGACTGATTTCAAAGTGTGCAAAGTTTTGCTCTCTGCCTTGATTTTTCCCTCTTTCCCTAATATTAGGACCTGCAGGGGAGATTCCACATCCATGCTGGGAGAGAAAGTGTTGGGGTGTGTGGTCCCTGGACCTGTCACACAACCTTTTGAGGCTGTATGTGGACTCAGGAAAACTGTAAATAATTTTTTGGAAAAAACAAAAATTTCAAGTAGCTGCTGCAAAACGTAAGATATAATTTTAATCTACTTTACAGGGGAAGTTGGAAGGGATTAATGAAGCAGTTAATAATTAACCTGAGCTTTATGTTAGTGCAAAGTACCGAGTGAATCTATTCATAAGGGAATTATGAAAAGTCATTACCTTTTAGAACCGAGAAGCTGAAGAAGAGTCATGCAAAATTATACTGGAAGTGCTGGAGAAAGTTCAAAACCCTTTTCTTTTGGAGTTGAGAAAACTGTGCATTGGAGGTGGAAACAGGGATGCAGCATGGCTGCAATATTCCAGCTCAACATTCCTACCCATAGCCATCAAAAGCTTTCTCCTGAGCTTACAAACTTTTGAGGAACTTTCAACTTTTACTTGCAAAAATACATTTTTTCCCCTCCAATCAGACTTTTGTTTTTCTGGGTTTTTTTGTTTGGGGATTTTTGGTTTGAGTTGGGTTTGGTTTGGGTGGGTTTTTTTTTCCTTGTTGGTTGTTTTTTGGTTTGATTTCTTTGTTTTGGTTGGTTTAGGGGTGGTTTTTTGGGGTTTTTTTTTTTGGTCTTTTTTTTGGTTTTGAGGCTTTTTATTTTGGGTTGTTTCAGTTCAACCTGAAGCTTCAGCTTTCCCTACCCATTAAATTAAGGCTCCAGTGAGCTGCAGGGGAGTGATGGCACAGAGGGAGGATAACAGCAGGGAGCACACACCCACCAAGCCAAAGTCCCACGAGGTCCCCCCACGGCCCGGAAGGGAATCCCCCACCAGCTGCTGCCCTACAGCAAAAAGGCCCCAAAGAAAGTTTTGTGCTCTTTGGTGTAATCCACCAGCTTGATGTCACTGACATTGACCATCAGCTTGTCTCCCACTTCTAAGGAGACCACAGCTCCCAGGTAAATGGGCTGGAACCAGCCATTCCAGCTCTCACTGAGGGTCTTGGTGCCCGTCAGCAGCTGGGTGGGCTCGGGGTAGCTGTCAGTGACTTTGGTGATGATCTCAGTGACAGAACTGGGTTTACTGTGACTCTCAATGGGCCCTCGGAACGTGACCTGAGCATAGACATAGTAGTCCCCAGACACGGGAATCACCAGAGCATTGCTGGAATAACTCAGGTTGTTCTTGGTAAAGGCCAAGCCTCGCTTGTCTTCCCACTGCAGGATGGGCAGGTGGTTCCCCACGGCGTTGGTGAGATCTTGTCTCTTCACTGTAGGAGGGAGAGAAGAGAGAGAGGAGGGGGGTTAGCTCGCTGCTGCCAGAGGGACATCTCTGCTCCAAAGGGTGTGGAATTCCAACAGGGTGATCCAAGTGCTGCCACACAAGTGGTCTTATGTCACAGCTTGGAACCTGGGGTGAACTGGCTTCAGGCCAGCTGTGCAGTGGGATTATCAAGGGTGGCCACAGGGTGACCACAACTGAGCAACCAGGAGTGAAAGCCAGAGATGCTTTTGGGAGACCTGGACCAGGTTGAGCTGCCTGAAGAGGTGTGTTGTGCCTGGGGGTCCTGGCTGTGGGTCAGATCCCAAATGGTGGGACTATCCTTCCTAAAGGCCAAGCCTCTGGCACTGGGGTGGCTTTACTTTGTTGTCCTACCCACTTACAGATTAAACACCTTGTCCTTGAGTGAAACCAGTTGTACCCATAAGGGTACCTTGACTAAATCTCTCAGAACAGTAAGAAGAAATACTGAAACATAATTTCCTTTAGTAGGGATGGGCTGTAATTCTGTTTCTGAGACAGACATTTTTGTGCTGGCACAATGCCCACAATGCCCACCACGATGTGTCACCATGCTCTGAGACACCTGAATTTCTCTTCCTGCCAAGGTGCTCAATACCCTTCAGGGAGCTTTCTCAGCCCTTGTCTCGAGCTTTTCTTCCTGAGTTCTCTCAGTGAAATCTTTTGTGCAGAATTGCTTGTGGTTTACCAGTTTACCAGCTCTGAAGACCCCACTGTGACTCAAGAGATCCAATTTTGAAGAAACACATTATATTTAAAACCATTTTTATATCACATATTTTTTTTCCAATGTTTTTCTGGGACAGAACACTAAGCTTGGTATCAACCTCTACATTCCTCCAGAACTTTTCCCAGCATTGTCAGTAGCTGATTACAAGCAGAGCTCTAATCCTGACCCCACCATCAGCTGATCCAAGCTGAGGATGCTCCCCAGGCTGCAGAGCTCTCAGAGCCCTGTTTTCTTCTCCTCTCCTCCACCACTTAAATTTCTCTCACACAACAGCAGGAGAATAAGCTTCATCACTTGCCCATTTTCCTTCAGGGAAGCAAGAGTCATCTCTGCTCTTCACTGACTGCCACATAAGATTGCTGTGGTAAAACTCCAGCTGAGGCAGTGGAAAGGAAGAGGATAAACCCAAGTATTAAAATGAACCTGGAAAAATTAACGATGAATGTTGAGAATGACTGAGGGAACTGATGTCCAGACCTTTTTAATGAGCTTGAGTTAATGTTTACAGTTAATTTTGATTCAGTATTTGGGGCGGGACTGTGTGTGCATGGGCAGGGAGACAAACAGAATGCAGGGAAGGGAAGGCTTGAAATTCCCTTGGCAATAACCATGAGGTCCATCCTGGATGAAATGAGATGCAGAAAAAGGAATGTTCTCAGCACCTGGGGGCATCAATTTCCCTCTTTTCTAGCAATAAATAATCCATAAGGAGACCAGAAGGTGTTAGGAATGCAATTCCTTGCATATTCTCTGAGTAGCATGACAAAATAATGCCCTTTTTTATAGCCTGCCTGACAGTGCTGCTGAAATATCAAATCTTTCTGATCCTTCCCCAGGAGGCAAAGTACACAAGGAGAGTATTTCTGTGTGGGGAAATGACAGGCAGGAATTGTGGTAGGAGGTCAACCTAAATTATGGAAGCATTGTAAAGACTGTGAGGTTTGGAGCCAATGGAGCTTTGCCTGATACACGGAGAGAGGAATAAAAGAAAGTGAAAGCCCTCTTGGTCTGCCTTCAACCCCATCCACCTCTCAGAAGTTCTGAGTCCTGGCAAAAGCCCCAGTAGCTTTGAGTCATTCAAAGGTTGAATGACCAAGCTCCTGACCACAGGAGCTTGGGGTAACACATCTCATAGAGCAGCTCATAGCAGAGGAAAACTCATCTGAGATAGGAAGGACCAGAACGTTTCCAGAAAATGTCCTGGGCTCTTTTCCATCTTGGGAATTTTGGGGGGAACTGAAGAGTAGCGGTCTGTGAAATCTCTCGTGTGTGTAGAATGACGCATTTAAAATGTCAATGACACTCCATTCCTCAGTGTTTCTTATAACTAATGAGATCTTAAATGAAGTACATGATTTCAAAACTTCTAGAATTAGGCAAGTTTAACAGTTATAACCTCCCTTTTAGGATAAATCTCACTCTATTGAAGCTCTCTATTTTCAAGTTAATTAATTTTCCCCATGCTTTCACTACTGGTCAAGAGGAAAAATACATGTTTAAGTGCCTTTGAATACAGTGCAGATCCTTTCCTAGCAGCAGCTGTACTTTGTACTTGTCATGTATTTATTTATTTCATAAATTATGGAGTTATACTTCCTGTAAATACACCTATTGTGCTGATTCTTGAGGTCAATAAAATTTACTGGTAATAAGGGATTCATTGCTACAGTTTCTTCCACTTTCCCATCCACTAAAAATTTCTGGCATCCCTTACTTCTCCTGTGCCCGAATTCCTTTTGGTTTAATCCCTTGCTGGAGAATCCCTGTTGCTTGTCAGATTTGGGGTATATTTTGCAGAATTTGGAGGATTTCTACAATTCTGAGCCCTCATCAATGTGAGAGTCTAATCCTGAACTCTGTGCTCTGAGGCTCAGCAAGGGATTAGAGGCTGAGCCTGCTGTTGTAGTAAAGCCCTTGTACGATGTGTACTGCAAGCCCCTGTGGCTGCAGGGTTTCTGGTGCTCAAGTTCATGCCCTGAGAATTTGATATAGCCCTTAAAAGGTCATTTGGAACAGAAAGTGATGCTCTCCCCAGATTTCCTGGTGTGCTTGGGTGCCATTGCAGCACCACAAAGTATGAGCTGGAGACCTGGTGGAATTCCTACAACACAGGTCATCCAGCTGTGCCATGGGCTGGTGGCAAGAAGGAACAGTTGTTGCTCTGAATCTTGACCCAAAGTGCAACTAGATAAGCAGAGAGGAGGTGGTGGCAGAAATGGGGCAGCCAAGGATGCATCAGAGCACAGAATGGGGATGGAGAGAAGTCTGAGCTGGGTATTCCTAAGGCCCGTGCCACTCCTCATTAGACAGAGCCATCCAGGGAGAGGAGAACTTGCTGCCAGTTTGGATAAGCTCAGAGTCCTCAGTGTGTGTTAAAAAGGCTAAGAGCAGGTGGCAAATTCATCCTAAAGGAACAGACACCTCAACATGGAGTTATTCTGCTACTGCCCATTCAGTGGCACATTTACAGGGAAGTGCTCTGGCCACTGCTCATTCCTCCCACTGCTCTGCTCTAACCTTTAGAAATACGTACTGTAAACTACTAAATGACAGAGAGAAGAGAGATCTGGAAGAGATTTCTTACAAGTGAGCGTTTGTGGTCTACCACCTTTACTTTCAAAAAGGTTGGGGACTGTATCAAAGATCAGGAGAATAATTTTCTATGCACAAGTGGTGATTTCTGAGAAAAGAAAACCAGAGTGGAACCAAATAAATGACTACACACCAAGTTTAATGTAACAGGAAATATTTCCTGACTGCAAGGTGCTGTTAAGCTTGGAAACTCATTGCCACAGGATATAGCACCAGAAATATGTTTGCATCAAGAAAAGGTCAAAGATAAGTCCACAGATAGTGGACACAGCACGGCAGGCTGGGTGTAGCCTTTCTGCACAGAAAGGAGAGATAAAATCCTCCTTATTTTCTCTTTTCATGCTCCTTGCCATGACCAAGAGTGACCTGAGACTCCAGTTCAGAGAGGATGGGCACAGTCCCAGGAAGGCTGCCTGGGAATGAGGGTGAAGGAATTTTTTGTAAATATGAGGCCTGAGGAAATTTAAAGAAAACTGTTGGGTGCTTCCTTACAGCAACTGGGCTTTTGTGGAACACGGGGAAGTTCCCAAGGGAGGAGCAGTGCTTGGCTGCTCCTCTGAGTCACTACACAGGGAGCCTCTGGATCTCTTTTGCCCCAGAGTTCCCCTTGGAAGCTCTGACAGGCATTTGCTCTTGCAAATGTGCCCTTGAGCAAAGACGTGATTTTGGACAAGGTTTTGAAGCTCTAAAAACCCCCATAGCTAAAGGATAGGGACCATCAGGAGGGAGCTTGTGAATTAAGGAAAGAAAACTATGCTGGGAAATAAATCAGCCCTGAACTGCTGATTGACTGAACTCTGGTGGTTTGTGTGAAGGATCACAGCATGTCCTGCAGGCTCCAAGTTGGAAAATGCACCCTGAGGGGCACTCAGGGGCCCGGGGAAGCCTCTGCTCTGAGCTGTGCTTTGGAGAGGTGTAAATTATCTCAGTTCAGCTGGAAAACCCTTCAGCACTTTTCTCTCTTCCCTGGTAATACCTGAATTTTCCAGGTGGGTGGAGGTGGGCAGGATGGGGGAATGTCTCAGGGCAGAATCCTTGGGGTGGTGACAGCTTCCAGGCTGAGATGGTGAGATGGGAACATTGCAGATGCTGGCAACCCCTTGGAAAGGCATGGCAACCCTCTGGAAAGGCATGGCAACCCTTTGGAAAGGCATGGCAACCCTTTGGAAAGGCATGGCAGATCTTCGGAAAGGTATGGAAACTCATTGGAAAGACAATCCAACCCTTTGGAAAGGCATGGCAACCCTTTGGAAAGGCATGGCAGCCCCTCAGACGTAGCAGCCCACCCTGCAACAGGGCTTTGTCATGATGCCTTCCTAAGAAGAGCAAGAGAAGGTTTGGAGGGTTCAGCCTGGCATTACCCTTCCCTTGTTTGCTCTGGTGTGTGTTAGAGATGATCTCACTGCAAACAGGGGGGGGATTTTATGGAAATATGGGGGGGGTGGCCTGAGACAAGCCTTGCAGAAAAAAACAAGGTCTAAAACTGGCCTCACAAGACTTGATTATGCTACAAAGCTGATAGTTCTTGCCAATTCACTGCTCCATGAGGGCACTCTCAAGCTCCTTCCCCTGCCTCTCCTAAGGGGATTCAGCAGATCTCTGAGATATCAGGCACTTATTTAATCTCAGTTACAAGAGCTGCTCATTCGGTGGAAGGAACAGCTTGGACAAGTGACATTTTTCTGTCATTTGCTTCCCTTGTGGGCCCTTTCCTGCAGAAACAGCCTGCAGCCAATCTGTCATGCTCAACAAGGCAAAGCTGGTGATCATTTTCCCCGTGTCCCCTGCAACACCTGATCCTATCAGATCCCCACAGACCAAGGTTATTGCACCACGACCTGCAGGAGACCCGCAGGAAACGCTGCAGTTTGGAACAAGCATTACCTGTCAGGTGTGCTCGGGGCTTCTCTGCACTGGAAAGTGTGTCTGTAACTGGGGGAGAAGGAGAAAAGAAGAGATGTAAGGATGTTTGCTGCTGTTCAAGTCATGGAATCAAGAGTCTCCAACTCCTGGCCCTGCACAGACACCCCAACAATCCCACCCTGTCCCTCAGAGGATCATCCAACCCCACCTGGAGCTCTGGCAGCCTCGGGGCTGTGCCCACTGCCCTGGGGAGCCTGGGCAGTGCCCACCACCCTCGGGGGGAGGAACCTTGTCCTGAGCCAACAAGATGTGAGTGGTGGTGGATGACACCAAAGGAATGTGTGCAGACCCCTTCCCTTTCCACAGGTCTGAGTCAGGAGTTCTTTGCTGTGATCACTTCTTGACACCACTGAGGTGATAGAATCCCTTTGCAGATGAGTGAGTCTGTCAGACCTGCTGTGGTGGGCACAGAGTTTGGCACATGCAGGGACTCCCAAATCCCTGCTTTTGCACATTCAGGGAACCACCCTGACCCTGCACTGCTGCAGGGGAGGTCTGAGCCAGCACAGCCCTGGGGTTTGAAATGCTGCCCATTTCAGTAAGGCCACTGTGCCCCAGGTTGGCCCCTAGCTGCCCTGGCTTGTTTGGCTCGGCAGGGAGTGGGGTGGTGAGAGCAGAAGGCAGCAGCATGATGAGGTTGCAGCACCCTCAGGGATGGGGGAAAGGACTGGCAAACTTACCAGCAACTACTGCTCGTTGCTTCAGAGAGTGAGAGCCCCTCTCGTCGGAGACCTGCAGGAGACAGGTACAAGCAGTTAGCTCAGGGCTCCAGGATGTGCCTCCCCACGGGGGCTTGGTGGAGTTACCCCAGGAAATGGGATGTGCCACAGTGGGTTAGTGAGTTCAGCTCGAGCTTTGCACAACAATGAGCCCTGACAAGACTTTTCTGCTGTTGTTTGAAACTGCATCTCCAAAAGGGTGCCAGGGGCAGGATCTGGGCTCCTGTGGCAGTGGTTTTGTTAAACTCCAGTCTTGTCCAAGGCTGGATGAGCCCTTGGCAAAAGTGGGAGAGGGCCAGCAGAGCAGGCAGTGTGAATTAGTCATTGCTAACCCTCCTCTGGGGTGGTGACTCCATCCAGCACTGCTGCTCAGAGCCTTCTGTCCCTCAACACACACAAAGCAAGCAGAGCAAGCAGAGCAGATTCTCCCCTGCCTCAGGACTCTGCAGTTTGAGCCCTTACAGGAACAAAGGTTCATGCATAAAGAAGAGACTACCTGGGGTGTATCAGTTACATCTGCTTTTCACACAGAGAATCACAGACTCCACCAGGTTGGAAAAGACCTCTGAGGCCACCGAGTCCTCCTTTCCACCTAACACCACCTTGTCAACTAGACCATGGCAATAAGTGCCACTTCCTGCAGCTGTCTTATTGCACACTGTGTGTTGCTTTAGGTCTGCCTTGAGTGTTGGGCCACCTCCTGGGGAGACAGAGAGGAGCTGAGCAGCCCTGAGAGGGCAGCAGGCAGTGGGTGAGCTCAGCACCACGCTGACACTGTGCCGAGGGAAGGCAGCGTGGCCCATTCTTCCTCACCTTTCACGTCCTGGAGCTGAGGGCTCACATCAGCCCCTCCTGCAGGGCATGGCCCTGGGCCCTGCCAAATGCCTCTGACGTTTAGGTGGAGCAGTTCAAAGGGACTCTGTAGCCTGCCTGGCACACGCCTGCTGGGGCTGCTCCTCCTGAGTCATGCCCAGGCACTGCTCCGGCTCCTCGCCAAGTGCCAGTTCCCAAGGGAGGATGCTGCAGGATGCTGACTCTGGATCTGTCTCCCTGAGGTGTGAGGAGCAGCCCTTGTGCTGTCCCCAGGGCACAGCAGGGACCAGACAGTGTGGGATGTGCAGCCAGCTCAGGGCTGCCTCTCAGGGCTGTCAGGAACCCCCATCAGGCAGGGTCTGGCACGAGCCCCACAAGGCTGGTGTGGTTTTGTGGACAGGTCCCAAAACCACATGGATTAAACTGGCACTGCCAGCTGCAGGGCTGGTGTGGTGTGGTTTTATAGACAGCTACCAGAACCACATGGATTAGACTGGCACTGCCAGCTTGCAGCAAAGGATTTGATGCATTTTTAATAAATAGGCTGAAACAGTATTGGTATACAGATGCTGGAGCTGTCTCCTTGTGGCTGTGTCTCACAACAGCTTCAAATACTGCAGGAGAGGTAGAAAATTGATAATTTATAATAGCTGGGGGAGGGAAGAAGAATGTTTGTGGAAGGAGAGTCAGGCTGCCTGGGTTTGGGTCTAGTAGACCCAAAGATAATTTAGTGTTTTGCCAGCAGTAAACATCTGTGTGCTCCAGCAGAAAACTAGTTTCTGACAGAGCTGGTCCAGTGTGCTGGGGGAAAAGTGCACAAGGAAAAGAGCAGGGAAAAATTCTCTTTTCCCTCCCCCTCCCTTGCCCACCCACCCAACCATCAGGCAGCCCCAACAGCTCTGCTGGGCTCTGCTGGAAATGCCACCTGGCAGAGATGTGGGTGTGAAAGCTCCGTGCAGGGCTGCGGGAGAATTGTCGTGTGCTCAGTGACATGGCCCAGCCCTTCATTCTGTGTAAGGACTTTCTCCAAAGCCCTGCTTGCTATGGTGTCTAAACATGCCTGTCCTGTTGATGTTACACAGCCACATGATTCTGTGCTTTCCCTGGTGGGAAGCCCAAGACCTGAGCTGAGGATTTCCCTCACACTCTCCCCTTGCTTTCAGCCACGTGTATACAAATCTGAGTGCATTTGCACCACTATTTGTGTGACACTTTCCACACAGTTACCAAGTGACATATTATCTAATGATGCTGAGTGCTGCAAGGAGCTACAAATCAATCACAAACCTACATTTAAGGATGGAACTTCTGGGGAACTGTTTGAACATACTTGAAGGCTAATTTCTGTTGAAGTACTTTAGATAAACTTGGGTGTTGCAATACAAACAGAGATGGTAAGGAAAAGGGAAGGACAGCGAGAAGAATTCTGCATCTTTATAAAAGATGGCAAAATGCTTTTGTTTAAACCTAAATGTACTTTTTTCCAAAGAAATCCAGATGGAAACTCCAGGTGCAAGAGCTGCGTTTATAGATGCTAAAGGACAGTGTGATGTAGCAGATAGAGCAGGGTGCTACAAGGTGTGAGGTCATCCTGTTGCCTGGCAAAAGCATGGCTGTTCTTTTTATTCCTAACTATGCTATTTGATTAAGAGGGAAATATAAACCTTCTCGAGAAAGTGTTTCACCACTAGACAATGCTACATAATGAGCAGGTGACAGTAACACTTGTCCTCGGTAGGCACAGATGTTGTACAGTGATGGTGAGGAGAGCTAAGCAGCACGAGATCATAGATGATTTACACAATTAGTGCTTCTCTTTCTTTTCCTTTCTGGCTTAACTGTGATGCTGAAAACTTCACAGCCCTGCTTCAATTTTCCCTTTGGTTACTGGGGAGAGACCAACCAGCCCTGAGAGATGTTGAAAATCCCACCTTACAGCTGACATCCTGGACAGGCAGCTGGTTACCCTGAAGGCCTGTATGCAAAACACTTCTAGATGGTTTTGGCACCAAGAATGTCCAAAAGCCCCAGGGCATTTATATCCAGATGTTGATAAACCCAAAAAAAAAGGGCTGAATGTCCTCTATTGGGGTGCTTTGGCACTTGAACCTCTGCACAGGGCCAGGGAATATTCATTAGGGAACTGTGTAGGAAAAGCAGCTGGCACTGCAGGCAGAGGGATTCAGAAGCAAAACATCCCCAGCACCTCCTTCCACTCCATTTTTAGCACAAGACAATATTTTACAGCTCATACAAGGTACACAGACCTAGATTTTACACACTTCAGAGATGCTGCCTGGCCTGGGGTGGGCATTTTTGGTAGGGACCTGTTCAGTACCAGTAAAAACTGGCTTCAGTAAGAACATTTTGGCTGGCCAGTAGTGCCCAGAGGAAGCCTGTCCCCGGGGCACGTGTTCTTTGCCTGCTGTGCCCACGAGGATCATGTGCATCCAGCAACAAGGGCCACTCAGGAATTTCACTGCAGCTCTTGCAAGGGGAATCCCAACATTTGGGCCAATCCAGGGGCAATTGCTCACTGCTCCTCCCCAGGCATTTCTCTGTCCTCACAGATCAGGGAGCCACTTCAGGTTCTCTTTCCCATATGGACAGATCCTTTCTGAGCTTTGGTGACAGATTTCTGACTTCCTTTGGGGCAGGATCCAGGTGGAGTGGCTGGGACTTTCAAGTCCCTCCTGCACTGCAACTGCTCTCTTCTCCTCTGTCAAGCTGACATGGCACAGACATGGCACAGAGGTTGACATGCAACCCTTTGGACAGGCTTTGGAATTTCTCTTTGTGCTGCTTGTGATCCTGGCGTGCCAAGGATGCCACAAAAATAAGCAAAAGTACCAACATTTCCAGGCCACAGGACCTGATGCTCTGCTTTCCTGGGTCAGCTGAGCAGGCTGCTGAGGCAGCCACAGGTTCTCCTGGGTGCTGAGCTGCTCCTTGGAGACATTTGTGAACTCAAACTGAAACCTGGCTTTCCTTTGGGCAGTGATGCAGTCCTGGACCTTCCCCTGCAAGGGCACCACTAGAGCCTTCATACAGATTTCCTGCTAATAAGGCAACTCACGTGTTATTGTGTAAAGAACTCTATTTCCTCACCTCACTTTGTCTTGAAACACAAAAGAAAAGCCATTTCTCTTTCCAAAAGCAGTGTGGCAAGTCTGGAAGGTGTCATGGGTGTCATGCAAGTCATCATCAGACTTGCATTATTTATTCAAGACTAGTTCTACCATAACAGAGGCAGAACACTGGTTGGCTCACACATGTTGCTGTAATATAACTTGCCCTGCTTTTTCCTGAAAGGGATGTTTCCAGAGGAAAAGGTGAGTTTGCATTCCTTCAGAGGCAGGAGGTGACACAGAGGCTGTGATGACCAAACTGCCTCACCCCGCAGGCAGAGCGCCAGGAGGAACACACCCCTGTTGCACAAACCTCCCCTTCTCCTCCTCCTTGCTCCAGGAAGGACTGGCTCAGGAATTTACTACGTTTCCTTCTCACATGCTGATTCCCTCTCTCCTCCCAGGACTGTCCCCAGAGCACGAGAAGGTGACAATCCAAGTATGTGTGGGCTGAGTCCTGGAGCAACAAGGGGACTCCTCCCGTGGGCTCTCTGCTGTGAGGGCCAGCAAGCCAATGCTCACCTAGGGCAAACCTGGGTCTGCCCACCAGTTCCAGTATGCCCAGGACACCCACAGCCCAAAACCAGTGCCACAGAGAGCTCTGACACACAGGTCTGGTCCCAGTAGTCCTCCTGATCCGGGCTATCAGTGGGACATGTGGGAAAGGAGCCATTTAGCAATCCAACTCTAACACATCAAATGCAGAAGGAAATGCAAAAAGACTTTTTCCCGAGAGCCTTTATGCCCAGAAACATCCCCAAGGACTGAACCAGCAGAGCTGCAGGACTGAGCTCCCGGGTTCAGTGTGTGACATGGCTCTTTGGGGGCTTCACAGAAAGCAGAAAGATCCACCCCATCTGTGCTCTCCTGCTAGACAACACTGATGGGACACTCAGAAAACAGCAGAATGAATGAAAACCTGGGAACAGGCAGGAACCAGCTGAGATGCAGCTCCTCCCACTGCACAGCAGGCACTCGGGCAGCCCCATGACTTTCCTCTTCCTCCTCAGGACTCTCAGAGGTTCATAGTCATCTGATCACCTCATTACATCACTGTGGGAATCCTACATGCTAATCACTGAGGGCATATGCATGGAAATACACTCCAGGGTAGCCCAGCAATAATCAGGGCTTACTTTGTGCTTTTCCTCTAAAGAAGCCAAGGCCACTCATCAAATTACTCTTCTCTGCTAACTCTGCCCACAGGACCAAGGGCCAGGAACGCATCAGACAAGCTAACACTTTATTATTCTTTCACTCCGAGACTGACCCAGGACCGAACTGTTCTGCTCTGCACAACCCAAGAGGACACAAACAAGGCAGCTGAGACTCTTAACCTCGTGTGCACCCACGGCCTCAGCAGCAGTGACAGGGGCAGATCAGCAACACACTTCACACATGTGAGGAGCTGGCAGATTTAACAGCCTGAGGCGCCACACGAGGCTGCGGGAAGGTAGAATCAGGTAACGCGGATGATGCAGCAGTCGGGCACGAACTCAGGATCAACTAGGGGCTGGCAAGTCCCTCTGACAGCTCTCACACCACCTAAACATCCACAGGCTAAACATGTGCGAGGTGAAAAATCTGCCTTCGAGGCCACTTACTAACCCTGCTTTCTGCTTTCTTACCATAAGTAAACTCCTCACAAGCACGCTAATTAGCTTGGGAATCTCAGACCTGAAGCTGAAATTCTTCAGACCTATACACAAATATGCATCCTGCTGGCATGGGGCAGTCTTGCTGGAATCATGGTCTCCCACGGGAATAGGCACCAGGAAGGATGGAGCAGCATAGAAGGGTGTTAGAAGCAGCACAGCATGAGCTGGGAGCAAAGTGAATGCAGTTGTCAAGGGAGAAGAGCTAGAGAAGATCCCTGATCTAGAGAGACTTTTAAGGGAGGAAAAATAGGGAGCAAAATTTAGGCTCAGACTCCTTGTTTCAGACCTCTGCAGAAGTTTGCACGCTTAAAACATGAGAGCTGGAGCTGCCAACCCAGTGATGGGTGATGGGCAGTGACCCACCAACATCTCAGTGCGATCAACAGATGTTGCTGAAATCAGACACTGGGAGGGGAAGTCTCAGATTTAACCCAAAAAGAAGGGAAGAAAATAAACCATAGTGTCAAAACGTGGCTGAAATCAGCGGGGAGACACTGATTTACATCAGCTAGTGGTTTTTTAAGCATTTCCTGCAGCATGTCAATAAAAGTTTTAAAGTCATGCATTGTTACCGTGACCTCAGCGAAATTAAGACAGGACCAGGAACCGTTAGTTAAAAAGCCTGAGCAACAATATGATTTAACCCAGGCAGCTTTCCTCAGCCCGAGGGGCAAGGACCATAACAACGAGCATGATACATTTCCTCAAACGCGAGAAAACTCGGAAAGAGAATTTGAAAGCACCGAACAAACACAGTCCCCCGGAGACACGGGACGCTCCTCCTCGCAGCGCGGTGGGGCAGGAACGAGGTGCGCGTGTCTTACCTGGCTGGAGCAGGAACTGGGGGCTCGGAGGTTCCCAAAGAGCAGGTAGGCAGTGGGCAGCATGAGGACCAACACCGAGAGCAGGCACAGCAGCACCGCACACCGTATCCTCCTCAGATCCTTCCGGAGGTGCATCCCGGTCCCCGCAGCCGCTGCCTCCTCACTTATCTCGACCACTCGCTCCATGCCAGGCGCCTGCCAGGCGGGGGATGCTCTTCCTCGCTGGGAGCTGGGGAAGGCAAAACCTCCTGTGGCGACTGCCCTGCATAGAGACCCCCATTAAATAAGAGCTGCCCCGAGTGTGGGAAGGCACCGACACACACGCACACCCTCCCTCCCGAGGAATGCACCGCCTACAATAGAAACCCAAGTCCGGGGAACGGGAGCACCGCGGCTCCCCGCGCTCCCTGCCCGCTCTCTGCCTTCCGACGGATTTTTTTTTCTTCCCCCCCCCCCTCTCTCTGTGATGAAGGAAGCCAGGAAAGTCCCGGTGGGTGGAACCAGGATAAACCCCGCTGCTGGGCTGGATAAACTTGAAAGCTTTTCCTCGTGGCAGAGGGAACATGAAACCCATGGGAGTGAAAGTGAGAAGCAGAGGGGACAGCGAGGGCGAGAGGCAGGGGAGATGGAGCCCGACAGTTTCTTCTTTCCCAGAGAAATGGGAAAAGGGCTTTTAGGGAAGGTGAGAAGTAAAAGAGGGGTCTGGTTTTCTAAAGTATGGCTTCATCCCTCTGTTTTAGCAGAATTCACCTCGGTCTGCGGGTCACTCACTGTGCATCTTTTGCCCCAAACTGTGCAGGGTCGAGCCTGAAATGGGACGTTTGTTTGCTGCGGGGTTGGTGGTCTCCAAAATCTTTTGAGCTGTGCCTTCACAGAAGCCTGTTACTGCTGCTTGGAAAAGCTGTGACTTTGCTGCACTTGGAAGAAAAGTGCATCATCCTCCTTTATTGGGAGCTTCCATCCCTGCAGAGAGGGCTACTGTCCACGGGCAGCCTCTGGAGCTGCTCAGCAACAGGTCCAAGCAGCTGATGTCCCGCTGGAAATAGCTCCTGAATCCCAGGGAAGGTTAATTCCTTGCTTGCTCCCTGCAACTTCACAGCAGCCCACCTTCCAGAAGGGGAATCCACCCACTCAGGAGGTGCATGGCAGGACCCATCTGTGGAGATGTTACCATTTAAACTTGCCCAGATTGCTGAAATTGGAATTTTTTTTCTCCCAGAGAAGTTCTCTTTAAAATGAAAACTTTCTCTGATGTCTACATGTACTCTCAGTGATGTGTAATAACTTCTCCTTTTTCCCTGTGTAGAGAAACAAGCTGGAAACTTTCATATTTCTCAGTGAGACAGCAGAAAGCTTTGGTTTCCCCCACGTCCCCATGAAAGGTATTTCAGGTTTGGGTGATTATAAAATAAGGTCAAAAAAAGAAAACCATTTTCTCCTGTCTCAGGCTATCTCTAATGACCTTTTCCCATCATAAAAATTCAGCCAGCTCTTATCACATCAATAACACTGCTAGAAATCTACTTATTGCAATAGTCTGGTGCAGCTCTTGGTACACTGGAGAGCTGGAAGTCCTGCTGTGAGCAGAATATGTGGTTTGGTGAGCGATGGTCACTGAGGCTGCCAAGCAGCAGGGATGGGATCCCTGCCAGCAGCCTGGAGAAGGAATAGGCCAGGGAAAGAGAAAGTGGGAAAGAGCAAGCAAGAAATAGTAAAAATGGTGAAATAGTGATTATGCTTCACAAGAGAGCTGGCAAATCATAGAATCACAGGCTGGTTTAGGTTGGAAGGGATATCAAAATTCATCCACGGGCAGGGACACCTTCCACTAACTCAAGTGGCTCCAAGCCCCATCCAACCTGGCCTTGGACACTTCCAGGGATGGGGCAGCCACAGCTTCTCTGCCCAACCTGTGCCAGGGCCTGCCCACCCTCACAGGGCAGGATTTCTTCCCAATATCCAATCTAAACTTGCTCTCTGACAGTGGGAAGGCATTCTCCCTTGTCCTGCCATTCCAGACACTTGTAAATAGTCTCTCTCCATCTTTCTTTTAGGCTCCTTTCATGTCCTGGGAAGCCTCAGTTATGTTCCCCCAGAGTCTTCCCTTCTTCAGGCTCAACAACCCCAATTATCCCATCCTTTCCTCCCAGCAGAGCTGCTCCATCCCTCTGACCATCCTGGTGCCTCCTCTGGACTCTCTCCAGCAGCTCCATGTCCTCCCTGTGCTGTTCCCCAGGGCTGGAGGCAGCTCTGCAGGTGAGGTGTCCCCTGAGGGGGCAGAGGGGCAGAATTCCCCCCTTTTCCTGCTGCCCATGCTGTGGGATGAGGCTAGGATATGGCTGGAATTCTGAACAGCCAGCACACACTGTTGGCTCCTGTCCAGCCTCCCTTCCACCACAGGTTCCTTGATAAAGCACCAGAAGCCATGTGCTCTAATCCAAGCCAAGCCACATCACTCCTTGGACACCTTAGGCATGTGACTGAATTCCTTTCCTTCTTTAATTCACTGTTTGTTTTCATTTAGACAGTAAAACCTTGAGGACAAGGACTAATCTGTGTTTTTACAGCACCCAGAACGGATTTCAGGGTAGGTGTGGCTCCATTTATCAACAAGTGAGAAAGCTTGTATTTCTGTGGAAGTGTAGAGATGTTATTTACTTTTGTTTTCTTTCTCTTCCTACCCCTCCCACCACCCCCCGTGGTCTCAGCTGTTTATTCTAGGGCAGAATACCAAAAAACTGATGCTAATATTTTGACCATGAGTGTCAAAGTTAATTTCCTCTTCACTGTGAGTGCCACAAAATGCCTCATATATATTCAAGCCGATGGACACAGATATCTGCAGTCTGTACTCAGGCAGACACCCAGGAGTTTATTTTTATTGTGTTTTCCAAGGATTTCCAGGTGAGTTAAAACAGCTCATAAGAGCTTTTATTGGCCTCAGACATAGTGGTGTGTGACCTGCAAGCCTTTGGCTGGAAGAGGGTGAGCAGCCAGAGCTTGGAGAGCAAGAGCTGAGCTCTTGAGATGAGTCAGGGGCAGGCTCATTCTCTGCAGCTGGCTCAGGAGGCCAAGCTGAGAGCTTGTTCTTGAGAATCCCAAGAAAGAGATGAGAAATTTTTTTATTCTCTCCAGAGCACAAGTGCTCTTGGCAGGCACTACTTGCTGGGAGGGCACTCTCCCAAGGTGGCTCAGCAATAGAGTGGCCAGAAGGAATCCAGTGCTGGGCTGGATTGGGGTTGTTTCCCAGCCATCCCCTGGTGCAGGACAGGGAATGGTGACTTTTGGGACTCACTGTGGTCTCGTCATTCCCATGAAGGGCACTGGATCATTGCAGGCAGGGTACAGGCCGGGCACAGGAAGGGACAGTCCCGCTTGGCTGTTGGTCTGGTCATGTCATGTCATGTCATGTCATGTCATGTCATGTCATGTCATGTCATGTCATGTCATGTCATGTCATGTCACTCTTCCTATGTCTGCTGCTCCCCATTTGTCCCCAGTTCAGCTCTCAGTCTTCCCTGTTGTGCAAATTCTCCTGCTCATGTCAGACATGTCCCAGCCTGTGATCTTTGACTGGTTTCTACTGATTAGAGAAATCTGCAGGGGTTCCCAGTCCTGCTCACCTCAGGAGTTTAATAAACTTTAAAGAAGGGAGATGTTTTTATAGAGTTACATATATTGAGCTTAGAAGTATTTTCAAAGATAAGAAAAAGCTTGAAAGGAATTACAGATCCAAAGATAGAGCTTGTCCCTAGGGCATGTCACCTCTGAGCTTTCTTTCTGAAGTGCTTTTTGTTCTTTAACATGCTTGTGCATGATGTGTGTGAGGATATTTTTTTCTAAGGACAAGCTGAATCAGATCTGTAGTGAGGATAAAGCAGGATACACAAGGATGGTATGACAGCTATTCCTGTCTGTAGCATGGAAAATATTTAGCATATTTTATCTTTATTCATTCCATAGGTACATCAGGTAATGGCTGTGTTCAGTTTTGGGTCCCTCACAGGAAGAAAGACATTGAAGGGCTGGAGCATATTCAGAGAGGGACAACAGAGCTGGGAAAGGGTCTGGAGAAGCTGAGGGAGCTGGGGGGGCTCAGCCTGGAGAGAAGGAGGCTCAGGGGTGACCTTCTGGCTCTGCAACTCCCTGACAGGAGAGGGGATCCAGCAGGAGTTGGGCTCTGCTCCTAGGGACCAGGGACAGGAGGAGAGGGAATGGCCTCAAGTTGCTCCAGGGGAGGTTTAGGTTGGATATCAGAGAATATTTCTTCACCTAAAGGGTGGTCAAGCAGTAGAACAGTCTGCCCAGGGCAATGGTGGAGTTGCCATCTCTATAGGGATTTAAATGCCATGTAGAAGTTGCACCTGGGACATGGTTTTGTGGTGACCTTGGCAGTGCTGGGGGAACGGTTGGACTCAGTGATCTTGGAGGTTTTCTCTATAGTTCTCTGATTCCATGGCTGTGTTTTTCATTTTGGAGCTTGCAGTGAGTATAGAGAAAAAGTAATTCAGCATCCAAAGACCATGTCACACATTTTCTAAGAGGCTTTCCAAGTGATTTTTGTTCACTATGTTGAGAATGGTTAGTGTTTTGCCTGCACCAGTTCAGCTGAATCCTGTGAGATCCCCCACGGGAAGACAACCCAGAGCATCCCTCAGCTGGGCAGGCAGGGAGAGTCAGTGTGTGAATTTGCTCCTCTTGATCTTGTCATCTCCTTCCTGCTTGGGGTTTTGTTGGGTCAGCTGGAGTCTCCCACCAGAGGTATGGTGTGTATGGAGGAGCAGCAGCCTGGAGATGGTGCTGGCCACTCCCAGCACTGGGTGTGACTTCCCAGGCTGGAATTTCATCCTTCCCTTGTGCTGCTGCTGCCTCGGTCCTGTAGCTGTTGGTTGCTGGCACGCACAAGGTACATTAGTGTCAGTATGTTTGCTGACGTGCTCTATGCTCTTCAGGCAAAATGATTGATGCTGTTCATGTAGAAAATGCTGACAGTTGAACTTTGATATATTTTTACTTCAGAAATTCGAAGTTTCTCTTTAACTGGCTTGGCAGAAGTCAAAAGCACTTTTTGCGTGAGTACTTAGTTGACATTTCTCAGAAGAGCTGAAGAAACAACCTAATGACTTGTATCAATGAGCAGCAGTATTGTTTAAAGACAAAAAGGTGGAGGATGTAGGATTTTTAAGTGGCTTATTCTATCAGTGTTTGTGGTTGGAGAAGTAAACAAGCTATGACATAGACAAGCATTCTTCAGATTGAAGGATGTTCATGAGAGATTGCACGTCTGTCTTACACACCCAAAACTTTTGTCTGTTTTCCATTTTCATATATTAGTAGAATAAATTGACACCTTTTGCTCTCTAACCTTGCCCTTGATATCCAAAGACACGTACAGGGGCAGATTAAAACGATTCTAATCCTCTGTTCTTGGATTCAAAAGTGGTTCTTTGGTGGGTGTTGCTGTGGCTGTCCTGCAGCACGTGTCACTGCAGGTGAGCACTGGGACAGCACCGTGGGCAATGCCAGCACCTGCCAGCCCAGGCCAGGCAAAGGGAGTGGTGAAAGCTGGGATTGCTAATGCAATGAGATTTTTTACTCTACCGTGGACATCCAAGAAATTCAAGTGCTGATGGTTGTGATGGCTGAGAACAGCAAAGCTGGAGGGAAGACAGAAGGGTGGGGGGCCTCGTGACCAGCACTTTCTTGGAAGAGCAATGATGTCACCCCTCGTGCCCAGGTGTTGTGGCAGGGCTATGTCACAGGCATGGTCAGGTGGGGAGATGAGCCAGGACGTGCTTTTCGGGTCAGTCATTATTCTTGCACAACCCCCCAACCACCAATAAGCCGAAGTAGGACATATCCATGTGGACACATTCCGCAGCTAGACTGGATTGGTCACCAGGCAGAGATGGGGACCAGCTCTTCAAGTGCCCCCTGTCATGGCATGACATAAGATGGGAAGGAGTGGGAGGGTCCAGGAAGGTTCCCCACCTCCAGTCACCATGTCCCTCATGTGACCTCCCACCTCTGCCACCGAAACCTGTCCCGTTAGAGCATTTCCCTCCCACACCCACACAGAGGGAGGTGATCAGCTGGGTGCTACTCCCGAGGTGTCAGCAGCTGGGAGGAATGTCATGGCCCAAAGGACTGTTGGTCCCCTGCCCTTGGCTGCAGCTGGGTCCTGCTCCCAAGGAATGTCATGGTCCAAAGGGATGCTGATCCCTGTCCTTGCCTTCAGCCCATGGCTGTGGAGGCTGTGGCATGGGGGCTGTGCCATTCCAGGGACTCCAGGAGAGCCTTTCAGGATGGATCCTGCTCTGTCCCTGTGCTGTGGGAAATCTCTGTGCTTGAAAACATGACACACTGTGGCAGTTTTCACCCAGTGTCCACCCAAACCTCCAGGCCCCCCCCTTTCCCAGAGGGAAAGGAAAAGGAGGAAAGGCGAGGAAAAACCTAGCTGAGAGATAATGGCAAAACAAACTTGGAGTAGCTAAATACTTAAATTTATTACTAATAAGAGAAGAACTAAAACTAAAAGTAATAAAACTAAAAGTAAGAAATGAATCAGTCTTAAGAACACCCCTCTCCTCCCACTCCTCCCTCCCTCCAGCAGTTCCAGGGAGCAGGGAATGGGGGTTTGCAGGTGGGTGTTGTTGCTGCCATTGCTCTTGTCCTGTGGGTCACTCCATGGGGGGCAGTNCTTCCAGGATCTCGCTCCATCCTGGGCCTCCCACAGGGCAACATTCTTCTTCTGCATCCACCTGCTCCTCCGTGGGCTGCAGGGGGGTCTGTGCACCCCGATGGATCTCCATGGGATGCAGGGAGGGGGGGGAATAGCTTTCAGTCCTTCCCTCCCTGCTCCAGCGTGGGGTCCCTCCTTTGTCTCCTGCTGCTCCGACCTTGGTCTCTGTGTTGTTATCTCATGGCTGGAATTTCCAATTGTGCAACACTCCTAATTCTTAAATATGTTATTCCAGAGCTGTGACTGTGATTCTTAATTGGCTCAACTTTGGCCACCAACAGGAGGTCCCTCCTGGACATGGCTGTCGTGGGCTTCACGGGACAGGGGAGCTTCTGGCAGCTTCCAACAGAAACCATCCTGGAAGCCCCCCCTTCTACTAAAATTCAGCTCCAGAAACCCATGACACACATGCACAGTCTGGGATTTCTAGAATGTACTGGCTGCACAGGACACCACATTTGTTGGGGTGTTGCAGGGGATCGTTTCTATTGCCAGGAACGGGTTAGCTGGATATTTTCCCACCTATTTCAATGCACACAAGGAAGCTGGCTCTGGAATCCATTCCCTCCATGGTTCAGGGCTTTGGTTTCCTCCTTGCTGTTGACAGTCGCTAACAAACGATGTAGTGAAGCAGAGCCTTTGAGTGTGCTCTGCAGCAGCCTCCCTTCTCTACGTGCTTGCGAGTCCATGAGCAGCAGAGCACAGCTGGATGTTGTTGTCTGGCTGGGAAGGGGTTGTTCAGGGACACAGGGCAGCAGCCTCGAGGAGTGTTTTTACGTGACAAAAGCAAACAAGTGAAGAAAGTGTGACTGTACAGCGCAGTGCCTGGTTCTTCTGTAGAAAGGATTTTAGGGCATGGAAGAATGGCTTGGTCATTGTCTTTCTTCCATGCGTCACAGCTGGGCTTTCCCTTTCCTGTTCCTTCTTTGGGAATAAGGCAGCCCAGGGAATGTCCTGTGTGGGCAAGGGGAGCAGGGAATCCTGCAGTATGTTTGCTCCAGACTCCAAATTTCAAGGGCAAGGGTGACACAGTCTCAGCTCAAGGCCATGGCCTGCATTGCACTAACACACTCCAAGCCTTGGGGCTCAATGTGCCAAGGCAGGTTTGGGAGTGATTCCTGCTTCCCTTTTAACACAGGCCTTCAACTTTTAAGCTGCTGCAGACACAGGAAGCGCCTGCCGTGAAAACCTGGGTGGCAGGAGTTGTGTTCCTTCCCTGTAGGGATTCCCTGCCTTCCCTCAGACGAGGCTTGTTTGTTCCAGAGACAGCCAGCGTGCCAAAGCCACCCCAGGCACGGCTGAAGAGCCGGGGCAGGATGCTGTTGGTGCCAAGTGGCACAGCCAAGAGCCAGCTGGGCAAAGGGAGCCAGAGCTGAGCAGAGCCAGGGTGTCATTCCCATCATCCCCATGCTCCTGCTCCCACAGGGAATCACCAAAGCATGCAGGAATGCTTTCCCAGGGCGAAAAGTTCGGAAGCAAAACCCACATGGTTTCAGCCAGATCTCAATGTGAAAGGGTTGTTTGCATGATGAAACGGGGATTTACTGAGGTCTTTTCTGGAGGAAGTTTATCATGGGAGGTGTGTGTCAGATCCTAACCTTTTCCAATGTATTTCTGACTGAGCTGCAGCCTTTCTCCAGTGCTGAAGAACCTATTAAGGAGCAGGCTCTGATGTCAGACTTGGCTCAGTGGTCCAGCAAGCAGAGACATGGCTGTGGAGCCAGAGAGGGAATAACTCCACAAAAGTAGAGCTCTCTGACTAAGTGCAGAGTATATTAAATTCAGGCTCTTAATCCTTGTGCTTTAGGGAACAGATAATTGTGGATGATGAAAAGGGTGTGATACAATATCCCTTTCTGCTTGGAATAGTCTATCACATTGCCCAAGTCACTGTGGTCACACTTAAGCTCCTCCCAGGTTCCAGATCCTGGCCAAGGGCAGGATAAATTGCCTTCAGGATCCCAATGGCCTTCAGTGCCCATGGAAATAGAGCAAACTTTAGCTTTGGTATCTGAGAGTAATTAATGGCTCTCCATGTGCCAGCAATTTTCTGGTACTGATTTGACCATTTTTCTCTTGGAATGGACATCTCATTTACTCACCTCCTGCCACACTCCTGTTACCATGTAATTGGCCCTTCATGCCATTCTCTAGGAGCTTTGGCAGAGTCTTTATGGATTATTTCCCATCAGGTAAATAAACAAAGACAAGGCCAGAACCCTCCACTGGCACCGAGTTCAGAGCTTTCCTTCCCAGACCCCAGGATGTGGGGGAGAGCAGAGACAAGGCATAGCTGTTACAGCTGTGAACATCTGCAGCTTGGTTCATCCTGGGCTCTGTGAACATCAGGGGAACCTGCACATAAATCATCTCTTTATGGCCACCATCACCTGAACCACTTAAATTCATAGAGTCACAGACTGCCTGGGTTGGAAGGGATCTTAAAGCCCATGTCATTCCACCCCCTGCCACGGGCAGGGACACCTTCCACTAGCCCAGGTGGCCCCAAGCCTTGTCCAGCCTGGCCTTGGACACTTCCAGGGATGAGGCAGCCACAGCTTCTCTGAGCAACCTGTGCCACGGCCTGCCCACCCTCACAGGGAAGTATCTCTTCCTAATATTAATTAATTATTTAATTAATACCAGGATTAATTACATTGATGGTTTCTAGCACTTACTGAGAATTTAAACCAGTCAGAGTGAGACCCAAAAGCCCCCATCGTTCCACTTCCTCATTCAAGCACCATAATTCCTTTCTATAGGACGTTGTGGATGCTGAAAAGTTTTCTGGGTTCAAGTAGACACTAGAAATGTTTATGGGAGAGTAGTTTTCTGGGGGACTAAATAGGCAGGATTTGGTGTCTTGGGCATTGGATTGCTGGAAACTGAGGGAATGTTTGGAGGAAACAATGTTTATGTTTGCCTGGTGCATCTACAGCTGCTCCAGCTGCAGGCAGAAGACAGCAGGCAGTGAATAATAGAATCATAGAATATCCTGAGCTGGAAGGGACCCACAATGATCATCCAGTCCAACCCCTGGCCCTGCACAGACACCCCAACAATCCCACCCTGTCACTCAGAGGATCATCCCAACCCTTCTGGAGCTCTGGCAGCCTCGGGGCTGTGCCCACTGCCCTGGGGAGCCTGGTCAGTGCCCACCACCCTCTGGGGGAAGAGCCTTTTGCTGAGATCCCACCTGACCCTGCCCTGACACAGCTCCAGCCCTTCCCTGGGTGCTGTCCCTGTCACACAGAGCAGAGATGGAGCTGCAGCCCCTGGTGAGGTCTGACCTCAGTCTCCTCTTCTCCAGGTGAACAACCAAGTGACCTCAGCTGCTCCTCCAGGCCCTTCACCACGTAACAATCACACACTTCCTGCTCTGAGCCTTTCATCCCAATAATCATCCTTTCCAGAAACCTGGTCAATTGAGCAAGAGCTCTGTGGTTTTCCTGGGTGGGTTTTGTCAGAGGATCCCCAGGTGGGTTTTGTCAGAGTGTCCCCAGATGGGTCTTGGCAGAGGATCCTCAGGTGGGTTGGTGGGTTTTGGCAGAGGGTGCCCAGATGGGTATTGGCAGAGGATGCCCAGGTGGGTTGGTGGGTTTTGGCAGAGGATGGCCAGGTGGGTTTTGGGAGCCATCTCGTGCACTCGGCGTGGGAGACATCTCTTGCATCGCCCTTCCCCTCCCTCCAGCCCTCCCTCCAACACACCCTCTCTGTTGGCTGCAGTTCTGAAGAACCTGCTTGCCCACACAAAACTCTTATCCTGCCTCGAATGAAATTAGGGATTAAGAAATAAATGCACTTAGCAGAGGCTAAGGACGCAGTTTGCTAAAGGTTCTGCGTGTCTCTTCTTCAGGACCTGATCTCCAAATTGATGTTCTCAGAAATGTGATGTATCATGAAAATTTCAGTGTTTTAGGTGGAAATACCATGGGAAAGTACTAGTCTTACATTTACATTACTTAGTCTTACTAGTCCAAGACTAGTCTTACATTTCCAAAGCTCTGAAGCACCTTCAGGTTTCAGGAACAAAGTAGGCTGGGAAAGGCATGAAGCTTGTACATGACCTTTTATTCAGGCTGATCTTAATGTTTCAGCCTCTCTCTCTTAGGGGATCTGCATGAAACTGCACAGTCTTAGAGCCCTTTACTAAGGGATTTCACTTCCCTTGACACTGAGATTGCAAACACATCACAGGTGCTTTTTTGTAGAATGTGAAGTACAACGAAACAACTGCACTTTATTATTCTGCCTCTGAAAAGAAGCAGGCGCTGATATCAGCCAGGCCAGAGCTCTTAAAGTTTACCTGGCAGTGGGATAATTGTTTATTGTTTATTGAGTCTCCTCCTGTAAATAATATCCTGATTTATTAATGAAAGCAAATCTTTCGTGGTATTGGAGCCCAAATATTGCTTTGTAAAGGTGAGAAACACCAGATTGTTGGTTGTACAACAAAGCACAATAAATTTCTTCATGCTCCAAGGCTTTCTGTCTCCCTTTCTTTTTTTCTTGGAGAGCAATTAATAAACACTGGGAGTGTTGCCAGGCTTTCAAGAGATGCTCAGCCCTGGCTGAGGGGACAGTGACCTCTCAGGGCCAGCCTTTTGCTGGGTGTGTTGATATGAATTTAGAGACATGGGGAATTCTGTTTCTCTTTAGCCAAACCAGCTTTAAATTCAGCCTGCACGACCTGGTGTGCCACTCAAGACCACTTGCCAACCAGCATTAAGGCCATTTCCATCTATCCATAAAGGGCTGAGCTGGAGTTTTGTCCCTGGAATTGCAATGTAGAGACTCTGTTTTGTTAACCCATGATATGGAAATGTCCAGCCCAGAGCACAGGACATGCAATTCAAACAAGGGGCACTGTGCAATGTGTGAGGTCTCCTGAGTCTCCACAGGGAGTGGAAAATTGCTTCTCATGATGAGGGAGGAAAACCACAACCTGTGAAGACCACAGCCAGGTGGGATGAGGTGAGGTAGGTCTGGGGAGGAGAAATTACAGAGGATATTATTTTCATGATGCACAAAATATTTCATCATGGCTTTGAATGCAGAAGTGACACAAATGTGAGCATGGAAGGACTGACTCAAGCCTTCTCCCACTTAAGCTTTGATGTGTATGTATATTTAATGCTGAGCAGATTCATGCTCCAGGGATGGTATCTGGGAGATCTGAACAGAAGTGCAGAGTCATCTGAGTTTTATAGAATGACCAGAAGAATCAGATTAACTCCAGGCAACATTTGTCCTGAGTGTTTCTGTGGGTTCTCCCCATGAAGTGCTGTGTCAAAATTATCTCAGCAGGCCTCTCAGCACCTGGGAAATTGTTGTCCAGAGAAGCTGTGACTGCCTCATCCCTGGAAGTGTCCAAGGCTAGGTTGAATGGGGCTTGGAACAACCTGGGCTGGTGGAAGGTGTCCCTGCCCATGGCAGGGAGGGGGACTGAATTATCTCTAAGGTCCCTTCCAACCCAAACAAGTCTACGAATCTATTCCATAATCCTATGAAATGCAGGTATTATATGAACAATTCATGAGGTCAGATTTTCTTCAACAGATTAGGCCTATTTATCTTGGGCTGATGCCCAAAAAAAGTGGAAGAAAACTGTAGGTTCCCAGAAGGAAAAAAAAGCTCCTTCCTGCCATTTGTGCAGGAGTAAAGCTGGGAAAATCCTCCTGGTTATTTGAGGTGGCATTTGTGTGGAAGAGTCTCCTACCAGGACAATTACATGTTTGCATGCACCTCTTCCAAAGAAACTGCCTTGAAATGCATTATTTGATGTAATTTTTTGATTGGAGACTCATAATTGGAACTGTTTGGAGAACTGGGATTGGTGGGAAGAGTTTATCCAGTGTATATGTGAATGTGTCTGCATCTTCCATTGGCCAACTATTACCTTGGGAGGACACAAAACTGCAGCCTCATGGCATTTGCAGAGGGATGACCACCAAGGAGAAGATAACTCTGTGTCCCAAATCTGACTGCAGACCAAAAAAGTGAGCCATAATAATACAAGACCTCTTGAGGGAAGTGCCTGACCCTTAGGTCATGATCCAGAGCGGCTGCATGATCCAGCTGGCTGGTTTGACCTGACCAGTGATGTTCCCATCACAAGAGGAGAGTGGTTAAGATGGACAGGAGACAGGCTTGAACCACAAACACATCTGTCTAGAAGCTGCATCTGATTCTTCTGGTCATTCTGTAAAACTCAGGAGATTCTCCATTTGTCTTCAGATTTCCCAGATGTTTGTACCATCCCTGGAACATGAAGCTGCTCAGCATTAAATCCATCAGACACATCTTTGGGTGTTTGTGGCAGCAGAAGAAGGGAACACTCTGCAACTAGTAGGTCTGGGGAAGAAACAGTGACCAAATCTCACAGTCACCCTGTGCAGAAGGACCTGGTCTGTAGCTGGTTCTGAGTTTAGGGGGTCTGAGGGAGGAAGGTGGGACTGGCACATCTGAGAGACTTCCTTGCTTGAAGGTCCCTGGCTGAAGCGCGTTCCGATACCGGCCACGTGTGGGTGATCAGGGTGGAGGTGCAATGGGGATGCAGTTGCAGTTCGAGGCCTGTTTGGGGTGGTGGAAGAGGACTGAGAGGAGTTGTCTCAGCACAAGCAAAGGCAGCTGGGGTGTGGTTGGTGTGGCTGATGAGGCAATGCACTGAAAGGCAATATTGCTCTGTCAGCTCTGGGGGGGAGCGACATCCTGAGTGGGTGAGGAAGGAGACTTGTTGGAACAGCCCAGCCTCGGATGCAGGTCTGCGGAGGAGTCTCTGTAGGGTTGATGTTCCTGGCTGCCTTCTGAGGTCAGAAGTTTGCTGCTTCTTAATTAGGCCTTTCTCCAGCACTAAGGAAGTTAATTAGTCAGTTCCTGAAACCTTTCAACAGAGGTCTGTATCCCTCCTCTCTTTCCCTGGCAGACTCTCAGCTGTGGGGTGAGGAGCCAGTCCTGAGCACTTCACACCATCCCTGGTTTGTGGATGAGATTTGGGATGAGGTGCCAGCCTTGAGGATTTCACACCATTCCTGGTTTGTAGATGAGCCCACCCTGCAGACCAGAGTAAGAGCAGGGACCGCCCCATGCCCTGGGTGCTCAGGGATGTGCCAGTGTGGGCATGCAAATGTGGGCATGGAGACACCATGTGCTCCAGCATGTCCAAGAGCCTGGAAAAGGGAGGTGAGAGCTCTCATCTCCCAGCCCTGTTGTTTGGGCAAAGCCCGTGGGTCAATGAGCTCTGGAGAAGAGTGAAAACAGTTGGCACTGGGGCCAAGATTTCGGGTGGGTGAAGCAATGGGCTTGCTGGAGTTCAGAGGTGGGTCTTGGAGGGATCACTGTCTCTTGAGACAGGATGTGACTGTGCCTCAATCAAAATGATTTTTTGACTACCTGCTAAGACTGAGTGCAGCTAATTAAAGCTCATTACTTCTGTGGAGCTGAACTCTGGGCTGTAGTTGTCAGAAGAATTTATGGATTAAACTATACAGAAATCCAGTAGTAGAAGTTTTTGTTTGTTTTTTTAACAAACAAACTTGGATTAAAGAATTATTTCAGAAGCAAAACTCACTAATAGCTTATTATTTTTTCCCCCACTTACAGCCTCTGTGGTATGGCAAAATAAAAGGACAGGAGTTGATGTTAAAGGTGTTATATGGGGAAAATGCTGAGGAACAGATGCTCAACTTAATGGTCCAGTTTGTGCCTTATCACAAAATTATACTGAATCTTGTATCTCCCCTCTGTAAGTGCATCTCATTTTCCAGGTTAAACATCAGCTTCTTTTATATTGTCATCTAAACTAATAGTTACTTACACATGATGTCAGCACATAATGCTTGACAAAATGTTCTGCTTCTGAAAATGTTCTGTTTGATAATCTGATGGGATTTGAACCCTGTGAATAAGCACATTACCATTGGCAATAGGAAGAGTATTTTTCTTTATGAATCTTTGAAATGCAGAGAACCTTAGAGACATGCCAGAGGGAGTGGAGATGTCATGGGTATCATGGAGGACTTGTAAAGAAAGGTTGTTCCCTGATCCTCTCCCTCATTCAGTCATTTAAGGCAAATCATTTCTGGTTTTACACTCATCAATAAATTTCTGGCCTTGCTAACATAAAAATAGAATCAAGCTGAGTCTGTAGGCTGGGGGAAATAATAATTTTATTAGACAAAGCATCCTGGGGGTGTGAGGGAAGAAACATGATAGAAACCTTTTATGTCCCTCACCTAATTTCCTCGGGCTACACCCGACTGTCCTGGAGCTCACACAGCGGTGCCTGACAGTGTTCTGGCCACGGTGATGTGAAGGCAGCCCAGCCCCAGCCACCTCCTGCTCCTTCCCAAGGACTTGGGCTTCCCTTTCTGCTGTGCAGGGGGACCTGGGACCTGCAATTGGGAAGGGCACAGGGAAGGTGGGAAGGAAGGGCAGATGGACTGAGACAGGGCTGAAACCCTGGAAATGTAACAGGAAAATGTAAATGTTTTAGCCTCTTGTCGTCACCCACTTCTATTCTGTGTTTAAGTCTCACCACTACCAAGCTGAAGAATGTGGACCAGGGCTGTCAGAAATACCTGAGCAACAGTTTTAGGGGGTCAGTTTGAAGCACCTGGGCAGGATTTGTGGGGTAAGACTCGCTAAACAGCAGGAGAATGGACAGAAATAACACCTCTCTCCCTCCCTTGTCCTGTCATAGGTGGATCAAACAAGAATAACATGACTTTGAAATCTGCAGTATAATCCTGCTCTCGTCTCTTTGTCAAGTACAAGATGGTCCTGGCTGTAGATGAAGGACCAATGTGCATTTATTTGTTATTAGTATTGATTAAACTCTCCTCTTCTATGGCTGAAAGGTGAGTTATTGTGGAAAGCTTTACTATCAATCTGTACTGTGTAATAAAACTCTTCCATTTGCAGAAATACTGTGCAGGCTGCCATGCCATTCCCAGAAACCTGGGCAAAACATCCAAATAATCTCATTTTCTTGGAAAAGCAGCAATCTTTAGATGCTAAAGCTGTAGAAAACCTCAGGAGGGTCATCACAGTGGCTTCCACAGCTTTCAGCAGAACAACCTTGACAAATAAAGAGGAATAAATCATCGGTGTGTAGATTCTGGATGAAAGATGCCCTTGGGCTTCCTTTATCCTGTTCTGCTCAGCCTTCCTCACCTGATGGGAGGAAAAGGGAGAGCTCAAATCACAAATCTATTCCTGCCTCCCTGGATGGCATAGCAGACTCCTTTGTTTTGCTTTTCCATTGAACTTTCCAACAGCTTTTGAGGCACCAGTTCCCTCATCCTCTCAAATTCCTCCCTTCCCTGTTCCTCCCGCCTCACTTGTCCTCTGGCTCATTCCAGTAACATATTTTTACACCAATGAATATTCTTCTCCCAGCCTTCAACCTTTAATCCCAAATTCCCAATGTGATGTCTCACCACTGAACTCTCTGGATTTTGAAGGTGCTACTTGAAGTTTGGGCATTCAAAGGGAAAATCTCCCTTAGTGAATCCCTCGAGCTGGTGTTTGGAATGAGGAATGAAAGGGCATTTGTGGTCACCTGATATCAGGACAAGGAGAGTAATTATTGTCTTTACTGGAAACCACAGATCTTTGGAAGCAAAATGACTCCCAAGTCAGGTAGAAAGGCTTCCCTCAGATCTAGGTTTTAATTCTTTTATTTTCCTCCATGCCTTTCTCCAGCTGTACTGCCACAGGCATGACCCAGTAGGTTGCAGCCCCTCTGCTCCCTCTGTGTCTCAACACTGCCGAGCACAGAGGGCTTCTTGAGGGTGCCAAGTGATCTGTGCCATTCCTCACTCCTGGGTGGCTACTCCCAGCAGGCAGCAGAGACAACAGGCTCCGTGGTTGTCACTGCAGTGGCCTTTCTGCTGTCAGGGACATCATCCTGATCCTGGAAATCACCAGCAGCATTTGCACAACCCCTGGCACGCACTGGGTGTGGTGCAGTGCCACGAGCTGCCGTGCCAGGGGATGGCCGTGCAGGGAATCTGGAAGATGAGGGCAACCTTCCCACCCTGGGATGGATGTAGTTCCCCAGAACCACAGCTGGTTTGTGCTCTTGGGGTGTCAAATTCACCTGCAGCTGGGACATGGCCATTTAGGGGAGCATTGTCTTTGGAGAAGGGTTTCAAAGATGCCTAAAGAACTGTGTGTGTTTGAAGGCTGTGGAGCACTCGGTCTCAAGGGGGTTTGATTGTCTTCTCAAGGAAAAGTCATCTGAACTAAAAAGATCTGTCATAGAATCACAGCACAGCTTGGGTTGGGAAGGACTTTAAAGTCCATCTCATTCCACCCCTGCCATGGCAGGGACACCTTCCACCAGCCCAGGTTGCTCCAAGCCCCATCTGACCTGGCCCTGGACACTTCCAGAGATGGGGCAGCCACAGCTTCTCTGGGCACCGTGTGCCCACCCTCACAGGGAAGGATTTCTTCTGCATATCCAACCCGAATTTCCCCTCTTTCAGTGTTTATCTATTTGTTCCTTTAGAAATGAGATGTGCTAAAAGTAGCAGCAGAATCTTGAGCTGTTCCACGAGAAATCTGGTCTGAGTATGGTGCAATCAACAGCATTGAGGGAACAACACACGTTGAGTGAGCGTGTGAGATGAACCCATTGGTACAATCTTGTCTGTGTTGCAATTATGTTCTTTTTTCGTGGAGCTTAGTTCATATTTGCCATTTTCAGCTACTCCACATGTTTTCTTGAGTTGCCAGAACTGGACTTGACCCCAGTGAATGCCTTGACTTCTCATCATCAACCACTTCTCTGACCTTCTATCACTTCTTCCATAGAGGTCTGGAAATGACTAAATGTGGAAACGTGGGTCTGAGGTCAAGCTTAGGCCTCTTCCACACAGCTCAAATTCTGCCCAGGTGGGTGGAGGCATTAATTTACCTTTAGGTGCTTCCTCCTGCACCATTTCAAGCAGATCTTCTCTCCTTGGCAAGTCACAGCAGACCAAAGGCTCCTCCTGTGTGTGCTGCAGCAAGTGAAGGTGGGGACAACGTCCTGAGCCCAGCTCTACGCTCAGAGCCACACAACGTCCCCGTGAGTCTGCTCTGCTCAGGTGACACCCCACCTGCAGAGCTGCCTCCAGCACAGGAAGGACATGAAGCTGCTGGAGGGAGACCAGAGGAAGCACCAGGATGGTCAGAGGATGGAGCAGCTCTGCTGGGAGGAAAGGATGGGAGAGATGGGATTATTCAGCCTGGAGAAGAGAAGCTTTGTGGGGTGACCTAATTGTGGTCCTCCAGTACCTGATGCAGCAACAAGGAAGAAGAGAGACTATTTACAAAGACTGGAGTGACAGAACAAGGGGGAAGGGCTTCCCACTGACAGAGAGAAGGTTTAGAGCAGATATACAGAAGAAATCCTTCCCTGTGAGGTGGACAGGCCCTAGCACAGGTTGCCCAGAGAAGCTGTGGCTGTCCCATCCCTGGAAGTGTCCAAGGCCAGGTTGGATGGGGCTTGGAGCAACCTGGGCTGGTGGAAGATGGCCCTGCTCCATGGCAGGGGGTGGAATGAGATGATCTTTAAGGTCTCTTCTAACCCAAAGCACTCTGGGATTCTATGACTAAGGGAAAAAACTGTCCTTCTCTCCTCGTGTGTGGTGCTTCCTGTCTTCCTTCCAGCTGGCAACCTCTGCCCCTCCTGAGGGAGCCCAGGGGTGCCAGGATCTCTTGGTTGCAAGCCTTTTGTTGAGTCAAGTCCCTTCTGGTCATCCCGTGGAGACCATCTGAGGCTTTGATGTGGTGCTTCAGTGCAGCATCCCAGCCCTGCAGCCGCCTGCCTGCGGGTGCCACGGGTTCACACCAACACTCCCCTCCACCTCCAGCCCTGGCTGAGGGCTGGGTGGGTTCTCTCTGAGCTGAATCAGAAGCTTTAGTGCCTCATGAATTTTCCTGTGGTCACTTGGAGCACGTCACAGGAAGGACACCTCATGGTAGCCACCCATTGCACATATCCTGAGGGGAATGTTCTGGGGGCAAAGCTGCTGAGCACAGTGCACTGGGACTGAGTCTGGCTCACTGTGGGGATGTGGTGCACAATTAACACCTTATCAGAGAATTGATTGTCGGAAAATGTTTAGGAAATATTGGAATTTTTTCTTTTTTTCTTTTGGTTGAAGGCCTAGATTCAGTTCTCTTACTTTGCTGCTAGAGCACAACAACCCTGTTTAATTCATAAAGGTCTTTAGTCATGATGAAAAATTCCCAAGGATGAGAGGAAACTTCCAGAAATAGGACAAAGCTTTATATCCTTGCACTGTTATTCACATTTCCAGTGAAAAATACCTGCTTCTACCTCTAGATATGATTTGCATAAAGATGCAGACGGGAGGGAATAAAAAAAACCCAAAGTGAAACGCTGGAAGCCCACACGTGTGACCACATGGCATGCAAATCCCATGGCTTGGCTCAATACACTCTCTGAAGAGTGTTTCCTCTCCTCCACCGTGTCTGAGGGCAGCTGAGAAGGATTCCCCACACAGAGAAACTGCCCTGCACCTCCCGCCAGAAGGAATGACGTGGGAGTTGCAGCTCCAGGGAGCTGCCAAAGGAAAAAGGGGTTTGGAATGAACTTGTCACATACTTATGCTTGAAAGGAATGTGGGGAAAGATAACGTTCTCCACAGTCACAGCGGGGTGACACCATTTCTTTGGCCCAGGGAGAGGAGAACATGGAAATCTAGGGAAGAGGAATTCCAGCTCTTACTGTGTAGGCAGCTGGCAGTGCTGTTGGGTTTGGGGCAGTGCCAGGAAAACAGAAGGGCTTGTTCCCAGTCCAACGAAATAAGTGGAGGGTGTTCTGCAGCTTTTGGTAGAGATCTGACTCAGGTCTCGTTGAACCAAATGGAGTGGGATGGCAAAGCAATATCTTGTTAAAAGTCAGGAAAAGAGTGGCCAGGAGAGCAAGGGCATGGTTAGATCTCTCCATTTGGTGAGAGTGGGGCCAGATCAAGAATGCTGTGTACATTTTGGGCTCAGGAGACTAGACTAGACTAGAAGAGAGTGGACAAGAATAAATGGAATGGAATAGAATAGAATAGAGTAGAATAGAATAGAATAGAATAGAATAGAATAGAATAGAATAGAATAGAATAGAATAGAATAGAATAGAATAGAATAGAATAGAATAGAATAGAATAGAATAGAATAGAATAGAATAATTTCCGTTTGAAAGTATGTACAAGGATCATCTCATCCAACTGCCTCACCACTTCAGGGCTGGCCAAATGTTAAAGCACATTATTAAGGGGATTGCACAAAAGCCTCTTAAGCATGGCCAGGCATGGGGCATTGAGCACCTCTCTAGGAATCTGTTCCAGTGTTTGACCACATCCTCATGTCGAGTCTAAACCTCCCCTGGTCCAACTTCGAACCATTCCCACAGGTCCCATACCAGGGAGAAGAGATCAGCACCTCCCTCTCTGCCTCCTGTGGGGACTACAAAGGTGCTCAGGGTCCTGAACAGCACAACCTGGGAGAGGTTGAGGAGTCTGGGCTGGTTTGGCAAAGGGAAGCAAAAAAGCCTTGGTAGTGCCAGATAATATACCCAGGGGCTATTCCCAGCCATTATCTGCACTTCAGGAGCTTGATGATGGGTGTTAGAATGACCTTTTTCATGCAGAGGGTGATCCAGCACAGGAACAGACCATCAGACAGATGCTTGAATCCCTTCCCTGGAAAGATGTCAAGACATGGCCAAAGAAAGCCAGGGCCAAACTGATCTTGTGCCAGTGACAGTCTTGCTTTGAGCAGGAGGGTTGGCTCTGGACCCCAAATATCTGGTTCAGCCAGAATACAAACATATGTAAATATAACTCTTCCAGCCAAGGACTTCAATTAATTAAACCAGATAGTGTTATTAATGAACATTTCAATAGCACCATTGTCATATCAAGTGTCTCATGTCTCAGATATTGTGCAAAGTGAAATCCCTGGCTATGTAGCCAAATTCCTTCTATTTCCTGAGCTAACTTCCTCCAGCAAAATGCTTTTCTGACACATAATTCAGTTCATTGGTTTGGGATGGCTCCAGTTAGCACTGCATGAAAGTTTCTATACCAGTCAACTTGCTTTATCTGAGGTTTTTGAGGGAGATGTTTTGATTCCTTTTGAGATACAATTGCAGTGATAACAAAGGCTCCATGTCAGAGCAGAGACGGCCACGTGCCACTGAGGCAGGGCAAGGATGAGGGTGAGGCAACACTGGCCAGCAGAGATAACACAGTGGAACCTCACACACACGTCACTGTTCCGTTTCTAATTTTGACATGATGACCACGAGCAGAGGTGGAGAAAGCAGAAGGAAGACCAAAGCAACTGCCCTGAGTCACCAGAGACATGAGGTTGTGGAACTCTGTCTGCACAGCCTGCTGGCAGACCTGCAGGTCCCCATGGGTACATGCAGAGGACCTCCAGACACAAGGGGAGGTGTCTCTGCCTTTGGGATGTGTGTTGGCAGAGCTGCTGAGAGGGTAGGGGATGCCTCACCCTCCATTTGACCTCTTTTGGGTCAGGGGAGATGTTCACCTCGGGGGCACTGAGCAACATGCAGAGCACACTCAGCCTTCCCCAAGGGTGGTGGAGGTCGGAGGGGGGCTGGAGGCTTCACCTGGCTCTGTGATGCCAACTGGACTCCCTGCCCCAGGAGCCCACAGAGCAGATACGGCTGGCAGTGCCCAGGAACATGAGAGTGGGCACTGGAAGGATCACAGGGAATATCTGTCTCATTGTCTCAATGGCCCGCAGAGGAGCTGTAGGAAAGGGGTGCTCCTTGGGGCAGGGGGGGCCTTCCCACGGTGCTTCCAGAGCTCTGCTTGCCCACAGAACAATTTCTTCAGCAGGAAAGGAACTGTGGGAAAGGCTGATCATTTTTTTTTGGAAGCTTAGCAGGGTCACTTGGGGGTCAGAAGAGGCAGAAACCCCAAGTCTCCAGAGCTGAGATGCCCTTTTGCTTCTTCCCCTCTCCCTTTCAGCGAGTGCAGTGGGAGGACTTGCTGAACTGTGTCACTGCTTAGGATGGCTCTGGGGCTGTGCCAAGTAATTTGTTTATGTCCAGCTTTTCTTTTCGAAAAGTTCTTCTCCCAGAAAAACCCAGCCTTCTCTTCCTGCCAGAAGCAGTCTAATTGTTTATGGGATTGGCCCAAGTTCTGGAGTCATTCAACTCCCTGGCAAAACCCCATTGATTTTGCAATGTAGGTAGTCAAATGTTTTTCCGACTAAAGACCCCAACATCTGTGTGTTTCAGAAGAAGACCAACAGTAGCAGAAAGCATGTGCAGGACTCCTTAACATGCACAGTGCAGATGTAGTCACAAACTAATGAAATGATGGTGGGAAATGTCACCAGACCCTGCGGTCCTGCAGTGACGTTAATGCGAATAGTAACGTAAAACAGTGACCAGTGGGCTGCTGGTTATTCCTCTGCATCTTTGATTAAAGTGAGGATTCCTCTGTTTTTACTATTTTAAGCCATTTCAAATGGGGAGAAGCTGTTTCAGGGCACTGTGGCTGTGGTGGAAGGCAGTAGGAGTTAGAGGCTGTACCTCACGGGCATGTCTAAACACATGTGAAATGGGAGCAAGCGAGATCTGGCCTGTGAGGACGTCACAGAGAGGTTGTGTAAGTTGTTTTGTTTGATCCTGAGCCAGAGGACAGGCATAGAAGGGGAGCATGGAAAATATAAGGTGAATTGATTTAGCTCCTGGGCTTGCTGTTTTCACCCTGATGCTTCTCATCCCCCTCCCCTTCTTCTTGATGGAGATCCTTGCTCAGTTTCAGAAGAAAGTGGCAAAGATGCTATCACTGCCTGTTCCATCATGGAATAAAGCCTGAAAAGAAGTGAACTGCTTGAATCAGCTTATTAGTATGGTGAATAGCACTTGCTGGCTCCTGTCTCATGAGACATTCATTCTCAAGTACTTCCATCATCAAGGTTCTACAAGGTTCTTCATTGTGATAAAACACATCTTCCACTTGCACAAGGTTTGGTCATAGGCCTCTTTCCATCACTGACATGATCAGAGAGGATGGATAGATTCACAGATTCACTCTTGCATGGTGTTGAAGTTGCCACCATGAACTGTGATGAGTCAACTGCTTCAATACCTGACCAAAAGTCTGTAAAATCCCTGTTCCGTGGTCTGCCTTGAGTGATTTCCTACCATTCCCCACCAAAATGATTCTCTGCATAAACCAGAGCCTGGACTTCTTGTTAGTTGTTTTGGAAACCTGCAGGGTCTCTTTTAGAGCCCTGCAATGGCAGGTAAAGATCTCTCACTTAATCTCATGGCTCTGTTTGTCCCTCTGTCCCCGTTGGCTGGGACAGAGGATGGGGAGCTGAAAGCTCTTTTCCTGAGCCACAACAGGGGTAGAAGAAATGCCAGAAGTCCCAAAGACATTCTCTGGATGGGAGGCATCAACCTCGTGGGGAAATGGAAAGTGGAGTTCAGGAGTTTTCCCTGGCTCACCGTGGCCTTGGTATGTCCAGGGCTGTTATGAAAATCAGTCACTGTGGCTTTGTAAGTGCCTGACCCCAAACAAACAGACAGACAAACAAAAACCAGTGTGCTGGGATTGTGTCACTGCTGAGGATGAGTTGCTCCCCTGGACCAGAGGGCTCTGTGGCAGAGGGGGAAAGTCAGCAGGGTTCCTTGTCCTGTGCTTCATATCTGGTAGCTGTGAAGGGAGAGGAGCTTGTCCCTCTTCATCATGAAAAGGAAAGCACTGAGAGCAATGCACATGAATAAATGCAGAAATGGCATTTGCAAGGTGGAGGGATTGGCTCAAGTCCAGGGGAAGCTGATGAGAGTCTATGATTGCTGTGATTAATTTTTCATACTATTTTCTAGAAAATAATTACAAGAGGATTTGAAAGGTCTTCCATTATATGAGATAAATAATTATTTCCCAGCATAAGATTAATTTTTTTTGAACATTCTTTCCATTTCATTATATTGAGTCCTAACTTCTAATACCCCACGTGCCAAGATCAAATGATTTCAAGTAAACTGAAATACTCTGAAAACCAGAAATCATGGTTAAAGGGCAGCACTTTGAACAGAGGAATTGCACTGATATTTCCCTTTCAGTCTAAGAATAGAAGACATTAGCAGAATGAAACTTCTTTACAAAACTTTTCCTGGGCACACATCTCTTAATTTGTGGTTGAAATGCCTTATCCGTGCGTGCTGTGCACTTGAAATGCCTCCAAACTGCCTGAAATCCGAGCTGCCGCTCCGGAGCGCTTCTGCTCTCGCAGCTTCGGCTCCGGGGCTGAGCCACTCTGGGAAGTGCCCTCTGTCGGTTCAGTGCCGTGTCCTGGGGGGTGGTTCCTGCTTTAATTACGTCTGTCAGGGCAGTGGGCGGGGCACCTCTCAGTTTTTACACAGAGTTTTAGTGTTTTAGGAGGAGGCTTGTAAGCCTTGGCTGTTAATAAGACACCCTGACTGCATCAAAAACAAAAATGAGAGTTTATTCCTCCTCATCTGAAGTCACAGTTCTACTCAGGAATGGCAGAAAAGGCTTTCCTCCTTGTTTTTTCCCAGTGTTTGCTTTCTTGCTTCTTTATGTTCCACTGTGCAGGGATCTCAAAAGTACAAGAAGGAACTCTCTTCACACACAATTATGCACATTTCTAAAACTAATACACTCCATCAAAACTACCTAAAAACACACAGCTATAGCTGAGTATTAACCAAGATATATTTTATAAAATTAGTGAATTCACACAGTTCTTATCTATCTGAATTTTAACTTTATTAATAGAACTCTTCACATGTATCATTCCATGGAATATCAGCAGGTTCTCCTCTCAGGTCACTGCTGGCCAATGTGGACCTGCAGATCCCATTGTTACCATTGAGGCCTCTGTCCTGGAAGCTGCTTCTGACTGCTTAGTGTGAAAATCTGCACACATTCCAACCCCTATCCATCCAAATCAGTGCCAACACATGCAGTGGATGTCTGGAAGAGTGCAAAGGCATTCCAGGTAGTCCAGTCAGCGAGCTGGATTTGTCCAGGGGCTGGCTCAGCTGCCTCCACACAAACACACGGAGTATGGGGAAGGGACAGGAGGAATGGAGATGTGCACATGCCCCAGTGGGGATGATTTCACTGGCATCCTGGAGACATGGGCAGATGGATCCTGACACTGGAGGATGGGAATGGAAGGGTTTAGTCTTTTTAGGAAAGACAGGGTGTAGCAGGAAAACACCTGCCTTCAGGTGGGTCTGAGCCCCCACACTGCCCACCTCACAGCAGCCTCACTGCTCCCAGAGTCACTGCTGGATGGTCCCACACTCACCCCATGGGTGGGGTTTGTCACACCCTGACCCTCCACGGGTGTTGTACCACCAGCATCCAACTCTGTGAGTGCCCAGTGCCCAAGCCAAACCCTGCCCTCGGGTCAGGGTGGGCACTGCCACCCTGAGTCAGCTGGGACTCAACAGAAATGTCATCATTTGAAAAAAGATGCTACCCAAATGTCAGCGTGTTCCTGAGCAAGCTGTACATTCACTGCTTCAAACTCCATGGAAAGCCCCAGACAAAATCCATCTGAGCTCTGGCAAGTTCATAGATAATTATTTTCAATTTGCCAGGCAATTTTATTCTTTCTGTCACTCCCACAAGTTTCTTCTGAGAAGAGGAAGCAGAGAGTGCTGTCCCTTCCACTGGAGAGTTTCTGTCTGCCTGTGTTTTTGAGACAGAGAACCTCCCAGTGGCACAACCTTCCCCAAGGAGAAGGTAGCAGTGGCTGCAGCTGCCACCAGAAACTAAGCTTAGGAGAGGAATGAACTCGAGGAAACGGAAAGAGGAAGCACTGGCCAACACTTTGCACTTCCCATCCTCCTTTGAGGGGAAAGAAAATAGCAAAGAAAAGACCTTGCACACGTTTTCCAGGGACATCTCTATTTTTAAGAGGGGAGATAGAGCCTAATGTCAACAAGACAAAGAGGCATGGCTGGAAAATAAGCAAGTGGAGGAAGGTGAGCACTGGTAGGTGGCTGGGGCTGTTCCAGGTTCTCCTCCGAGGGAATGTCCCACAGCATTGGAAAGGATGGTGCAACCCTCTCTGGGGAGTTACGCAGTGATGGGTTTTCCAGAAGACTCCAGCAATTATGGATTGTGAGTTCTGAGTCTGGGGAGCTTTAGGTTGGATCTCAGGACAAGGTTCTTCCCCCAGAGGGTGGTGGGCACTGACCAGGCTCCCCAGGGCAGTGGGCACAGCCCCGAGGCTGCCAGAGCTCCAGGAGGGTTTGGAGGATCCTTTGAGGAACAGGGTGGGATTGTTGGGGTGTCTGTGCAGGGCCAGGAGCTGGACTGGATGATCCCCGTGGGTCCCTTCCCAACTCAGGACATTCTGTGATTCTATGAAAATTCCTCCTATTTGTGACAAGTATTTGCAGCTCTCTGGGACTCTCTCTGTTGTTTCTGGTTCCCTTGGGTGAAATCAGTGATTTTTGGACCACTATCCCCTCCAGGTGTGGAGTTCTACTGGTCCATCCCCAGCAGCAGCTCCCAGATTTGGTCTTCAGCACTGAGGTCCTTGCTCTGTGGTTTTGGGATTTTCAGGAAAAGCCTTTTATTAACAAGGAATCACCAAGTGTGCAGCCCAGGAGAGGGACACACTGACTGGATGTTCTCATCCACAGTCACATCCTTATCTTAACCATCAGGAATCTGAGGTGGAACTGGGAGAAGAGCACTGGGGGTTGGGCTCTCTGCTGGTGCAGGGCTTTGCAGCCCCATCCTCCTGCCTCTGGGAAGAGCCAGATATTTTATGTTTGTGTCTTGGTCTTTCTGTGGTTTTTATCAGAAATTCCAGCCATGGTCTTAGCAGCTCCTGTTGGCACATGTTTCAGCAAAACTGGTACTTTCCAGAAAAAGTGAGAAAATAATCTGTCTTTGTTGAAAAATCCATGGCTTGCACTTTCTGGGACATTGGTCTTCCTTGTGAGGCTGAGCCCTGAAAGCCTTGGGAAAAACAAGCAAAAAAAAATTGTATTTCAGTTTCTTTTCTATTTTCCTGTAAAATAATCCATTCATTTTGATTCTCTGGTGGGAAATCGCTAATGAAGAATTGAGAAACAAATCTATTTGTTCCCCTTTGGAGACTGTTCTTTCAGGGAAAAAGAAAAAAAAATAATTAAATCAGGAATGATATGAGTTTATATATTCAGTATTACAGGTCCCCATCAACAGGGACCCATAACTGCTCTGAGTTAGGCTCCAAACACTGTAGAATCCTGGAATACAAATAAACTGCAGCATATGAACTTCTAAAAACCATCCAGGGAAAATCTAGTTTGAATTTCTGGTGCTGGATGGGAGTGGATATTTGTTTCCTGGATTGGGTGTTGTAGTGGCTGTGTTTCAACACACACGTTTTGTCCTTTTGGTAGGATTTGGATGAATGGTAAAAATCTATGGTTTCTTAGGAATCTTTCAGTTGCACAGAACCAAATTAGCTCAATTATCTCAGCGGTTACGTTGGGGAGGGCATGACTTGGATGTTTTTCACCCTGAGTTTCACTGTTTTCCTTTCATCCTTTAGTTTCCTCTCTGTGTGGTTTAGTCCCAGATCCCTGGATTTTCCCATCTCCCTTTGTTTTTCTGTGGATGGTTCAGAGAGCAACAGAACAGAAACCATTAAAAACTAAACACAATCAGCTGTGACACCTCAAGTGAGGAATGTGAGTAACTTCTGGTTTGGGGACACAATAAGGAAAGCCAAACAATGGTGTCTTGCCCTGATATAAAAGGAAATAATTAAAAATAACCCAAAGGAGTGATTTTTTTCCACTTCATATTTCTGAATGGTTAGTGTGTGGTTATTGTGCCTCAGGAGGTTGGAGTTCCAAGGTTGTCATATGAGATTTGATGACAATGGGGTGTTGATACACATGCAGAACATCCATCCAGAGTAACTTCCACATCCCATGTCAGAGGTCCAGGTGATCTCCTGGTGGGATGGGATGGGGCATGGGACAGTCCTGCTCTTTTACCAGGCTGGCCATGGTGGATGCTCTTGGATTTGACTCTGGTCAGCAGGTTTTGCTCTCCCTGCAGTATTTCAACTTCACATTTTAAAAGGACCAGCCTTCTATCTGGCAGCACTGCTAATGAAGTGCACCCTTGACAATAACATGCTAGTGAATCTGCTGCAATAAATCATCGTCTTGCTTCATTAAAATAAATCTCAGACTTTGGTAAATTAGAAAAACAACCCTTTTGAATTGTACATGGCACATACCTCATGGGGCAGGCTATTTATAAAGTCATTTGCTCATTTCTTTATCTTTTACAATGAGGAAGTTACTTTGTCTGATCTCACAGAATTTAACACAAGAGGACTTGTAGGATAAATCATCTCTGTTGTGTTTTCTTATGCAAACCTATGGTTACTATAATTGTCTTTTTATTTATATTGATTTTGTTTGGAGTTTTGTTTGTTTGTTTTTATTTTTTGTTTGTTTGTTTGTTTTTAACCAGCTTAAGATTTTTTACCTTTGCCTTTTCAGTTCCTGTTATCCTTGGAGTGACTGTGTGATACCTGCACAAAGTGAACATTGAAGTCCTTGTTGTTTATTGAACTTTACACCCTTTAAGCTGAAGTTATTTGCACCTTAAACACATCTAATCTATACTGTAATGAAGGATCAGCACTGGCACAGGTTGCCCACAGAAGTTGTGGCTGATCCATCCCTGGAATGCCCAAAGCCAGGTTGGATGGGGCTTGGAGCAACCTGGGCTAGTGGGAGGTGTCCCTGCCCATGACAGGTGGTGAAATGAGATGATCTTTAACGTCCCCTCCAACTCAAACCATTCTGGAATTCTGTGATTCTCTTACTAAAGTTATAGGAAAATATTAAGTGACTCATTAAAAACAGATCGAGTGACTCATTAAAGGTATTGCCACTAAACAAATGGATCTTGCTGAGCTGTTTATAGAATGCCATGACCCCAAGTTCTTTGGCACCTAAACTCTTGCACAATGACTATCCTTGCTTAAAAACACTTCAGAATTTAAGTGGCTGGATATTTTTGGAGCCTCTTGGTTGGAATGAAACACCTGCTTGAAGCAGGGTCTGCACTGAAGTGTTCCTCTGTGTCACAGCAAATGTGGGAGTCCCTTCCAGGACTGAATTCCAGAACTTTAACTGGCATTCCACTAAAGTGTTGAAATCATTATATCTTCATACAGAAATTCTATTCTCATTGGAGACAACACAAAAATCTGCCTAGCAGGGAGAGAATTCTTACATTCTGCAAACTTCTCTGTGACTGTGAATGAATCACAGCATCACAGAGAATCACAGAATCCAGTAGGTTGGCAAAGACCTTTGAGACCATTGAGTTAGTAGACCTTAAGTTAGTAAGGAAGCTGTCCTGTGGTTCGTTTCCAGGGCCAGATCTGCCTCTTTTCACCACCCCATAACCTTGAGAGCACTGTGGTACTTCCAGGTGCCTTTGCTGAGATGCCACTGACTCGGGACTAGCAGAGCCAGACCCATCTTCATGCTCCAGACCCTGCTGCCTGACCTCAGCCCACTGCTGCTGGTCCCAGTTGGGGACCAGGGGACCAGCAACCAGCCCCCTGCTCACTCCAGGGGCTATTGCAGCTCACAGCATATTTAAACCAGCCAAAAATTCTTAAGCTCTTCCCTCTTCTGAGGATCTTGGCCACTTTAGGTCAAGTAGACCAGTGCAAAGGCATTACTCGCACCGCTGTGAGGGTGGGAAGGTCCTGGCACAGGCTGGGCAGAAAAGCTGGGGCTGTCCTATCCCTGGAAGTGTCCAAGTCCAGGCTAGATGGGGCTTGGAGCAACCTGGTCTGGTGGGAAGTGTCCCTGCCCATGGCAGGGGATGGGATGAGATGATCTTTAAGGTCTCTTCCAACTCAAACAATTCCATGGTTCTACTACAGCTTTACAGCAGAAGGGTACACTCCCATTGCAGGCTCTGGTCCAAGCAGGTTGTCCAAAGGGCTTTGTAGTCCAGCACCAGCTGACCTTTCCCATAAGGAATAAGTTTGTGTTTTTAGGCTGCAGGATCAGTCTGTGCCCATATTTCCCTGCAGGATCAGTCTGTGCCCATATTTCCCTGCAGGATCAGTCTGTGCCCATATTTTCCTGCAGGATCAGTCTGTGCCCATATTTTTTCCTGCAGGATAATTCTGTGCCCATGTTTCCCTGCAGAATCAGTCTGTGCCCATTATTTCCCTGCAGACATGCCCTGTGATCTCTCTGAAGGTAATAAAGACACTCTCACCACCGTGCTATAAATCAGGTGTGTTTATTCAGGAAAACACCAGTGCCCCCAGTATTTAAACTGCAATAATTAAAACAGAACAATTTCATTGTATATGATAGAATTATCTGGACATTTCATATGTGTGTATTGCTAAAGCCCCCAGTGAAATATCTCAACACAGTTGGGTTTATACATCAAAAAACACCCTTTAAATATAAAGGCTCTTCTATACTTCACACAGTCCTGCCTTCCAGAGGCAAAAGTCTTGCCCTTCCACCACTGTCAAGCTTGAGGAACTTGGCTGAAGCCCCTGGAATTGCATTCATATAAAGTATTTTAAAATTGCATAAAATTAGCATTTTTAGGCATTCAACTTTTTCTTCCTCTAAAGCATAAGATGCAGAAATTCCTGGTTTCAAACTTTTTCATATGCCAATATTAGAACCAAAGAATCCCAGATTGATTTGGGCTGGAAGAGACCTTAAAGATCAACTCATTCCACCCCCTGTCATGAGCAGGGACACCTTCCACAAGCCCAGGTTGCTCCAAGCTCCATCCAGCCTGCATCTGGAGGCACATTCACTCACATCCTTGGAGTCAGAGCTGTAGAGCTCCTTTCAACTGTTCACACTGGTGGGATTTTCTTTCCCAACCCTGAACACTTTGCTTTCCTTCCTTACTCCCCTTTGCTTTATGTTTTAGTTCCTTTTCACATCCACTTCTATGCAAAAAAAAAAAAAAAAAATAGAGCTGGAAAAATAGAAGCAAAGAAAAGAAGAAGCAGAATGAAGGAAAGATAATTAAAAATACGTAAACTGAAGGAAAATGCTAAACATCTGCTAAACAATTTTAGTTGAGAAAACAGTCACTTCAAAAATGACTTCAAGTATTGAATTGGTGCTGAATTCCAAAATGTGGCTCTCCCTCCCTCAGGTCTGCACAAGTCCAAGGAACAGGTGGGAATAAAAGTGAACTAAGCTGGAAAATCTTATTCTTTTGTGTCTACAAATCTAACAACTTGCTCGGGTGTCCTTTGTGTTTTACCTTATGAATAAGCTCTGCTGGAGAGCCGTGGGCTTTCCCTGATCTCGCATGGCCTCCAACATGGGCAGCACTTCCTGGGGAGTTGTAGAAACTGCCCATAAATTATCAACACAAAGTGCCTATAAATACAAATCCCCACATTAAATAATCTTTCTTTTTCTTTTTTTTTTTTTTAACTTGACTTCAACGAAGCTGTTGGGGCCAAGGACCTGAGTGAGTAAAGACTCACTCAGCAGCTGAGCATGTCTTTTTTAGGCAGCTATTTTGGGTGCTCTGACTCACCTGGAGGTTCCTGTTTCACACTGGCTATAAGAGAGAATTAGGGAACCTAAATTTAGATGTTGTTGACATGAGGGGAAATGGTATGTTAATACTGCAGGATATGTCAGCTCAGGCAAAACAGATGACTTTACTCATGGTGTGCTTACAACAGGGCCGGTGGCTGCTGCCTGCAGGGCTCCTGCTGCAATCCCAGCAGGATACTGAGTGTGGAGGGGCCAAGGGCTCTATCCCTGCTGCAAATGTCAGCCTTGGGGGTCTCACAGCCTTCACTGGCCTTGGAAACACCTGAATTCCCAGACCATGTCGTGCTGTCCCTCTTTGGGCTCTACGCTCCTCCATCCCAAATCTTCCAACACCTGGGATGGGTACTGAAAGGAGAAATTGGGAGGTTAAACCACTTCAGCTGAGCTCTCCGGCAGGTCCAGGTGTGGCTGCAGAATGTACTCTTCCAAAAACATTTTTCCAAGACCCTATATCCTCACATTCCATCATACTTTCTTGAAATTAAGCCTCTTGTAGCCATGAAAAGCTGAGGCTGGAAGAGGTGTGGAGGTCACCAATTCCTGCTGAAGAGCAGTTCCTGCTGCCACAAGTGTTGCTCATTGGAATTTGCATTTTTCCACTTATTCTTCCCTCAGAAGCTGCTTTTACTTTGAGGTTTTCCCTTGCTGTTCACACCAAACTCAGGTTGTATCACTTCCAGTTTTCAAAGACCTCTTGATCCCAAAAAGCAAAGGCTTCTTACCTAATTTTGCTCTTCTTTTTTGGGGTTATTTGTGTTGAGTAGTCCCTTTCTTACATTATCTTCAGAATAGGATGCTTGAAAACAGCTGAGCTGCTTGGAATGTTTCTAATAACATTATGAATAATAGTATTAATTGAAGAGCACGAGCAATTGGCCAACCCAAAGGATTTTGCAGTTTGTCCTTCAGAGGACTCTGAGTGGATGAGAGGAGTGCAGAGTCAGGCAGCTACCTTGCAGAAGGTCAGTGCACTATTGATCCAAGTGGGATCTTTAAATAGGGATTGCTGTGCATTTTAGGGAGCAGAGAACTCCTGGCTGTGCCCTGGAACAGTCAGAGGTTTCTCTCTAAGTGACTGGGAGATTTTACTCCTTGTGCTGCAGAAGAAAACGAAACAACCCCAGAAGTGAATGTGAAAGTCACTCAGTGAAAATGAATCTGTGTCAGATAAGCCATGGCCTAATTTTCAGATCTGAGCTTTGAGGAGTTTGGGTTCAGGCCAATTTCAGGGGAGGTGTCGTCAAGCCTTATGAAATCTAATTGCAGGGCTGATTTCAAAGTCTTCCCAGCTTTGGCTGAGCTGAGATCCAGCTCTGCAATCTCTGATGCTAAACTTGATCAGATTTTGGTTTGCTGCCCCCGGGTGAGCCGGGATGGAATCGTGTTACATCAGCCTGGCTTCTACTGAAGTCCCGATTAGCATTTTCTATAGCAATTAATTTTTCTTCTCCAGCCAAATTAAGCCAATAATATGCATTTTTTCCTATCAGTCAGGATTATATGAGTAACTCCTAAAGATGTCCCTTGGCCAAGCAGATACCACTCTCAGCAAGCAGCTTTGTCAGTGTCTGGGAAGGGCCAACAAGCCTCGGCAGAGCAAAATCTGTGAGGCTGTTGCTGCTGCTGCTCCCTGTGCCTAGTCGACTCAGTGATGGAGCACAGGCACAGAAATCCCCATATTTGCCACATCTGAGGATGAGGGGAAGAACTTTCACAACTTCTCCATGACTTCAGTGCCTTTAGTGTCCCTCCTTTCTCTAGGCTGAGCCCCGTGGTGAGGAACCAGAGCGGGGCTGGCTCCTCAGAAGATGCTCCTCAGCAGAGCTGCATCTCCCCAGTGACCCTGGGGACAGCTCCCACACGGAATTGCTGAAGAGGCACCTTGTGGGAAGCACCAGCCTGCTTTTTTTGTTTGTTTGTTTGGTTTAGTTTTTTTGTTTTGTTTTGTTTTGTTTTTTCTAAGGACAGGACTGTTGCCAACAATGACAATGACCTGCCTCAAAAAACTTAGGAAAAAAGAAAGAACGAAGATGACATAAAGAAGCATCTCTCAGCCTGTCAGAAGGCAAGGAGGCTTCTGCCTGGCTCAGGGCCTGCTTTGCTCCAGTGAAAGCTATCTAACATTTTTATAACTGATGGGAAAATTAGGCCCTATTAATGGACTCTCTTTATGGCTCTAATTTATTCTTACTTCTCAGAGACAGTGGAGTAGAGGCCAGATTGCTTTATCCTGTGGTATTAAAAAGCCTGGGGCTGAGAAGCTTAGCACTGCTTTGTCAGGGTTTCCTCCACCTGGCAAAATAATAGAATAAAATCATCCTATGCAGAGAGCTGCTTTATTTTTTAAAGAATGATCTTTCTCTTTCAATTCAAAGCCTTCAGGAACAGGAGGGATATGATAGGGGTGAGTAAATGCATATTTTCATTCGTTAGCTGCCTTTTCTGTATCAGGAGCTGTGAGTGCCCACAGCCAGGCTGGCTTAAAATCCTCTGGAAATTAGTTTTGTGTATCACAGTGGAGGCAAATAGAGATTAAAAACCCTATTCAGAGACATGAGAGATTTATAAGGTCCAAAGGGGTGAGGAGATGCCAGTGGAGGTTACAAAGTCATAGGCAGGGCAAGCTGACTCTTAAAAAGACAAACTTCTGTTTGTTAAGGGAAAAAGAAAAGAAAATTAAATCCCTGTTTTCTTTTTCCTTAGATTTAGTTTTCCTTTTCCCCCTCAACCTCTAACAGCAACAGGAATTGTTGTCTGCATCAGTGTTTATCAAAACAGAAAGCAGGTATCTAGCAATGAATCCCAGCACTTGCTCCTGACCTTCTGGAAGTGTCTTGAGTGTTTTGGTGTCACCTGGTCGAGGAGACAAAGTCTCCTTAATACGTACCATCCGTTTCTGATGCCACAACACAAGGAACAAATGATTACTCTGAGGAATGTTTTGAATGTGCTCACACAAACTTAACTGCATCACTTGACAGCATCAGCTAAGCCTGAATAATAAACCACTGGGTTTCTGAAGCCAGAAACTAAATCCATGAGTTAATGGGAAGCGTTTGCCCAACTCTAGTCACAGAACAAATGTGAACTGTGCAAGGGGAAGAACCTGAATCGTGGTGAAAATGGACCTCGGCGTGTTCTCAGAGACAAAAGGAAAAGAGCAAAGAATGAACAGATACCACCTTTGGGAACATTTTGATCCCTTCCCTCCCTACACTGTAAGAATCCACTTTCAATTAAATGCCTGTGTTGTTGTAATTCATGGAATGAGGGCCTGAGATTCCTCTTTTATCCTGCATTGTCCAAACTTTCTAGTAAGCCAAAGAAGCTCAAACATAATCCATTCCCTGGGCTGCCCACACATCACAGCTCTCAGCTGAGGGCCACGCTGAAATTTGGGAAGGTCTGGATCTCAGACCTGACTCTTGGCTTCTCAGCAAGCATTGGAGGTGTCTTTCCAGCCCATGTGGTCTGTGTCACCCAAGTTCTTCCAGCCAGGCAGGGCAGGATCCAAGGACATTGTGTCAGAATGAACTTGGCTATTTGCTGGATTTGGAACTCAGTTGTTGTTTTACAATTTGGTACGAGAAGGTCTAAGAAGCCCAAGTGACAACAGGGGCTGAGCGCTATGACTTTACAAAGTCTCTGTCCCAAAGAGTTTTATATTTAAATAGAAAAGATGGATAAATAGTGAAAAGAAAGACACTTGAAGTAAATTGCATAAAATCCATAGCAGAACACAGCACAGAAATATCCTGTAAATCCCGTATTTCCTATATCCTGCCCCAGAGTTTTAGTTACCAGCCCAAGAGTCAACAAATTCATCATCTTTGCTGTCATGCAATCTATCCATAAATCTCCTCCAGAGCTGTGGTTTGTGTGCTCATGGTAAAGAAAGCCTCGACTATAAGCTTTGACTGTTAGTTTTTTTTGGAAAGATGAGGTCAAACCACAACTCCATAAGATTCAGCTGAAAGGATTTCCCCATCTCCTCAGCACAGGCACCGTGCCAACAGCTTGTCACCCTAAAAGTCTCCACATTATTTATTCTCCCCATAATTTGCTCGAGTTCTAACCTGTGTTTACACAGAGTGGTTTGAGGAACCCTTGGCACATCTGAGGGTTGTATCTGGATAGTCCAACAATCCTGTGGGAACCTGCCACGTGTGGGTCTTGCAGTGGTCTGTTGTTTTTGTTTTTCTGGGACACTCACAAAGTTCCTTGTTTTCCCCTGGGGATGAGGCAAGGTAGGAAATTTAAAACCAGGTGCTGCCACTGATGTTCAGAGGAGGGTTAGTCTGGGCAGCGGTGGGAAGTCAGGAAGCTGCTCACATCTCATCACTGTACCTCAGCACCCCAAGGACGTTGTCATTGGGAAGAGAAACTTCATTCAGGAACTCAGGATAGTTAAGTGCTACTGATACTCGGTCCTTCACGTTCAGGTATGTCAAATGGAGCTCGAACAAGGTCTTGAAAGTCTTTCCTTGGCATGATTCTGATGCACACCACGTGGACAACATCTGCTTCGTGGGTCTGTCATTCACAAGGAGCTGTATTTTGAGGTCAGTGGGTCTGTTTGACCAGTTGGGAAAGTGGAAGTTCAAGTGGCAGAAGATCAAGTAGACACCTTGTTCCTTTATCACCAGCTCTTCGCTCTTGCACTGGATGTCATCGCAAATCCCCTTCTCCACCAGGCTCAGCTTTGAGCTGTTTACCTGCCTGGACACTGGAAAGGGAAGCAAACAGGTGTTAACAGGAGCTGCTGAGCTCCAGTAACCTGAATCCACCCTGGGTGACTTCCAGCAGAGCCTTTCCTGGGAAAAGGAGATACCGCTACAGTGGTTGCCTGCAGGACACCCCAACAAAAAGCCCTGTCCAGGCAGCTGAGAGCTCACACTTGGAAGTGGGATATTAAAAAGTTCCAAGGAGTTAGGCAGCCCTTGGGAAACTCTAGACAGGGAGATGCATAAATGTACATCTCCATTATTTCCCAGCTGGATAGTAGAAAGGAAATAATGGTGAATTATATTCATGTGTGTTTGCAGAATGTAGCTCTTTATTTGTTTGTTTGTTTTAATTAAGTTGAAAAATATTATTATAGGATCAGATAGGGGATTGTCATCCACAGCCAAATTCCAGGAAAGCTAAGGACTTTTATTCCTATAAAATTCCCACTTGATGAAAAAGATATTTCCCACAAACCCCATCCTGAATAAGAGGAGCAGCTCCTAAACCAGCTCTGCAATCTCTCATTGACAGCTTCTGCCTCCTCTGGGCTCTCCACTGACCTCTCATGTAGGCAACAGCTCTGTTGATCGGGACACGCTGTAGGATTCTTGAATAGTTTTCAAAGGTGTTCTCTGAAGGAGACAACAGATTCAATAAATGATCATTCCTGATTCTTTTATTGTTTGGGTTTTTTTGATACTGCAAAATGCCATCAGCATTTGGTACCCCAGTTACTTGTTCTAACCATGCTAAGGACAAACTGCACAGCAGCAGCTGGAGCAGAAGCAAGGAGCTGGTGGTTGCTCCTGGGCTGGTAATACCTGATCTGCAGAGGGAATTCACAGCAGGGCAACCCAGCTGGTAAATTTATAATAGTCTTAAGCTCTGGCAGACTGCAGTTGGCAGCCAAAAAAATTAAATTGCTTATTCACCATATTTACAAAGAGACATAAAGGTTTTAAAGTAAAAGATTGATTAGATGTCAAGATTTTTACAATGAGGGTGGTGAGATCCTGGTGCAGAATGCTCAGAGAGGTGGTGGCTGCCTCATCCCTGGAAATATTCAGGGTTATGTTGGATGGGGCTTGAAGCAACCTGGGCTGGTGGAAGGTGTCCCTGCCCATGGCAGGGAGTGGGACTGGATGAACTTTAAGGTCCCTTCCAACCCAAACCATTCTGGGATTCTGTGACTCTATAAAATAGTAATTCTATGCAGGTAAGTTTAATTTAACCAAATCATTTTTATGATGTGATTATAGAAAGCTTTTATCGTTTAACTAGAACATTCATCTGAAAGCAGCTCTTTGGGTGCTTTTGGAATGTTCCTCTGTTTTCTCACGGCTAAAATACAGATTTCACCAGGACTTTGGGTGAGATTGTTCACGGAATCCTACACTGGTTTGGGTTGGAAGGGACCTTAAAGCTCATCTTCTTCCAACCCCCTGCCCGTGGCAGGGACACCTTCCAGCAGCTCAGTTAGTCCCAAGCCCCGTCCGACCTGGTCTTGGACACTTCCAGGGATGGGGAAGCCACAGCTTCTCTGGGCACCAGGGACCCGAAAGCTGCTGCTGGAGCGGCCGGGAAGGTCCCGCTCCTGCCCGTGCCCCCCGCACAACCCGAGGGCAGACCCTGCCCGCCACCGTCCCCCTGTCCAGAGGCACCCGGGGCACGGAAATGCCCCCAAATCCAAAGCGCCTTCGGGGAGGAGATGGGGCTGCCCCGCCAGAGCCGCGCGGGGACGGGGACATCCCACGGGATGCGGGGACAGCTCCATCCCACGGGATGCAGGGGCAGATCCATCCCACGGGATGCAGGGACAGCTCCATCCCACGGGATGCAGGGGCAGATCCATCCCACGGGATGCGGGGACGGCTCCATCCCACGGGATGCGGGGACGGCTCTATCCCACGGGATGCGGGGACGGCTCCATCCGACGGCCGCGCCCGGGACTGCATCCGGAGCCGACGGCGCCGCGGAGCTGCCCACGGCTCCGCATCCCAGTGTCCCATCCCCTGCATCCCGGCATCGCATCCCGACGTTCCATTCCCTCATAGCGGCTCCGCATCCCGGTGTTACATCCCCTGCATCCCGGCACCGCATCCCAATATCCCACCCCTGAACCCCGGCACCCCACCCCAGTAACGCAGCTCCTTCATCCCGACACAATATCCTGGTGTTCCAGCTCCTGCATTCTGCCACTGCATCCCTGTGATCCAGCCCTTGGACCCCGGACTCTGCTTCCCACCACTTGCTCTTGCATTTCACCTATTTCCAGCCACATTCCACATTTCCATCTCCTCTGTGTAAGCTTTTCCTCCTCTTACTGTATTGGGCACTGACTTTCCATCCCTGGAAGAGTTCAAGGCCAGGTTGGATGTGGCTTGGAGCCACCTGGTTTCCTGGAAGGTAGCAAGGGGTGGAATGAGATGGTCTTTAAGGTCCCTTCCAACCCAAACCAGTCTGTGATTAATTTTATGGTTCTATGACTATTCCTTCTTTATTCTGATTATCAGAGAGTTTGCACAGCCCCACGAGCCCAGAGGATACACAGAGGAGACACAGACCCAGGAATATATTGTATATCCCAGTGTTGGAACCTGCCAGGTGAATGGTTATTTCTCCTTGCATTTTCTCTCCTTCATTACATCTGCTGTGGAAGTTTTGTGCACAGGAGCTCACAGGGGAGATTGGGAGTTTTCTACGACTTATTCCACAGCTGAATACCAAGAATAAATATGAAGGAGTTTCAGTAAAGCCTGACCAAATTATACTCCCTCTACCAGGGTACACAAATCACCTGAGTTTTCCTGTGACTTGGTTCATAAAATTGATATGAGAATCCCCAATGAATCCTGATGATCCCCCCAGACATCAGATGGTGTGTCATGATCCTTACATGGCCCACTCTGCGCTGGTGCAGCCTTATCTCAAATCCTGAGTGCAGGGTTGGACACTGCAATATAAGAAACATCTAAAGTTCTTGGAGAGGGTCCAAAGGAGGGACATAAAGATGGTGAAGGGTCCGGAGGGACCATATGAGGAGCAGCTGAGGGCATTTGGCTTGTTCAGCTGGAGTAGAGGAGACTGAGGTCAGAATTGACCAGGGGCTGCAGCTCCATCTCTGCTCTGTGTGACAGGGACAGCACCCAGGGAAGGGCTGGAGCTGTGCCAGGGCAGGGTCAGGTGGGATCTCAGGGAAAGGCTCTTCCCCCAGAGGGTGGTGGGCACTGACCAGGCTCCCCAGGGCAGTGGGCACAGCCCCGAGGCTGCCAGAGCTCCAGGAGGGTTTGGATGATCCTCTGGGGCACAGGGTGGGATTGTTGGGGTGTCTGTGCTGAGCCAGGAGCTGGACTGGATGATTCTTGGGGATCCCTTGCAACTCAGGGAATCCTGTGATTCTAACAAGAAGGAGTCTCTTAAATGTAGAGTGAGAGAAGGATCTTAAGTTTCATAGGATTCCTGAAACTAAGGGTAATAAAAAGAGATTAAAATCTCCAGACTCTTGCAGTAACTGCTTGATCTGATTTATAAGGGGCACTTGGTCAGAAGGATGGATAAATCAGGGAGAAGCTGGTCCCACAAAAGTCCCCCTGGTTGGGTATGTGTGTTGCACCCTTTGCATTTTCTGTTGGAATTGAAGGATGTCTTGAAAGGATATCTTAAAACAGTTGCAATCTTTCTCTAATTTCATGGTTGAAACACTTTTGGGGAAAGCAGGAGCTCACTGCACTCCAAGAATGAGTAAGTCATGCTCCAGAGTCCCTACACCATGCTGGAAATCCCCAAAGAAAAACCAAAAGCTACTTTCTTAGTGTGAGTCATGTCAATAGAATGCTTCAGGGAGGGCACAGGCACTGCAGAGATGGGGAGATATGCCACAGGATGGGAGAAAACCTTTCAGACCTTCATTTCAGACAGTGTTACAGTGTTAGCAAATGTCTGGTAAGACACACTCAGCACCTTGAGCTCATCACACTACATGTCCTGCAAGGAGGGAGAGGATTTTTGCAGAATCTCAGTGACATTTAGGGGGTTTACCCTAAAAAGCTGAAAATCCCCTGCTGCACGAGCAGACCTTGGAAGCTGCAGCCCTGCAACATCTGCCAGGCAAGCAAAGTGCTGGGTTTGCCCACAAACAGCCTGGAGCTGCCTGAGCCTGCCCCGTCCTGAGAGGTCCCAGGGCAGTCATGGCATCTCTGGATATCTCCCCTCACTGACCTGGCTGCATTTTGCATTTCCAAAGCTATACTTGCATTTATTTATGTCAGCAAATTTTGTGTGTCTGAAATTAAACCATTAATTTCGTGACATTGGTTGTGTTTTTCAGAAGGCAAGTTATGGGGAAAAAAAAATTTGTTTTTCTGTTCTGGTTCTTGCTCTGCTGAAGCAGCTTATAGCTGTTTTGTGGTTTTATTTCTCAAGTTAATTCTTTTATCTGTAACATTTCAGCTCAAGCCAAGAAAGCCTGAAATTACCAGAGTTTCAGGACTGATTGATGGATGAGTTCAATCACGTCGACTAATTGGCTTTGCACTGTGTAAATCAGGAGTAATCCCTCTGAAATCAATAGGATTATATGAGCTTAAAAATACTGTGAGAAAGAGGAAAGACAAAGCCATGTTTGGGACTAAAGTACCAAGAGACCACAGTGGTTTCGTTGTCTGTGTCATGAACACACTGTAGATCATCTCCTTCAAGCAAGGCTGCTCAAAAAGGAGGAGTCTCAGCAGAGCCATTTAGGCTAATTGCTCCTAAAGAAGCAGAAGGCAACTCGCTTTTGTCTTCCTGAGCCCTTTTACCATGGGATGGGCATCCAGAGGGTGCAGCCCTGAGAAAAAGAGCCAAGGGATGCACAGCAGGACTGTGAAATGGGACTCAGAGGAGCTGCAGCCTCACTGAACCCTCAGGATTTCCCCCTGAAGTGCAGAATGGAAAGGGTCTCATCAAAACACAACAGCACCTTGTCCTGCCAGAAGGAATCCAAGACCTGTGGCTGTATGGGCTACTGCCAGAGAGGTCTAAGAAGATGGAACTCTGCCTGGGAAACTCTTCTCCCTGCTGGCTGCCTCAGGGTATAACGGGAATGCCAACAAAGGGCACCGAAACCAAGAGCTGAAAGAGGCCTGTCAGCATGGAAGGTGTTGCTACCCAGACATGGAAAGCCCCTCTGATGGGACTTCTGAAGTTGGTCCTGGTCCCAGTCATCCCCTGCTGTGACATTCCACTGCCCTGTGGATGGCACCACAGCTGGCTGGAGGCTCAGGGTGACAGGCACAAGAGCAGCTCAAAAACCTGAACTCATTTACCAAGTAAAGAAGTACAAGAAAGCAATAAAGAGCTTTCAATTCCTCTGCAGCCCCTGTTGGAGCACATGCAGGTTTTCAGACTAAGGAGCCAGGAGCAGTTTCCAAGACAGAGACCTCAGTGATAAGGATGGAATCTGCAAATCCCTACCTTTAAAATCAGGCAAGGTGACATCGCACATGAGTTAGAGTCAGCAGAAGTTGCCTGATTTTATTTCTTAGCAGCCACTCTCTGAAATCCCTGTGAGTACCTCAAACTCTCCCCTTTCTCTTCAGTGCCCTGCAAACACCACTGGCTGGTGCTGAAGGACTGTCCCAGCCCAGGATGCTGTGCTAAGTTCCAACTGGGAACTCCCTCCTGGGCTCAGTGACAGAGCTGGACTGTGCTCCTGGCTCTGCCTGTCACACATGCACCAAGAGCCTTTGGTCCTCGAGAGCCCAGGGGTGTCACTCTGGTCCTGAGCACTGAAAGGGGACTGAACTCAGCTGCCAATTTCCCCTCCTCCCAAGCACATGAACTAAAGAAATACCCCTTTATTTCTAGCAAATTTAGGAAGAATCTCTCTCTTAAGAATTAATTAATGCTCACCTTACTACCGCAAAACTTGTAGAGTTTAAGGCCAAAACTGTTCAAATCACTAACATGTTCATTAGTGCACCATAGGTCACTTAACGCCATGAGCTATTCATATATATGTATATATATGTAAAATACATTAGTCTCTAACTTGTGACTGCAGTTTCCCCTCTGCCTGCCTGGGAGGATGCCTGTGCTCCCTCTTTCCAGCATTTGCAAACCCAGGCTTGCCCAAATATTTTAAAGTGAGAAGCACAATTGCTGTGCCCTGACAGACCTAAGACAATGTCCCAAGCATGTTGCTGAAGGTGAGAGGGCAAAAGCATTTATGGTCTGAATGTGAAATATCCATTTCTGAAGAACCCACTGTGATGGGATTAGTGACTAATGACCAGCAATGTCAGCATAGAATCACAGAAACATTTGGGTTGGAAAAGACATCCAAGGTCATTGAGCCCACCCTGTGCCCGATGCCCACCTTGTCCCCCAGCCCTGAGCTCTCAGTGTCCAGTTGTTCCTTGGACACCTCCAGGGCTGGGGACTCCAAATCTCCCTGGGCAGCCCCTTCCAAGGCCTGACCCCCCTTTCCTTGGAGAAATTCCTCCTGGTGTCCAACCATAACCTCTCCTGAGGCTGTTCCCTCTCCTCCTGTCCCTGTTCCCTGGAGCAGAGCCCGACCCCCGCCCAGCTCCCCCTTCCTGGCAGGGACTTGCAGAGCCAGAAGGTCCCCCCTGAGCCTCCTTTACTCCAGGCTGAGCCCTGCCAGCTCCCTCAGCTGCTCCTTGTAGTGTTGCACTGGGAGAATTCTAGGCTGGAAGAAATCAGATTTAGTTGCTTTAGATCAAGCTGCCCTCTGAGATATTACTGCAAATCTGAAAAGGCTTCTTGGTTCACTGCCTTCAGCCTGATTTACATTAAAATAGCAAGTATGTGATTTTCACCTGTATTATATTAATTTCTCACAGACCGATTTTTATTTGGGAAACTATTTCCCATTGAAACCGTGAATGGGGTGATGGATTTCCTTTCCTGGTCTGTCCATCATCTTCAAATGGATCTTGCTGCCAGATAAAAATATCTGTAAAGGGCATGTGTGTGTGCATATGTGTTGGCAGGTTCTTTCCTTTCATAAATGTGGGGGTTTAGTACTATATCTTTGCAGTTTAAATAACAAGAAAAGCCATCAGCCCAAGATTTGTGGGGATATGGGACTTGGAGAGGACAGCATGGAGATGATGAGGGCTGAGCAGCTCCAGAGCCTGCAGGTCATAAGTTTCTCCATGACTTGGTTTTCTCTCTAAAAAATGAGCCAAGCAACAACACCTGTCTGGCTCCTTCTAATACAGGATTTGATATTTATTAAATGGGGCTGAGTTTCTATAGAGGAATCATTCCACAGAAAACATTTCACAAGCATTTACTTCATGATGGATTCAGTTCTTTCCTCCCAGGTACTGCACTGACAGTGGCACAGAGGACTTGAGGAGGCTGGTGCCATTTCTCACACAACCTCTGAATTAGCCGACATCGCATCGCTCTCAGCTCTTGCTTGCAGATTCCTGCAGACCCATCCATCGAGGACTGACAGCTGGGTCAGGGCCATAAATCTCCCACTTTAGTTCCCACTGATGTTTAGCTAACAATAGGGAATAATCTTGTTGGAAGTCTCAATGAAATCATGTTTTCCTGCTTTAATAACACAAAATTCATTCAGTTGTAGCTGGGTCTGGACTTGTTCCCACTGGCATTTCAGTCTCTACCTGAGTGAACCCCAGCTGGTCCTACCACAGAATTGTAGTATCACAGAATTCCAGAGTGGTTTGGGTTGGAAGGGACCTTAAAGCCTATCCAGTCCCAGCCCCTGCCACCAGCCTTCCACCTTCCACCAGCCCAGGTACCTCCAAGTCCCATCCGACCTGGCCTTGAGCTCTTCCAGGGATGTGACCATGCATCCCCACCTGCATATTTGAGATGGTTGCCACCATCAGGTACTGACCCAGGGCTGGAGCAACGCTGACCACACAGCTGGCAACTGGGCAACGCTGCTCTTTGCTTCCTTGCCCATTTTAGTCATGCAGGACCTCAAAGCCCTGGTTCACGACCACAAAACTCATCCAGTTTACACTGTCAACATCTGGGCTGTCTGAGAGGCAGACAAAGGTGCAAATCTAAAGCCACAGCAACTTCAGCCTCACCACAGTCCGCATCCTGCAGTGTGTCTTGTGCTCCTGTTTCTGGGTGGGACCTAGCAGCAGCGGCCACCACTCTCTGTTTAGTGGCCAGCAGGCAACAGAGCTCCTCCCTCAGTAAAACACCCCCTGGAATACATTAATCAATTATCCCAGTTTTGTGCATTTTAAGAGGAAAATAAAGGGCTGTTGTAATTTTCTCCCACTTGGATGCTCTATTACCCTACAAGAGACTAGTGGGCACTGAGGGGTGAGCTGGGAGAGCACTTGGACCCAACTGCAAACACATTTCCTGCCTTGGGGGGGTCTCACTATCATTCCCTCTTTTCTCTTTCACCAGTGGCATCATCTGAGATGAAGCAGCAGAGGTCAGAGCAAGGAGTGCTCCTGAGAGAGACTGACCCAAAGACAGAAGGTTGTGGCTGATGGAACAGCATCCAGGACATTCCTGGAGAAAGCACTTTCCTTGTGCCTGACACCTGCCAGCCACTGCTGAAGGGAAAGGATCATTGGCACAAGCTGCCTGATATGGTTCATATGTGAGTTATATATGGTTTATACATATGGTCTATGTATGGTCTATATGTGTGTATATATATATTTATATGTGGTTTAATTTCATATGTATATATATAAATGTGTGTATATATATGTGTGTGTGTATATATATGTATATATATACACATATGTATATATATAATATATAAATGTAACTGAGCCCTTTTGGCTCAATGAGACTTCTCCTTCCTGCCATGGAAATTCCAGCATCACTTGTGCTTTTAACCTGGAAAATACTGACATGCAGATCCAGTTCTGTGGCTCCTTCCTTGCCCAGCCCAAGACTCCACACTGTTCAGATCCTGCTTTATTTCTGAGTAATTTCAGATACAAAGTGAAGCACTAGGAGTCTTAAGAGAGACTTAAAAATGCTTTAGCAGATACTTAAGTTGATAGAGAAAAAGACTATGTGCTTAGGATGTCCTGGGGAAAAGAAAATCCCTTCAGCTTACAGCAACTTTAAAACACAAAACAGAGGGGGTCAGGCAAGATGTGAAGCTGTCAGGAAGGACACACTGACACAGAGGGGCTGCTTTGAGGACTGTGGGCTACAAAACAAGCACTGTACAAGAGAGACAAGGATTCAAAAATTGTCCAAAACAGAGTAAGTGTTGCCCAAATGCTGCAGAAAAGGTAATTATGTGATTGGGGCTCTGGACCTCAAACTTCTGTTGCTTAGAATAATAGAATCATAGAATATCCTGAGCTGGAAGGGACCCACAACGATCATCCAGTCCAGCTCCTGGCCCTGCACAGACACCCCAACAATCCCACCCTGTGTCCCAGAGGATCATCCAACCCCTCCTGGAGCTCTGGCAGCCTCGGGGCTGTGCCCACTGCCCTGGGGAGCCTGGGCAGTGCCCACCACCCTCTGGGGAAGAGCCTTTCCCTGAGATCCCACCTGACCCTGCCCTGGCACAGCTCCAGCCCTTCCCTGGGTGCTGTCCCTGCTCACAGAGCAGAGATGGAGCTGCAGCCCCTGGTGAGGTCTGACCTCAGTCTCCTCCAGCTGAACAAGCAAAGTGACCTTCAGTTTCCCACTCTGCCACCACTTCCAGATGAACAGTGGCCTTCATTTTTCCCACCTGCAGTGGGAGACAATGGTATCTCCTGTCCCCTGGCACTGGGTATGATCTTGTATTTACAAGAAGTCAAATACTTGGTGCCACAGCTGTGTAACCAGGGAGCCAATGTCAGTGACACGAAGAGTCCTCCTGATTTACACTAAGGAAAAGCAAAATTGTGGTACAGCTGCCTCTGTTAGACATCTGTCCTCAGTGCTCATACTTTGCCTCTTTTAATCCCTTGTCCCTTCTGGACCTACCCCTTCCCTTCTCCCCTTTCCCCACAGACCAGCAGGACCCACGGGACTGTTCCAGGCCAGAGAAGCACAGGAGGAGTTTCAGTGGTTCTGAAATACGTGGCAACACATTTTCCCCTGCCTTGTGAAGACAGGGCTTTCACACACACACGTGCAAAAGTCAGCCCTTAAAAGAAAACCTGCAAGTCAGAGTGATGTTCTCATCATCTGGCAGCAAGTCTCTTTTTCAAAGACACTCCAGGGAACACTCAGATTTATTTTTTATTTCCCCAGCTGTGCACTGGCTTCTGGACATACCCAGCAATTTGAAAGGTATTTTCTTCTGATGATTTTTTTTTTTACTTTGTCTCTTCACGAAGAGAAGACTATGTAAAATATTAAGATGTGCACAAGTGGCTCATTTGTGACTGTGGGCAGTATTTGCATTGCAGATGAGACAAATCACATGTATTGTTTAGGTGTCTTACCTGTCCTGATGGGTTTCTTGCTGCCCTCCATGGCAGGATCTGGTGCCTGAAAAGAATAAGGAAAATGGGGGGTGTTATTCTGGAAGCAGGGCATAACCCTATTCAAGTGCACCCCTCATTTCAAAGTGGATCTGAAATGTTTCCCTCATCACAAATATGCTTTTCTAACATGTTTTTTCTCACACAGAATGTTTTCTAACGTTTCTGACACAGTCAGTGGTTCTCTCAGTGCAGAAGGAAATGTGTGTGGGTTCTGTTGGGGCTGTTTTCAGAAGCACAAGCCCTGAAAACCTCCGTGGGGTGGACAGAGTCTCCCTGGACACCTGTGGGAGCCAGTGTTTGTCCCTGGGCAGGCGAGGCTGGGGGAAAACTACAGCTGTAGAGCCTCAAACATGTCTGAGCATGTTGTCCTGCCCCACTGCTCCTTCTTCCTGCTGGGATGGAAACCAAGCACCAAAACGACACAGGAAATTCTCCTCAGTCAGCACGGCATGAGAACTGCCCAGGAGACAAGCTCCAAGGGTGGAATACTGTAGGATTCCTCTGTGGTGTTGCCTCTGATTCATCAGCCTCTGCCACCCAGACGCAGGACCCCGAGGGCTGTGCTCATTTGCTTGTTCCATCCTCGCAAGGAAAGTCACTGACAGCTCATAAACATCCAACAAATGCTCTTGAGGAGTAAAATGTTCTCCCAGCAGCTGAGGAAAGATCTTGAGAGTTCCTTAGTGCCTGAAGCTCTGTGTCACCTCCTTTCACTCACACACACAGGGTGACCCCACAGTGATTTTGGTATCAGGCTCTTCTTACCAGGGGACAAATTACCTGGGCTAATTGTGCAGACTGACCAGGCTAAGCCCAATTTACCAAAGAATTATAGAATGTGTGGAGTTGGAGGGGACCCATGAGGATCACCAAGTCTAACTCCCTGCTCCTCATCAGATTACCTAAAACTAAACCATATGAGTAAGAACATCTTCCAGATGCACCTTGACATCTCTCAGGCTTAATGCCCTTACCATGGTCTGGGGAGCCTGTTCCAGTGACCCACCAGATGTCCAAGAAGAAGAAAATTGGGAATATGGTACGAACGTTAACAGAACATCTAATATCTCCTGTCTAACATCTAACATCATGCCTGTGATGGAAATCTTCATCCATAGTGGTCTTAAAGCATAAACACTTCATTTCTGTGTGTAAATTGAGTAACAGGTGGTGTGGAGAAAGGGAAGATGGTTGGACAGTGAGAGAAGTCATGTTGGGCCTGTTTGTGGTACCTAAAGTTCTAGTCTTACGTGTTTAGGAATACTTTTAATTAGACTTTGGCCTAACATGACCACGTTTTCAGCCATGCTGAAGGGTGGAGCTGTATCAGCAGTGTTGTCCTCTGGTCTGATGCCAAATGCCCTGCAGAGACAGCAGAGGTGCCTCCAGGTAGACTTGGCAGTGCTGGCTTTATGGTTGGACTTGCTGTTGGAGCTTTTCACCAATTCTGTGATTCTGTGGTGATTTGGGTAACTGTAAGACACAATTTGTTCATTTTCTCTCCCTACAGCAACGCAAAGCGGGGCAGAGTCACCTGTCGGGACTGCATTTCTCCAGGTGCCCCTCCTCAGCCGCCCAGGAAAGCTGCTGGGGCAGGAGATGAACAGAAACTGAGACATGCAATTGGGAAACCTCAGCATTTCCAAGCCTTTTGTCCCATACACGACACTCTCTCTGCACACACATCAGCAAATGTGGGACTGAGAACAGCCTGGGCTGCAAACACCCCAAGGACCCTCTGGCAGGTCCTCTCAGCACCTTTCTGGGCCCCCTGCAGGGGCTGCCCCTTTCACACACGCTCAGGGCACAAGGAAGGGTGCAATGGATGAGGGTTTTTGCCCTCTGTGGAGAGTTAAAGGCATTTTTACATGACAGGAAAGGGATGCCCTGTCCCCACTGAGATTACACTAATTTAAATCATTTAGGAGGACAGTGTTTGGTAAAGCAACTGAGACAGTGCCATCAGTGAGGTGCTGCCCTCCCTAAGAGCTGGGGTGAGGGACAAGAGTGATGGCTCACAGCCTGTTTTGTAACCAAGGCAAGAGAAACAAAATGAAAATACACTAATGCCTTGTGTTCTCACCTGGGAAATCTCCCAGCAAGTAAAACCAGCAGAGAGAAATGCAATTTGTTTTAGTGATAATTGAGTAGATATTGAAATAAAAGTTTAGGACTTCCTTTGGAATATTACTGGCATTACATGCATCTTTTCAAACAGCAGAAATGCTGCATGGAAAACTGTTGTTTGAAATGCAAAAAGGCACCTGGTAGGAGCCTAGAGAGATTAAATTCTACAGTGGCAGCTCAGGAAGAATTCAAGACAAGGAATTTCACCCTGTCTGGAGTGATCTGGGTGCTGATGCTGAAGGATCTCAGTCTTTACTCAGCAAGCAGAGTAATATGAGTTTGCTTTATTAGCGAAAATAATCAGTTACCAGTGCAAGTAATTTTGTTCTTTTGTCTCTTATTCATTTTACAAGGAATTTTCTCAAACTGAGACAGCCTTGGACTGTTAAAGGGTCACTGTAAATTCCTGAGTCAGAATGGAGAATATTCATTGAACCAGACATCTCTGAGCACTGTGAGGGTGGGCAGGCCCTGGCACAGGGTGCCCAGAGAAGCTGTGGCTGCCCCATCCCTGGGAGTGTCCAAGGCCAGGTTGGATGGGGCTGGGAGCAACCTGGGCTGGTGGAAGGTGTCCCTGCCCATGGCAGAGTGGAATGAGATGGACTTTAACTCCCAACCCAAACCAGTCTGGGATTCTATGAAGCATATATCTACCTCTAGAAAGTCTATGAAAACACACCTCCAAACTACACTCCACCCAGAATTGTCCTGGGCCCAGCTTAACTAAGTCCAGAGCTCTCCAAGCGCGTGTCCACGTGGCAGCTCCGTAGGACCAGCTCTCTGGTCCTCTGTCCTCAAAGGAAGTTCCTTCAATTTGAAAAGGAGCTTCAGGGCTCTGCTCAGCCTCAAACCATCACGACTTCTGGAAGAATTTCCTCACCGAAAAGGTGGTCAGGCTTTGCAAGGGGCTGCCCAGGGAGGTTTGGAGTCCCCAGCCCTGGAGGTGTCCAAGGAACGACTCAACGTGGCACTCAGAGTTCTAGGCTGGGAGACAAGGTGGGGATCAGACACAGGTTGGACTCAGTCTTGGAGGTCTTATCCAACCTTGGTGATTCTGTGATTCTATTCTCTGACCCAGCTTTGGCTGAGGAGAAAGGAAGGTGGTGGCACTTCAGGTAGGTGGCCCTGAGATGCAAAGTGGCAAATGCAGACCCCAGACATGAAAACTGCAGGAGGCAGAGCACCCTTCCCACAGCTGACCTGACAGGGACACCACAGGAAGCAGCCCTGGGTGAAAATCAGTTTTTCCAGCCCTGCCAAACCTATCCAAATGATCCCCCCAGAGAGCAGGGGACTGTCACAGCACAGAATACCCACAGCAGGAGCTGGACCAGTGCAGGTCCCTTCTGAGATTCCTCAGTGGTTTCCTTGTGGTGCTCGGGGAGTGGTAAATCTGCTTTCAGGGGCACTTTGTAGTGTCTTTATTTCATTTTGGTTTCCTTTCTGTCAGGGTTGCCACCAGAGGGGGCCACCAGGCACCGATTGGGGCACGGGGGCCAAAACCAGTTTTGAGGGGAGAGAAATTCCCCCTGGCCCGTGAGGGATCATGGTGGGACCTGCAGGAGACGTCGCTGGCCACGGCAGAGCAACTGCTTTCTCTTTTTAACAGCCCTGAGGACTGAATCAGCATGTAAATACCTGTCCTGACTCAGCATTTGCCACACAGGTGCCTTAAGGGTGGGGAAAAGTTTAAAGGTTAAAAATACGAAGTGATGGACTGACTCAGACCGTGGATTTCAGAGTTTGTTCAGTGGTGTCTCTCACAGCACATCTTCCAGTGCAGCACTGGATTTGTAAGGTTCTTTGTGTCTTAAAATGACATTCTCCCAGTCCTTTCTGTTCCATTCTCTTTCACTGATTTTACATCTGTCTCTCTCTACACATAAATGTCTCCAGAGGTGTGTCTATACATATGTATCCCAAAACCAGCAGTGATAGCAGCAGGCAGAAGGGTGGAGGTTTTAACACACCTGTGAAAATGTTAAGAAGTAAAATGAAAGCTCCAGACCACCTTACGGAGACTATTCTTATTCCAGAGGAAAATAAAGTCACTTGTGGCAGACCAAGAATGGCTTGAAGCCAAGATGAAAGCTGAAGGAATGAACCCACTTCAGCACTACACGTAGTTAATTCCAAAAAGCACAGTTGAGTTCCAAAAAATGACACTTCCCAGGCCTGCCACCAATGTGCTGTGCCACCCTTCTTGAAAACAAGGCGTAAAGGAAAGTTCTTGGGGTGCTGGAAAAAGGGAGGGAGGGGTGTTAATGTGTATTAGAAATGCTGCTAGTTCAGGGAAGCAGCTTTGAATCATAGTTGCCTTTTGGCTTTGGGCTTTCATCTTGTGTTTCCCTTTTGCAGAACACCCAGGTTGTGGGTAATGCAAATGCTCTGCTTCTGCACACTTTGATTTTCCTTTTCCAACCTGTCTTCCTTCATCCTAAAATAGGCAAGTATAAATTCATAAAAAGGAACACAAGCAGGCAACTTGTAACCTATAATGGGGGCAGGGGGCTGTGGGATCTGTTGTCACCAGAAGCCTCCCTTTAATGCTGTGGCACCCAAGGGAAATGGCACAACACTTTGTGGTCCCTTCAACCTTCTAACAGCTTTTGAATAGAGAAAAATAGTAGCATCTATCTCAGCTCAGCACAGGGAAGGCATGAAGCTTCCACCACTGCCCTTGAGGTCAGGGACCACTCACATCACAGCTGGTAACATCTGCAGAGAAAAGCTGATCACCCCAAGAGATTGATCACACAAAATGCTGGTGCCTTCTTCAGAAATTGCAAAGAAAATAATCAAGTCAATAGATGATGCTCTAATCCCTACAGCAGCAGGACTCAACATCACAGTTCTCCAACACCCTCCAGTCCCCCTGTCCTGGAGCTGGTGAAGCCAAAGTCGTGAGAAGTTCAGCCCAACCTCAACTGTGCTGCCCAAAGAAGTCTGTGCCCAGCCTTGCCCTGACAGTGTCACCATGAGCTGAAGTGTCTCTGGCTCAGAGAATCTGGGAAATCCCTGACCAGTCGTGGATGGAGGGTGATTACTCTGCCTCTGAACTCTGGCTCTTGCATCTCCCTGAGAGCAAGAGCACAGTTTGTGGCTTTTGCTGCCAAATTCTTCCCTGAGCATAAAATTGCTGCTTGAGTTTACTTGTTTCTCACACACCTCAGCTTCCTGTTTCCTCCTTCAGCCAAGCTCATTTTCAAAGCAGCTGCAATGGGGTCATTGCTCTTTTAAGTCAAAACCTCGACTCTTTCTGTGATAATGTTCCTCTGGTACCTGGTGTAACTGTGTTTATCCTGCTGGAGAGGACGTTTAATGTTTACTTTCATAATCAGCACAAATGAAAGCCTCATTATATAGAAAAGCTGTTGGCAAGTCTGTAATTACCCAGGCTGTTATTTTAAATATCTCCCTTAATATCCCACTATTAATCACTTAAAAATCCCCATGTCTCATTTTAAATGCCCTCAAACTGCCTCCCTTTTAGAAGAACACTGATAACAGGTAAATGGCTCCTCTCTGGTGGAGCTTAAGGCAGTATCAGCCAAGTTTTCATGGCTTAATTTCTGGGTAATGTGCCCATCAGGCATACAAATTGCACAGGGTAAATTTAGTAAGAGAAAATATGGAGCCAAAGGACCATATTTTGTTTTTCCTGCCTAGCTCCCTCCAGCAGCCCCTTGCTGGTGCTCCCATCCTATGAACAGGAGTGGAGGTTCTTCAGCACTTGGATTTTTGCAATGAGATTTCAAAGCCTGTAAAACTTCTAACCTGGTATTTTACCCTTCTAAAACTGTTAGAAACACTCCTGGTAAGGTTAAAAATGCACTTTTTATGCCCTCAACCATCTGTACCTCTGCTGTGGCTGTCTCTGGTTGCCCACTCAACCCCAGATCCACTCGAGAGAGCTCCTCTCTTTAAGAAGGAAGCAGTGCCTGTGGGCAGAGGGGCCTGTGGTTTTTGGGAGACCTGGTCTCACTGACATCCTCACTCTCCATTGCTGCAGCTCTAGTTGTGCATTCAAGGTCACACCCAAGAGTAGGAGTGAGGGACAGAGAGCAAGAAGGAGCTGCTTTGCCCCCTGGCACTGCTCTGGGTGGACAAGGAGAGCTCTGCTCCACCACATCACGGTGCATCTGCTGGGTGCACCTACAGCACCACACGGGCTCACACAGAGGGGTCCTGTGGCATGTCCATGGCTGGAATTTAGCCCTATTTTGGATGATCATGTGTAGACATGACCAGACTAGACCAAACCATCTCAAACAGTGGTTGTTCTCCAAAGAAGCAGCAGGAGACCCATAAAACCAGGGAGCAAACACTGAGGCACTGATGGAACTTCTCTCCATCCCTCCTCCTAAGGAGGCAGGACAGAGGGTGCTTGGCATCTTGGACCATTAGCTTTCTGTTCCCATTTCTAGAGCAGAGATTCCATGCTAGGAATTAAAACTGCCCATTGATAAGAGTCATTTCTTCTAAAGTTCTTTACTCTTCCTCTTTGTTTCATCTTTCTCTCCCCTAATTCATGTGTGTGGACTTGTAACAGAGGAGTGACTGTTAAATTTTGGAGTGGAAAGGGAAAAGGAAAGGAGAGGAAAGGAAAAAGAGAAAAGGAAAAAAGAGAAAAGGAAAGAAAAGGAAAGAAAAAAGAAAAAAAAAAGAAAAGAGAAAAGAAAAAGGAAAAGAAAAAGAGAAAAAAAAGAAAAAGAAAAGAAAAGAAAAGAAAAGAAAAGAAAAGAAAAGAAAAGAAAAGAAAAGAAAAGAAAAGAAAAGAAAAGAAAAGAAAAGAAAAGAAAAGAAAAGAAAAGAAAAGAAAAGAAAAGAAAAGAAAAGCACCAAGGAACACAACTCTTACCGTCCTCTGAACAACCAGGACCATGACGGTGGCCAACGCAAAGACAAGCAGCGCAACAAGGGTGGCGATGATGAAATACAGACGGACTTTGTTAGTGGCCCCAAACCTGGAGACAGCACCTTCATTCACAGGCATGGCTGACTCACGCGAGTCCTTCACCCGAAAAAATGCTTGCTCCTGAGCCTGAGACATTCTTATATAGCTCTTGAGGTTCTGCTCTGTATCTCCCCTCGACCGGGTTCAAGTTGCAGCCCATCTCTGCTCCTGGCAGGATTTTCCCCCTTCATCCTGGCTCATGTGATGTGGAAAAAAACCTTCACCGCGCGCGGTGCCCGGGGGCGTGGGGCAGGACGACAGGACGGGAAGGAGCATCACGCTCTGCCTCAGGGATGTCTCCAGGGCTGTCTCGGCCTCGCACCGGAGGTTTTTGGTGTCAGAAATTGAGCTCCTGCCCTGCTCAGCCGGCCCCCGCCCCGCCGCTGCCGTTCTGTGAGAAGCAGAGATATGCAAATGTTGTTTCCTCTTCTCGCTGCCGTCTGGCACGACGAGTCGCCCTCGAGAATCACAGCGTGGCTTGAGTTGGAAGGGACTCATAAACATCACTGAGTTCAGCTCCGCAGCCCTGCACAGGACCATCCTCAAGATCATCCAACCCCTCCTGGAGCTCTGGCAGCCTCGGGGCTGTGCCCACTGCCCTGGGGAGCCTGGGCAGTGCCCACCACCCTCTGGGGGAAGAGCCTTTCCCTGAGATCCCACCTGCCCCTGCCCTGACACAGCTCCAGCCCTTCCCTGGGTGCTGTCCCTGGTCCCTCAGAGCAGAGATCAGTGCCTGCCCCTCCTCTGCCCCTCCCGAGGAAGTTGGACCTGCGCTGAGGTGCCCCCTCAATCTGCTCTTCTCCACTGAACACCCCCAGTGCCCTCAGTGTCCTCACACCTTCCCCTCCAAGCCCTTCCCCATCTTCCTTTGGACCCTTTCTAATGGCTCAATATCTTTCTAATATTGAGAAACCTCTTCTGGTTTCCAACAACATCCCAGAGCTGTAATTCCAGAGCTCTGTGTTTAGAGGTGACATTTCAACAGCCCAGAGGGCCGAGCATGTTGTGGGGTGCACCAAGCACAGCATCACCAGCCAGCCAAGGCAGGAGATTGTCCCACTCTGCACCGCACTGGTACAGCCCCACCTCGAGTCCTGGGTGCAGTTTTGGGCACCTCAATAGAAGAAGGACATCTGACTCTGAGAATGTGATCAGAGGGTAACCAAGGTGGTGAAAGACCCCAGGAGTAAGACTTACAGGGACCAGCTGAGCTCACTTGGTTTGTTCAGGTTGGAGAAGAAAAAGCTGAGGGAGAACCCCATCCCTGTCCATACCTTCCTCAAGAAAGGCAGCAGAGCAGGAGCTGCTGATCTCCTCTCTCTGGTGACCAGTGACAGGACATGAGGAAAGGGAATGGAACTGCACAAAGGGAAATTCAGATGAGACATGAGGGAAAGGTTCTCCCCTGAGAGTGGCTGATCACTGGAACAGGCTCCCCACAGCACTGAGCCTGCCAGAGTTCAAGGGGCATGTGGAGGATCCTCTTAGTCATATGATTTCATGTTTAGTAGTCTTGGAAGGAGCAGGGACTTGGACTTGATGATCCTCATGAGTCCCTTCCAGCTCCAGATATTCTGTGATTCTGTGATTAGTGTTGCTCTTTCCTGTGAAGGTCTGGAGATATTTGGGTGATATTTTCATTGAAGTATTTCATTGGAATGTAGCAGGGAGACATTTTTGATGCAGGATCCAAGTTCTAGGCAGAGACACAGAATGAAAGCTGTCACACCAAAGCAGATGTTGGGATGTGCCCACAGGGGGGGGTCTGTTTATTTGCAGTCAGTGAATTCCTGCTCGATTCTGTGCTGACCATGAACCCTTCCCCTGCCCCAGCCTGGCACTATCACTCTGCCACAAGGCTTTGCACAGAACTCAGAGAAGATTTGTTTATCTGGAAACATTCCTCCTTCGTTCCAGTGCTGAAGGACCCTTCATGTTTTATCTGAGATGACTCCTGGCTTTCTGGCCAGTCCAACTTGAAAGACTCTTGGGTATTTCTGAGAATTTCCACAGTTAGGTGTGTGTCCAGTTTGGAATTGTATCTGTTAAGCCAATTAACTTGTGCAACACGATCAAAATTATTGGCAGTATTATTTAGATTCATAGGAACACTAAGGTTGGAAAAGACCTCCAAGTTCATTGAGTCCAACCACTAAGCCAGCACTGCCAAGCCCACCACTAATCCATGTGTCTAAGCACTACAGATTTGTCTCAGCTACCCTTGGTTTGGTAATGCAGGGACATCGGAGAGGGCAGGCAGGATCTCACCACTGCTCCCTGTAGCTCAACATCTTGCCTTCAATAGAAAGCAACAAGAAATGCCTTGGGGAGAACATCAGGGCAGAAAAAACTATGGAGAGAAATTGTCCAGTCTCCTCTGATTTGGGCTTGTGGGGCTCCTAGATGAAGGATGGTGCTTTTCAGTTTTCCTTTACAGCCCTGACATTACAGAGTGCTGGCATCACATCACTGGCATCACATCACTGGCATCACTGCTATCTTTAATACAATCAGAGCACAGCACTACAAAGGCTTCCATAGATTTGCAAGGCAGTGTTTTTCAGAGCATTCCTTGTCACCATGGCAGCAGGCACAATCTGTTTAACCAGAGGTAAAGGGGAGCAGCCCCCACTCCCAGGGATGAGGCAATGGGCAGGTTCCCTCAGGAAACTTGGTGCTCAAGCCTTACAGGTTGGACAAAGTGGATCTTCCCCTGCTGGGTCCTCCTTGGTGGATGCAAAACCTCTGGACAGTCACGAGCAGCAGTGGTTCTCATTTACTCTGCTTTGGAAATAATCTTGGATTAATTTGGAAACTAATCTTGATAATAAGGGAAAGATTTTCACAGCCTTTTCTGTGCAAGTTAATTTGACCCCTTAAGCAGCCAGCCCTGCAGAGCAGCAAACCCAGCCTTTGGGAAGCAGAACATGGGAATCCCCTAACACTGTCATTGCTCCCCAACTCGCCTTGGAACAATTCTGAAATGGAGGAAAATCGAAGTTATGAAGACCTTGCAGTGACTGGCAGCATCTCTTGCTCTTGAACAGGCAGCTCAGCACCTCTTGCTCATGACTGAGCAGGAACATCCCTCTCTGAGGAAAATGGCTTGAAGAAAACAGTGGTGGTGTAGTTTGAAGGATGTCACATCGTGTTTGGTGTCCTGAGGAGGGCACAGTTCATGGTGAGTTTTTAGGCTTTTACAGTCACACAAGGGGGTGCAAACTGCAAAGCACTTGTGCTGCTTCTGGGGAGACAGCCAGGTAGTGATGATGGCTCCAAAAGGAAAAGAGATCAGTGAAGGGCAGTGAGGGAAAAATGGGATGAATTAATCCCTTGTGTAAAAAGGGACAATCCAGATTAAGCCTGTTGCTTTCCAGTCTAAATCTGGTCAGTCCATGAGCACAGCATTGCAAACCCACATGGGTGAGTTGGAAATGCTGGAATCTGCTGGGAAGGTCATGTAATCTCAGAATCACAGAATGGTCTCAGTTGGAAGGAACCTTAGAGATCATCTGATCATACAGTCCCACCCCTGCTATAGGCAGGGACACCTTCCACCAGCCCAGGTTGCTGCAAGCCCCATCCAGCCTGGCTTTGGACACTTCCAGGGATGGGGGAGCCACAGCTTCTCTGGGCACCCTGTGCCAGGGCCTGCCCACCCTCACAGGGAAGGATTGCTTACAAAACTTACTGTCTTTCATTTTGAAGCCATTTCCCCCTTGTCCTGTCACTACATACTCTTGTAATCATAGAAGGGAAGTCAGAGCACCCCCTCATGCAGTGGTGCTCTGCTTTATAGTGTTCCAAGACACCCCGGGCAAACACTTGAGGTTGCCCCAAGTGTGACAGCAGGAACTTGGAATTACTCCCCTTTTGTGAGGGCTGAAACAGCTTGAAATGCAGACACTGAGTTCCTGCTCAGCTAAGACAGCTGGACTGGTAAGGCAGACAGCAATTTTTGAACAGTAACACTGCCGAACGAGTGGATTCTTTGGAGCTTTGTCTTAGGCAGTGAATGAATCACTGCAGCTCCCCATTTAATAGATGGTTTTGGGGTTCCCTGTCTGCATCTCCTGGCTTGCAGGTGGTGTGTTTGCACACAAAACCTCAGTCCAATGCTCTGCTATCCCCTAATTCCTACAATGTCACTCAGCAAACATTTTCACACCATCATCTGCCCGGTTATGCTGATTCCCAGAGCACAGTTCACTGCCTGGTGCCTCCTCATCGATGCTGCATCAATTCCCACCAGCTCTGGTTCAAGAGGTTAAATAGCAGGTGCTTGCCCTGCATTTGCATGGGCATGTGCTGTGTCCTCTGCAGCACAGAGCTTTGCATAAAAGTGCAAGGAGAGAGAACACAAGCAAACCACAAACCCAGCATTATTTCTTGGTAGGTATTGCAAGTGACTCTCTGGAGCAGAAAAATACGAAATATCCCAGCCCTTGATAGTATTTATTTATCTACTCCTCTGCTGAAAGGAAATCAGCTTGCTGAGAACTGAAAACCCGTCTATGTGGTCAGTGGAAATTCTCCCCTGACTGAAGCTGTCGTAACTGAAACCTTTATAAAAGACATTAGTGCCCAATTTTTCAAAGGTTCACAGGTACCCAGCAGCATCTGAAATCCAGGGGGGCAAAGTGTGTAGGTGCCTCTAGAAGTTTCTGTTTTCATCCTTGATGGAAACTTTTTCATCAAAACCATTATATTTGTTTACATCCATGTAGTTGGCTGGAAGAACCTCATCATTGGCTTTTCAAGATCTAAAAGAGCTCAGAGAAGATGAACAATAATGTATATTTTATTACCCCAAGTGATTCCAAGCACCCTCCTAACTGAGTGTCTTAGATAGCAAAGATGCTGCCACGCTCCTTATGGAACCATGGAATGGTTTGAGGTGGAAAGGACCTTAAAGACCATCTCATTCCAACCCTTTTCCATGGGCAGGGACACTTTGCATTAGACCAGGTTGCTCAGAACTCCATCCAGCCTGGAGCAAAATGATCTTTAATGTCCTTTATCTTCAACAAGAGACCCCATCCAACATCTTGATGTTCAGCCCCAGCCAAGCTGCAGCTGGTGGCACACACACCAACACGTGAGCACATGTGGATGCCTGTAAATCATTTGATATGGAAAATCAGTAAACTGAGGTTGCTGCAAAACACCATTAGCACTTAAAGGATGAATCACCTTGTTGATGGAGGCTTTGATTCCTTTGATGAATCACGCTCGACTTGCTCTTGGGTGTTGTATTTGTTCTACAGTTCTCAGCCCTGCCAAAGGACACAAGTGCCTGTGGCAAGGCTGAAAGACTTGTCTGCTTTTGTTTTTCAATTATGTTAATTAGAATCTGCATCCATCCAAGTGGTCCTAATCCAAGTCTGATCTCTGGCTGAAGCAAATGACTCTCCAATATCTCATTCCCCACACTTTTGGGATGATACCTTTGGCTGTCACACTAAAACAATGTTTTGTGGGAGATGCTGCCTGTCCCTTATCTCTCATATAATCCTCCTGCTCCTGCAACACACTGGAAGGTTTCCAAGAATAGCAATGCTCTTTCCTCATTTTGTTTCTCAAATAGGATTACTGAGTTAAAACAGACATCAGACAGGAGGAAGCTAAGAGAAAAAAGGGAAAGTTAGAGCTGCCACTGTGCAGTATCATCTCCCTGGGAAGCTGCAGAGCATTTATTTGTGCTGTGCTACTGCCTCACTTGCTCAAAGGAATTACATCACTCAGCCTTGTAAGGCAATGGAAAATGAGGTATATTAAATGAGCTGGAGTTGGGGGGAAAACACCTTTTGATGCTGTAGGTTTTATGCACCATCCATCTCTTCTGGAGTGCAGGTAGAAGCCAGAGGCATTAGGAGAGATGAAAACATGCAGTAATAAAACAGTACCAATGGCACAGTTACAGAGGTGCAGTGACTTTCCCCTGTTTGTCAGAGAGCACGTTTGCTCAGTAGGAATTACCATCTGCCCAAACACTCAGAGTTCTCCCCATATGGCATCCCCCAAACAGGGCAGGTGCCCCATTTGCTGGAAAACTTGTGCTTTTCAGCAGAATCTACTGGTAAGACTCAGTCCAAGTGGAAAACTCCTTTCTGGGTAATAAAACCTCTCTGTATTCTGATTAATGTCTTGGGAATAAGATAAAGAAGATAATGGGTGAATCTCAAAGCTGGAAGAAATGAGATAATTAATAAGATAGCTTCAATTAAAAAAAAAATAAAGGCAGTTATTTAGGATGGGATTTTCAGGAGTGTCTGGAGGTTTCAAATAGCAGAAACTCTAGCTATTCTTTTCCAGGGCACCAGGAGGACATCCATTTCCCACACGGCTCTCATAATTTCCTGAAACCCAGGCTATTTCTGGGTGATTCCAGCAGTACAATAAAAAATGGAGCCACCCAGAGGTATGTTCAGACTCTGTTGCCTGTTCTGGGCAAAAGAAAGCAAAAAGAAAAAGGATTGTACCAATTTCAAGTTCATTAAGAGAGAGAAAAAGGACATTTCCAGTTGCTGGTGTGCATATGGTTCTTAAAGTCTCTGAGCACACCTGAAAATCTTGGCCTGGGAAAATCCACGAGGAGGACACAGGAGGAAGTTCTAATAAATGGATTTGGGTGGCAGGAAGAAATAGCCATAAAACTCCCAGAAATGAAGGGAGAGGCTCCATCCCACCGTGTTGGATGTTGGGTGAGCTCTGCAGGGACTACACCACGACCTTGTGCTGTGTGAGGGCAACCAGAAGCATCCAGACACAGCTACAAGTTACAGGCTATTCAGGAACATTTTACCCCCAAAATATGAGAAAAGATAATGCTGATGAGCCAAGAGCATCAGGTGGGGCTGAGCTGTGGGACAGGGGGAGGCTCAAGTTTGACATCTGCATGTGACCTTCCCACCCACCCAAGGGAGAGTGGGAGGCCTGGGGACACCTGGGGATAGAGGTGAGCAAGGGGGTTTGGAGGGGTGGGAAGGGGAGCTCAGGACCTTTGCAGACACAGGTATGAGGTCTAGGTAGGACAGGCATGGCTCTGGAATTGTTGGGCTGTGATTACAAGCATTTTCCTGTGTGGGAGTGTAAAACTGCTAATAATTGCTCGTAGTAAGGAATGAAATCATGAACTAAAGACTAATTGGTCTGCTTTGAGTCCAAATCTATTATTTGTGTTCCCTGTGCCTAAGGACTGTGTTGAAAGCTTTTGGCTGAGGTCAAATTGACAGTAACCAAACCATCTCAGTGATCACGTCACCTCTGGTTAGAACTTAACTAGGAGAGCAGAGAGTTACATCACCACTGACTTTAGGTGACAGGACAAGGTACTCAGATCAAAAATAAAGACCCCACAAACAGCTTCTGAATCTCCTTGTGTGTTATAGACAGGGAAATATATGGTGTGCTTGGCATGGTTTTCACACACTAACCCCTAGTGGGGAATAATAAGAGAACCAGTAAAAAATCCAAGTGACAACCAGTTTGAAATGCAGTCATAGATCACAGGAGGAGCAGGAATGGAGAATGAAAGTCTATTTATAATTCTGACAAGTCGCAACACTTTGTTAGTTCACCTTTCTCAAAATAAGAAAACTCCATCACTTTCCTCCTCAGGGAAGAAACTGTGAAGTCATTTATTTTTTTTCCCATCCCAATAGGGCGAGGAAAGAAAGAGCTTTCAAAATTTCCACTGTGGTGCATGTGACAGAGTGAGCTGCCTTAGGTGCCAGAGCCACCGTCTGTCCCTCACTGGCTGGGATGGCTTTATCCTCACAGCACCTCTGAAGGTGGGTCAGTGTTGGCATTTCTCCTCATTAAAAACAAATCATGAAGCATCAGAAGGTGGAAGTGCCTCTGTATAGGCTTGGTGGTTAAAGTCCAGTCTGAGACCCTCTTCAGCCCTTAAAGGCTCCCTGAAGAAGTGCACAGGAGGTGATGTGACATGGCTCAGGAGCTTGAGCCCACAGAAAAGCTGCAGCAAAGGGTGTCTGAAGTTATCAGTCAAAATCCACACAAAAAATTGGTGTTGAAGCAAGGACAAGGGAGGACAAGGGCTTTCTCTCCATGTGTGAAACTGATAAAAATCCTACGAATGGCACAGGGATCACGTTTCAAGATGCTTTGAATTTTGGAAGTCCTGACAATTAGCGCACGTTCAGCTGGAAGCTGCTGGTAGCTTTTTAGACCTTGGACACCTTCAAGCAGTGGCTGCTTTCTGGTCTCCTATTACCATAGCTAAAGAGAAATATCACCATGAGTGAAGCTTCAAGTTGCCTCCTTGGATCATTGCAGCACTTGGATGCAACCAACAGCTCCAAACAGAGCTCCCAGCCCTCAGCAATTAGGGCCTGTGTTAATTGGGACATGCTAATGGACAACTTGGGATGAGCACTGTCTGCAGTGGGTTTTTTTGGAGTTACTGAGTTTCTCACAAGTTCTCCTTATGGGCAACGGGCAAGATTCCCATAAATATGTTGGATTAAATGCTTCTGGACACCCCAGGCCAGTTCTGGAGGCAACACCTCTGTAAGCCAGACCCTACTTTCTTAGTAAGTGATTCATCCTGGCTCCAAACAGCTGGGTGAAGGGGGTGGCTCAGTTTGGCAATGTTTGTGTCCCCAACCCTTATCAGGGATGATTGTAAAAAAAGCCCAGACAAGTTGCTTTATCTAGATATCTTCCAGGTAGCCAAAGGCAAGGAAAATGAGTTAATGAGTGGGGGCACTTGTTGGATGAGCTCATTTGGGAGCAGGAGCCTCCTTAGCAGGGGGAGAACCGGAGGTTAATAATTGCTGTTCTTGTGAAAAATCACACCCACCTTTTGCCATCCCCCTTCTGAGGGTGGCAAAGTCATCAAAGGGGAATAATGCACCCTGCCAGGGGAGGTTGGTGCCAATGGGATAAGGGAATCGAGGCATCACTGTGTCACACAGCAGCCAGGACTGCCAGGGCATCATCACCAGCTCAGAGAAAATGTATAAATCAGAATGAAAAATGAGAATGAAAACTCAAAACAAGCATGTTCAGTCTTGAGTGACAGTCCTTCTTTGTTCTTACAGAGGTAATTGTCAGGCAAAATGCTGCATCTGCCAGTGTTTTCACTGGAAGAGTCACCCTAAAAATACCCAAAGCCTTTTCAAAGCTGTGTTTCTTATCCACAAGAAGGGCACATCCACTATTGGGTCCTGTGTGGTTTGCCCTCCGTGGAATTAAATTTGGCAGCTCTTTCTTTGATTCCAATCACAGAGCACAAAAGCTCTGTGCTATCCCATTGACATTCACATCATTTCTACTTCAGCTTCTCTTGAATTAATCCAACCCAGGAATCTTCACAATGTCACTCTCAATTTTTTCAGACGGAGGCTGAAAAACTTAATCTTGTCCATTCTTGAATTCTGCTTCCCTCTTATTCTTTTCTTTCATGCCTTTATTCAAATGTTTTTGTACTTTCTTGGGCACACCCAGTGGGATTTACTGATGGAAAAGCAGGTTTTTCACTCCTTCCAGAAGTGTTGGGCACTGAGACAGCTGAAGGACATTCAGCACAAACCACTGCATCCAAAAGCAAAGGGCTTTTTTGACAATACATGAAATCACAGAGTCATGGAATGGTTTGGGTTGGAAGGGACTTTAGAGTTCATCTCATTCCACCCCCTATCATGGGCAGGGACACCTTCCACTGGCCCATGTTGCTCCATGCCCCATACATCCTGGCCTTGGACACTTCCAGGGATGGGGTAGCCACAGCTTCTCAGGGCAACCTGTGCCAGGGCCTCCCCACCCTCACAGGGAAGAATTTCTTCCCTTTCTCTAACCTAAACTTCCCCTCTTTCAGTCTGAATCCATTCCCCTTGTCCTGTCACTACGTGCCCTCATGAAAAGCCTCTCTCCAACCTTCTTGTAAGCCCCCTTTAGGCACAGAAAGGTGCTGTGGAGTCTTCCCTTCCCTTCTCCATGCAGAGCAGAGGAAAGAGGAAGGAATGCCACGAGGTGAAAGCTCAGCCACACCTTCCAAAGCGCTCCCACGAGGACAGGACTTTTGAGTACCTCCCTGTTCCCACAGCACCTTGACAATTCCCAAGGATCCCAAGCCCCAGTGGGTCAGGCAGCCAAGGTTTGGTGATTCAGCAGCAAACCCCTCCCACAGCAACTCAAGGTGATGCTGATCTCAGTGAACAAACCTGAGCTGCGGTTTCATGCAAACTTTTTTCCTCCTTTTAGGCCTTATGGGTTCGTGTCCCCTGAATTTCGCTCTCAGTTTCAGGCATGAATGAATTCAAAATCTTTAGGTAAAATTCAGGTTAAAAAACCCTACCTGGCTTGGACTAGTTTCAGTACAAACCTGAGCAAAACCACAGAACTGCTGCTGGTTTCCAGACCAAACCATACTTTTCACCTTGTTTTTTTGGGGTTTCATTATGAAAGTTTCATGGAGCCTGAAAAAAAAAAAATTAGGCATGAAACTTAAGCACTTTGAATTGCTGCCTGTCCACTTCTGTCTACTGGGAATATGATGGTTGGCAAGGCAAATCTTGGCAGCAGAGACAACTCTGTGCCCCAAATGGACCCGCAGCTGAAGAGAAAATAGATTAATTGACTGTCTCTGAGCTCGACTTGGTTTTGGTCTGTTGGAACCTGGGCAGGTTTGCAGACTAAGGAGTCAGAAGCAACTTCCAAGACAGAAGCCTCAGTGATAACAATGGGATCTGCAAAATCACCCTGGCCAACAGTGACCTGAGAGGAGAACCTGCTGATATCCCACGGAATGATACAAGTGAAGGGTTCTATTAATAAAGTTGAAATTAAGACAGATAAGAAATGTGTGAATTCACAAAAAATACAAAATCTCTCTTGGTTGATACTCAGCTATAGCTGTGTGTTGTTAGATAGTTTTGATGGAGTATATTAGTTTTAGAAATATGTGTGTGTGTTAAGAGTCCTTTCTTGTACTCTTGAAATCCCTGTGCAGGGGAACATAAAGGTGCAAGAATGGAAACATTTAGTGCCTTTTCTGCCATTTCTGAGTAGAACTGGAACTTCAGTCAAAGAGGAATAAACTGTCCTTTTTGTTTTTGATGCAGTCAGGGTGTCTTATTAACAACTCAGGCTTACAAGCCTCTTACTAAGACACTAAAACTGTGTCTGTGCAAAAAGTTGTCAGCTACATTGGCCTTGGTGTTGCTTTTGTTGTGTGGTTTCAGTCTTGACTACAGACCCTGGAGGACAAAAAAGTCCTGGATTCTCTTTGTCAAGGTGGGAAATCAGTGCAGGCATAGTCAAGTAAACATCTTCTGTATCTCAGGGCTTAAGGAGCTTTGGAAAATGCTCAAACTCCAGTATTGTTCTCTCTTATTGGTTAAGAGCAGCTTCTTGCAGTGGAAATTAAAACCTGGATCAATTCTAAGTCTCCAGCACTTGGTGGCTCAGGCTACTCCCACAGAGGAGTGTGGTGCACATGAAGGATAATTTCACCTTGAATTTGTGACAATAAATGAAAACAGGAGTGAGGTGAAGGATGGGCAGTACTGGAGACATAATATATTGTAGAAAATCTGTCTTGAAATGCAACTCATTTTCAGTGATATACAAGGAAAGGTGTGTGGTTTTGCTGGATACATTTCCAAAAGGCATTTGTCACCTACTGAGCCAATTCTGTCATTCAGGATACATCAGGACTAATTCTTTTGCTGAATTCCTTAAAAGTGACCTTGTTGAGCACAACTGAACCAGGAAACTCAACTAGACTGGAAGATTTCATTTTAGAGGACAGCCAGCTTTCATCTCAAAGGCATCCAGTCATGATGGACCTGCCACTTCTTCCAAGAGAGTCAATGTTTAACTCCAGTCTCATGGATTTGCTTCTCTTTTCTGTTGGATTGACAGAGAGCCAGAGACACAGAAAAGAGGAGAATCTTGGGGTGTTTGTTTGTTTGTTTGTTTGTGTTGTTGTTGTTGTTGTTTGTTTTTCTTTGTTTGTTTTGGGGGTTTTTTTTTCCCCCTTCACCTCCTGTGTCATTAACTCTCATTTCTACTGGTCAAAACTTTCCTTTTCTTAAACTAAATTAACATAGAACAGGCTTCAGATTTTCTTCTTTCCCCACTTTGAATAAATAAATCAATCAAATTGCTCACATTTTTACTCAGTAAAGGTATTTTTCTAGACCCCAAATCTACTTTTTTTTCACTCCTTCCCCTGTGATTTCTCAGCAAGAAAAACATGCCACTGATTTTCCCTGCTCAACAGAGAGCAGGGTGGGAAACTGCAACTTCAACCAGTGTTTTGAATGAACGAAAGAAAAACACAGCAAACAATTGAAAGTTGGAGGCACCCACTCAAATGCAAAAAATAACCCCTTTCTCTGTGGCCACTGTTAAAGGCAGCGACGTGGTTCCAGGATGTGTCTGCTACGTTTGGTTTGTTGGGTTTGAACTGTTTTCTGGAGGAGGTTGGCCCATGGGTAAAAACCAGGCTGAAAGGAAATCTGGTTTCCCACCTGGTCTCTGCCACAGCCCTCCTGCCTGACCAGAGGAAGGTGACAGCTTCACCCGGGAGGTCTCAGCATCCCTTGGAAGGGAAGGATCATTTGAGATGAGATGTTGGTGACTTTCCTGAAGTTCCTCAGGCTGGAAACTCGGGGAAAGAGGGTGGGAGGGGAAGAATGGCAAGTTTGCAAGGAAAGCCACCCAGACACACTTTGCACTTCTCTGCTGTTCTGTGAACACCTTGGGAAGAGATGTGTGAAGCCAGCACTGAGCAGGACCTGATACCTAAATCCAGCCTTTCTCACCCCAGACCTGAACTCCTTTTACAAGATCTGCTTGATTTCTATCATTTAACAGGCGGAAAAACTGAGGCAGAGGAGGGAGAAGTAACTAATGGAGCAGGATCACCCCAAAACCTTTGCCAGATACATTGGACAAGTGGGTTTCTACCCTGAACTCCAACAGTTTGTAGAAACAGGATTATGAGCCAGAGAAAAGCTCCATGAGCACCTGTGACAGGGGGTTGTCCCTCTTGTCCCAGCTGAGCCTGAGCTGGGCAAGGCAAGGAATAAGGGAAGGAGCATGGTGAAGGTAATGAGGAGGTGGTGGAGTACATTATGAGAGAACATGAAGCTGCTTTGACATGAGCAAAGGAAACTTCACCTTTGGAATTTCAAAAAGTCGACTCGACATTTCTGCCGTGGCAGATAAACATCTCTCTCTCTTTTATGACTGGGAATCGTATTTTTTTCTGTTTATAAATAGAAAACAAAACAAAACAACACAAAAAAAGCATGTTCCCTCGTGTTATTTCCTCTGGGGCTTTTTGGGGGTAGCTGGCTGTGGGTGGTAAACAGCTCACAAAGAAGTTGTTATTATTATTAGTCAATATGAAGCAGAGGAGGGCAGGGGCTGAGGTTGTGAAGTGCCAAGTCTGAGCTCACCACAAGCCAAATGTAGGTGTGTTGCTCACCTACAGGGAGGGAGGGACAGCACAGCAGAGCTGTTCTGTGCCTCTCATTAGTGCTGATTTGTGATAATATCTGTATTCCTACAAGCATTTCTTCTTGCCAAAAGGCAGCTTAGGCAGCTACACACACACATTTGAAAGTCTGAAAACCAGCAGTGAGACATAAAGGCACCAACAAGCTGCTCGACAGAGTTAGCAAAGCACTTAGGAATGCATTTTGGCCTTGACAAAGCCTCTCTTGTGTCATGGTAACAGCCAGCAGTGGAAACATGTGGTCTGGGTTGCTCTACAGACATTTCACAAGCCAGGCTGGGGAACTTGCAGGCTGAGCAGGCGATGCAAAGGCTGAGAGGGAGCAAAAGCCCGAAGGTTGTCTGGTCTTTAAGGCTCTGTCTTGCACCCTGGAGTGCGTGGGCTGCCGCTCCTTGCTGGAGCATCCTCAGCTTTGAGCAGCAAAAGCCTTCAGTGCTGCTGCATGAATGGTCCTGCAGGCAATGGCTATGGATGTGGGGAGAGGAGAAACCTCTGGAGCCAGGACTCTGAGCCACCCCCGGGGTCTCTGCATGCCCATGTGGGCTCCAGGAATGGGGGGCAGTCTCAGCAAGCAACATATGGACCACCAAACCCAAGGTAACCTTAATCCTATGGGTGCCTGGGCGTATTTGGGGTGTGCTGGGGATAAATCTGACCAGTGCAGGCTTTAGAATGATCTTCTGGGCAGCTTCAACCATCAGGGCAGTGCTGGCCTGAAGGACATGACCAGTGACAGCCCTACTGCAGGACTGACTGTGCAAGTTCCCAGTCTAGGGCTCTGCTCTCCTGTGTCTGAGTCCAAAATGGTCTGAAACCAACTGGAACTTCTCAGAGTGCCCAGAGAAGCTGTGGCTGCCCCATCCCTGGAAGTGTCCAAGGCCAGGTTGGATGGGGCTTGGAGCAACCTGGGCTGGTGGAAGGTGTCCCTGCCCGTGGCAGAGGGTGGAATGAGATGGTCTTTAAGGTCCTTTCAACCCAAACCAGACTGTGGTTCTATGAGTCTATGAAATGCAGCAGTGGATTCCCCTCCTCTCGAAAATGCTGTTTCATTAAGAGCAAAACCGGATTTTGAAAAGACGACTGTTCTGATAAAACTTTCCAGAACTTTAAAAAAAAAATAATAAAAAAATCTTTACATCTTAATAAGCTTGAAAGACACAAGTTCAGCACTCTGGGAATCAATAATTTCATTTTTCTATAAAATGACATTTTGTTTTGGAACACTCCACTTGTTATTTTATTTACTCAATGTATTTATTCAGCTTGAAACTGTGGGAAAAATTAAGCCCTTTGATCTCCGTTTGCTCCATTTTAGTGGTGGAGAAAAGGGACTTTTTCTTTGTGATCCATTTCGAGGATCATTTTTTTTTTCTGAGTAGAAGTTATTCTTAAGTTGCAACATTATGACCCAAATACAGAAGCTAATTCCTGATGAAATATTTGCAAGACTGGTGGTTTTTCAGTGATAGCAAACTCTGTCAGCACTTCTATTCAGTAATTCAGGAAGAATTCCCTTACTGCCAGTCTTAGGAATTTCGTAACACTTTGAAAAAGGGTCAGTTTGTTTTGTTCCCTGAAGATGCCAAGAATCCCTCAGTGCAAGAAGGGTTGGATGATGATGCACAAGATGGGGCAGGGACTAGCAGGTGGGAAAGGTAGGTGGAGTAGAGGGACAGCTGGATAAGAAAAGAGCTGGAGCAATAGGTGAGGGACTAGGTGGCTGAAAGATTAAATTTAGGGGACCAAGGGAGTGGGAGGGATGTTCGCTGGGAAGACACGGCTTAAAGCCAGGGCTCCTACTTCTACCAGCACTGCATGTCCCTTGGGAACATTGTAGGATCACAGAATTCCAGAATGTGCTGAGCAGGAAGGGACTCATAAGCATCATCCAGTCCAACCTTCAGCCCTGCACAGGATGATCCCAAACAGTCACCCACTGTGCCCCAGAGGATCATCCAACCCCTCCTGGAGCTCTGGCAGCCTCGGGGCTGTGCCCACTGCCCTGGGGAGCCTGGTCAGTGCCCACCACCCTCTGGGGGAAGAACCTTTTCTTGAGATCCAACCCAACCCTGCCCTGACACAGCTCCAGCCCTTCCCTGGGTGCTGTCCCTGAAGTGTGGGGTCCCTAAAGGGGTGACTCATGATGCAACGCACACCACGTATGGACTGGGGCACCACGAGGGACTCTCTGAAGCACCAAGACTTGGGGCTGCCTTGAGAGTGAGGGAAGAACTTCTGCCCTTTGTGGGGCAGCACTTGAGTGTCAGAGGGCTGGGGGAGGGGGCTGGGGGATGGGAGAGCCATGGAGTGCCCAGGATGACCATCAGTGGAGGGGTGGGGGGCAATCAAGAGCAAAGAGACTGTGTGGGAATGGTCCAGAGCTGGACAGGACATATACACATAGCAGGGGACTGAAGAGGAACAGAGAAGGAGGATTTTGGGGGGAAAGGGCAGCACAGTGGGCACAGTGGGGATGGAGTGAGGTTTTCCGGGGTGAAAGTAGCACAGTGGGCACAGCAGAGGTGGAATGAGGTGGTTTGGGGTAAGGGCAGAACAGTGGGCACAGCAGAGTTGCAGTGAGGTTTTTGGGAGTGAAAGCAGCACAGGGGGCACTGCACAGGCTGTGTGCCCTGAACAGCCTCTGGCACTGGATGGTACAGGGTGTGAGTCACTGTGTAGGCAGTGGATGTGGTGCAGGGCTTGGAGAATGGGCAAGACCCAGCCCAGCCCTGCTGCCCACTCTCCTGCCTTGAAGGACAGGCAGTGCAGCAGGAAGGGATGGCCTGGGCACGGCTTTGCCAGGCTCCCTGGGATTTGGGCATGGGGGCAGTGCCCATCCTTACAGAACACTGTCCCAGGGGATGGAGACAGGCAGAGTCAGGCAGCTCCTGTGGTGGGTGCTCCAGCAGAGCAGCAAACACACTCTGGTTTCGATGCATTTCTCTGAGGGATTGTTTTGGGCACCGTTTTTCTGACCCCAACCAGCAGCTGGGCCGGTGGTTCTCCACTCAAAGGCAGATTTTCTAGAGGAAGCCTTTGAGGCTTTTATGGCTCTATTTTTATAATGTCAAAATCTAATACTTAGCCTGACCTGGGAAGTTTAACCCTGGTGAATAGTTCAGTGGGTGCAGCCACTGAATGGCAATAAATCAGTTGGATTAATTTAGGCAGAGGAGGAGGGAGGAGGTGCCCCCAGTGCTCAGGTTACCACAGGATACAGTCCTAGACGGCTGCACAGCCCACGGCCTGTGCTTTCAACACTCCTACGGGGGAAGGAGCTGTGATAGCCATCTCTGAGCAAAGGGGTGGCTCTAAAACTGGGAGAAAGTGCTTCAGTGAATCATCAATTCATTGGAAAAGGCACTTTCAGGTTGACCAAGCCTATTCATGAATTGGAGTTGGATTTTGCTGAATGGTTGAGGTGAAACCACAAGGGCTGATCACTTTTGGAAGTGCTGAAACGCCAGAACTAGGCAGGATTAAATAGTGGCTTAGGTGCCAAATCAAGTGATTTTACACTTGTCAAAACCTGAGACACATGATGGAGATATTGTTCCTTATCCATTAACTGGCTGATTAAGTCACCAAAGTAGACCATAATAACTGCAGATATGATCTCCCTCTCTGAGTAATTCAGACCACAGTTTTGAGCAATCTGCCCCCATCCTCGAGAAATCATTGCTATTAAATAACATGCACAAACTAGAATATCATAGACTGAATGAAAGTGTAGGAAAATACCTGATAATAATTCCCTGAAAACTGCAAGTAAAAATTCCATCCCTGGGATACAATTTTACAGGCTAAATACCAATTAAAGAGGTCTATGGATTCAAACAGGACTCAACAGGAGATCAAACAACCCTTTCAGTATTAGTTGGGGTATAACTTTATTTTTATTCCAGGAGCAGCAGCAGCAGCACAGAAAATATGTGTTCCATACCTACAATAAAACCATTCTGGGTGCAGATTGTCAAGGGCCACTTAATGAAACAAGAAATAAAATCACATAACTGTTTGGGGTGGAAGGGACCTTAAAGATCTTCTTGTTCCAACCCCTTGCTATGGGCAGGGATGCCTTCCACTCAGCCAGGTTTCTCCAAGCCCCATCCAACTTGGTCTGGAACATTTGCAGGGTCATCACCCACTGGTCTTTGGTCCCTACAGTGAACCAGAACACTCTCCTGGGTCAGCCCAAATACCCACCCACCCTGATGCACCATCAACAAGCAGCGTAATTAAGTCCCAGATGCTTCAGGAGAGAGGGTGAGCAACAGGAAGAACACAGTGAGCATTCACTCGAGTTAGCCAATTCCTACTTGAGTCCAGTTGCACACTGATAATATCCATAAAGTGACTGCTCTTTTAATTCATCTTAGATGTTTTGAAGGGCTTGTTTTCCTGAGGTGCCCTTAGATTTGTTAGGTAACAACCTGGATCCATCTCTGGCTCTCTGCCTTTATGTTCAATACCACATAGAGCCTCTTTACTTTGGAATGAAGAGACATACACAGAACTTTTCCAAAGGGGGTTGTCCACCTTATTTCATGGATGTCCTTCAGGAGGGTGTGGTTCATGCCCTGGCAGGAGTTGTCTGTCTCCACTAATTCAGCTGCCACCAGGGAGCTCCATTCCTGGGACACTGCAATGACTGGGCAAACAAAGCCCCCACGTACAGGGGAGCTGCTGCCTGAAGTCTCAGACAAGAGAAAAAGAGAAGGAAAATCAAAAGCAAAATGTCTTTGTACAAACTCTGCAGGGCAGGCAAACCTGATGGGCTGTGAGCCCCGGGGCCTGAAACCCTGGGGAACAATGAGAGAAAGGAGTTGTGTGCCCAGAAAGGGCCCTGGGGGTCCTGCTCAGTGGCCAGTTGAGCACGAGCCAGCAGTGCCTGGAGCCAGGAGGGACATCCCTGTCCTGGAGAACATCAGGGGAGGGAGGGGAATGTCCCACTCTGCTCCTCACTGGGGTGGCCATACCTGCAATATTGGGGAGTTTGGGGGGACAGCTCTAGTACCCACATGGGGAAGTGGGGGACCCCACAGGGTCCTGCCTGTGCTGCTTCCTCCCAGAAACCAAAGAGAGACACCTTCCCCTTCCACTGTGCCCATCTCTAATGCCTTTTGCTCCGAGCTGAAACACAAGCACACACAATCCCAGAATCCCAGAATGTGCTGAGTTGGAAGGGACCCACAGGGATCATCCAGTCCAGCTCCTGGCCCTGCACAGACACCCCAGCAATCCCACCCTGTGCCCCAGAGGATCATCCAACCCCTCCTGGAGCTCTGGCAGCCTCGGGGCTGTGCCCACTGCCCTGGGGAGCCTGGTCAGTGCCCACCACCCTCTGGGGGAAGAACCTTTTCTTGACATCCAACCCAACCCTGCCCACTAGAGCTGCACCCCCTTTTCTTTCCCCCATCCCCTGCATGAAGAGCCAGGAGGGATGCAGCCCTTTCTGGGGACAGCCCAGCAGGGAGACACTGAGCAGCTCTGCTTGGCCTTAAGAGGTTTATCCAAGAGCTGAAAGTTCCAAAATTACACAGAAAACCCAAAATGACACATTATTTACTTGCTGAAAGAGCTGAAGCAGTTTAAAGGTTTGGTTTAACTTCAGCTGGTGCCAGGTCAGTTTTGGTTTTGATCGGCGTTCGTCCCCCCATCCCTAAAGGTGCAGGCACAGCGAGAACACACCTCAGGCTGACAGATTTCTGCTGTGGTTTTCTATGGTTTCCTGAGAAGCAGGGGACATTTCTTGTTATGCAGTTTCACAGAAACCCACGAGTGTGCCTGAGCATTTTGGAGCCCCAACAAACAGCTCTGGCTGCTGAAAAGTCACCCGGGGACAAACGCTTTGTGGCCCTTGCCACGGTCCTGGTGGGAGCAGGAGAGCCCTGAGGGACAGGGATGTGCTGCTGTGGAGGGGGCTCTGAAGCTGCAGAGAAAAATGGGGTTAGTATTTTAGAAGCATCTGTGGCAAATTCCTCTCCAAGATCCTCCCACAAGGCAGTGTGTGCTGAGCAAAGGTGATGCAGAAAGGACAGCAGGAGGGACGTGGTTGTGTCCTATGTTCCCCTGGGGCTCATGAGGTGTTCTCTTTTTAATTCAAAATTTAATTAAAATCGAGCAAAATTAAAAGCAAAGCAAAATTAAATTTTTTTAAATTAAAAAATTAATTAAAATTTTTAATGAAAAAACCCTTTAGAGGTGCTATTTTTGTCTTTGTTTTGCTTTTGTTTGTTTTTGTTTATTTTGTTTTGTTTTGAGTTTTTTGTTGTTTGTTTTTTTTTGGTGGGATTTTTTGTTTTTGTTTGGGTTTTGGTTTTGTTTGGTTTATTTCTTTTTCTTTCATTCAGAAAGGCATTCAGTGGAAACTACTCGAGCAGGAGCCAGGCAGCCTCTGTGTGCCTGCTGAGCTCATCCCCATCCCTGTGCCTGGAGGGGCAAAGGGCTGCCCATGGGAAGCAATGGGGAGGATGGGGAGGATGTTTTTGGCCCTGGCAGTGTTTTGCTGTGGGAACTGAATGGATGTTCCATGTCTCTGTGCTTGGGTAAACTGGAAATCCCCAGGAAGCTGGAGTTCCACCGAGGGGCTGCTCAGAGCTTCCAGTTGGAAGTGCTTTATCGAGTTGTCTGTGAGAAGGAAAGTTTAGTGGAGGAAGAATAAGGAGCACTCAGTTTGCACCACTGCCCTTGCCCACATGGAGAACTTCTGTGTCTGCCTCTGCTGGTTTGCAGTTCTTCAAGCAAAGACACGAGGAAAGGCTTCTCCCATAAGGAAATCCTTCTTCCAAGCATGGAAGAAAAAAAAGAAGAGAGTGAGAAAAAAGCAAGACAGTTACAGAAGGGATGACATTGGATGATTAATGAACCAAACCATCTCTCTTGCCCCAACCACAGCATCACACAATGGGTTTTCACTTTTTCCCATGGTCCTCCTAAATATCCTCATCCTGAGGATCAGGTGCTTCAATCTGATGTTTCTGTACCTCAACCTGTAGAAAGGGACTGGGGCTCTGACCAGGGAAGGTGTAACTACTGGTATTCATCTTAATAGGTGGATAAGAACTCTTGAAACACTGTGATGTCTCTTACACTTTAACATATAAAACATCTCTTGAAAGAATGAAGACATAAAACATTATCTTGTGACTCCTACAGGGACAAAGAGGCCAGCCTTCAACTTACTAAATTATCAATTATAAACAACACCACTGCCATTTATTGCTGTGCACCCAGCTGGAATGGTGTCAGTGGAGAAATAAGAGCTGCCAGATGGGAAAAGTGGCCAAAAATGATCAGCTCTAGGTTTCCTGCTTTTGAAATTCCAACTTGATGAACCTCTTAAGGATGTGCTGAGTACTTTCAGCCACAATGGAAGTCAGAGGGAAGGTCCTGCAGCAAAGACTGGCTGAAGAAACAAGCCTTGGAACATGTCATCTTGGCCAAGTGGAAGTGAAGGCTCCCAAATTCCCAGGAGAGCTCACACCAGCTGAAGTGAGAACCCTTTCTGCCTGGCTTGAGGCTCTTCCACAGGTTTGTAGGCTTAGGACTGTTCACAGTCTCTAACCATGATAAAAGGAAAGAGTAATAGAATCATAAAATCCCAGAATGGTTTAGGTTGGAAGGACCTTAAGGCCATCTCTTCTATCCCCCTGCCATGGGAAGGGACACCTTCCACTAGACCAGGTTGCTCCAAGCCCCATCCAACCTGGCCTTGAACCTCTGGGCAACCTGTTTCAGGGCCTGCCACCCTCACAGGGAAGCATTTCTTCCTTATATCCAACCTAAATCTCCCCTCTGTGAGTTTGAAGCCATTCCCCCTTGTCCTGTCACTCCACATCCTGAAGAACAGCCTCTTTCCAGCTTCAAGAGGGTGTTTTTCATAGTATAAGTAAAAGAACCTGTGGCAATTTGAGGGGAGGAGTTTTTCCTCCCACTGAGGTTCACAGGGCAGTTTAACCCCAGCCCAGCTGCACCTTTGGATGCCAACTCAGCCCTGCTGAGCTACAAACCCTTTGTTAGAGCGAGGGGGGTGGATCTTTTTTTTTTTTTTTTAATTTATTTTAAGAGTGTTTGTTTTCTGTGTTTTAATTTTTTCCAGGAAGAGATAACTGCATCTCAGAACTGATGCACTCCAAAACCTTTAAATGCTGGCACCGCTTATTAGCTGCTTGCTCAGTGGAGAATATTTTTCCTTATATAGATCTTTCAGAAACTAGGTCAGAGGATTAACGTGAGTGCCAAAAATCCTCTTTGACAGCCTGCCTTCCTTCATTATTTTCTCACTTTGCCCACTGCAGGCCTGCCAGCTCCTCTGCTGGCTTCTCCTGTGGTCAGCAGTGATGTCCACAAAAGGTGTCTCCACTCAGACCCTGCAAACGCCCTTGGTTGGCCTGTCCACATCTTTGACTCCGACTTCACTCCCCTCTGAGGAAGGAGAGGTTGTTTCTCACAGAACTGTGGCAATACCACACCAGCCCAGGCATTTGGGTGATTTTGTGAGCGGCAAAACACCTGAGCACAGCTGCCCTGGTGCTCTGAAGGATGGCACAGTGAGGACACATCGCCCACATTTTCAGGAGGTGCTGTTCTGAGAAGAGGGCAGTGGGCTGCATGCCAGGTGAGCTGCTCACACAACCATCCTGCTGAAAAGCTGAATCTTCTCAAGGGGAGCTTCTAGGAAGTTCTGCAGGGCAAACAACAGTCAGAAGAACCGAAGCCTTCTGTGAAATGTTTGCCCTGCCCACGACAGCCTCGTCTCGATGCTCTGCTGTTCACACAGCACACACTGTGGTGCTGACAGGGCATTTCTGGCCCTGCTGTTTCCAGGACATGGAGAACACCTTGCTGAGAGCTACTTGGAATCACAAATGGCCTGGGTTGAAGGGAACATTAAAGATCATCTGCTGACAGACCTGAAGTAAACCAGTCCAAGGACTGATGTGGCCACAGCTATATCACAGACTCACAGAATGGTTTGGTTGGAAGGAACCTTAAAGATCATCTTCTTCCACCCCCTGCCACGGGCAGGGACGCCTCCCACCAGCCCAGGTTGCTCCAACCTGGCCTTGGACACTTCCAGAGATGGGGCAGCCACAGGTTTTCTGGGCAACCTGTGCCAGGGCCTGCCCATCCTCCTAAGGAAGAATTTCTTCCCTCTCTCTAACCTAAACTTTCCCTCTTTCAGTGTGAAGCCTCTTTTCCTGTCACTACCTGCTCACCTAAACAACCTCTCTCCAATATATGTGTAAACGTATAGATACATTTACCCACACATATCCACACATGCAGGTCATCAATAAAAGATTTTAAAACTGCCATTATAAAACTACTTTCCTGAAAAAGTATTTTTGCTTTGCAGTTGGAATGAAAGTCCCTTGCCAGCCATGGGAGTCCTTTCTGCTCTTTCTTCCCCAGGTCCATGGGCTAACAAGCTGCACACGCAAGTTGCCCACTCTTCATTTGGGCACTTGCTGTTCAAACAGCCGAGTGTGCCCATGATTTGCTTCCAGCTCTGTTCCAGTTCCAAACAGCCCTGCAGGGGCAGCTGCCTGGCTTTGCTGCCTTTATGATGGAGCCCAGGGAAAACCCTCAGTTTTCCTGCCTCACATTTAGAGGGAAAGTTGGTCTCTTATCTCAGAGGTGCTGTGTGTCTCCATTTCTGCCGGGCTGTGACACTCCCTGGGTACCCACACAGGGAATCTGCTCAGGTGGTGTTTCTTCAGTGTTCAGCTAAACCAAAGAAAACAGATTCTTCAGCAGCCAGACTGTCACAAAGCTTCCCAAATCATGGCTCCATTGAGATGGGAAGTTTGTTGAGAATTGCCTGGCTGTAGCAAGGAAAAAAGCTCTAAGGGCACAGGTGGTTTAAACTCTTCCATGGGAGATGCAAAACTTTCCAGCCAGGACTGTTAAAGCTGGCAGTACACAATTACTGTTCCTTTATTTGATTATGTTCACCATCTGCTCAGGCCTGAGGCACAGGAAGCAAGCTCTGATCTGGGGTGAATCCCTCCCAGGACACAGACACCTTGAGGTCTCTTCCTTTCCTTTCTTTAATGTACTTTGAAGCATATTGATGAATGAACTGGTTCCTACAGGAATCAGAGGACTCCTACTGATAAACACAGCAGAACTGGAAAGATGATCATGCTCTTATCACACACTGGCAGAGGAGAGGAAGGGAGTATCCATTAACCAGTTTGGGAGTGCTGGTGTCCTCTGTTTGCAGAGTGGGGCTGAGGATGCTGCAGGTCCAGGCTGTCCCTGTGCCATCCCAGTACCTGCTGCCACCTGAAACCTCCGTGGTTTTCTCTCGCTTTCTAAGCTGCCAGAAACCCTGACATTTGTGCTGAGCTGGTAGAACTCTGGGGTCTGTGCACCAGGGATGCTGCCAGCCTTGAAATGGTTGTATTTATATATAGAAATGTGTCTCTCTGTTAGATGTGTGCACAGGCTGCTCATGTGTACACACGGTGCACAATGTTAGAGAAGGATTCTGTTCATGGCCCTGAGCCTGTCTGAGCTCAGAAAGCATTTGGACAGTACTCTCAGGGCCAGGGTGGGATTGTTGGGGTGTCTGTGCAGGGCTGGGAGTTGGACTGGATGGTCCTGATGGGTCCCTTCCAGCTCAGGGCCTTCTATGAGTCTATAACTCTCTAAACACGAATGGTTTTTACCCATCTGTAGGTAAACACAGCTATGATCCATCCATCCATCCATCCATCCATCCATCCATCCATCCATCCATCCATCCATCCATCCATCCATCCATCCATCCATCCATCCATCCATCCATCCATCTGTGTATCCCACCTGTTGAGGTACAGCTGACCCACTGAAGGGTGAAAGTTTTTGGCACTCCCTGCACTCAGGGCATCACTTTACCCCAGAGTCAGAAGGTTGATGGGGTGAAGTGTGTTTAACCAGCCCCAGAACCTGCCGGGGAGAGCCTTTGCCCTGGCAGAGCCCCAGCCCAGGGGCCTCTCCAAACCCCCAGCAGCTCCCACAAGGCAGGCAGGAAGGCAAACAAGCTAAAGGGGCTGCACTCTGCAGAGTACCCAGGGCTGTGTCACCTGGAGGGAGTTATTGCATCCTCCAGCACATGGGGTTTCACCACAGGAGTCTCCTGTCCGAGTTCTTCCCTGTCTCTGATGGCAGGATGGCACAGCTGGAGGGCACTGCACAGATGTGAACACACACACACACTTGTGCCAGCACTGCTCTGGGTGGGAGCTGCACTCAGAGCAAACCCGTCTCCCTTCCTTGCTACGATGTGGAAACTGCATCACGTCCAAGAGCTACTTTTCACTCCATGGCCGAGTGGAATGAAAAGGGTTTGGGAGGAGGGAGATGGTTCGGGGTGAAACAGGGTTTACAACTGAGGTTTTGCTCAGGGACACCAAAATTTTGGTGATTCAGAGAACTTTACCCACTTCAGTGAGAAGAGCTCCGAGCAGCAGCTGGAGCTGTGAGGGCTTGGAAAGCCTTTTGGAGAGCAAAGACTGGGCTGGTTGGATGAAATCAGAGCTGTGGTATCAGGCCATCCTCCCAACTTAACCCCCCCAAAATCCATGTTTCTAAGTACAACCAAGGGCTTTGAAGGAGAGTCCTTAGGTGTGAGACTGACAAAACATGGAGCTGCCACCTGTCCAATGGTCCAGTGAACTACCTATTTTTAAAAAATTGTGATTAGTTTGACTGCTGTGGCAGTGCTGCAGTGGGGTGTGTTATTTTCAGGCAGTCTGGCTACTAAAAGGTAGAAGAGGAACAAATCTTACACTGAAAACATATAAAAATTGTCATCTCAGAGGGCTAATCTAATTTTTACTGTTTATTTTCCAGGGGAAAGTCAAATGGTTCAGGGTATAAACCAAGTCAGAATATGATGGATTTTTAGTTCTGCTTTCAGTTTATCTCAGCCACTTATACTTCTTGAGTTGGTCGTAATGGAGCTGAGTCATCTCTGTAGGGGCTACTGCAGATTTTTCCTTTTAAACCTTTTTCTAGGGAAGGCAGCTTTTATTTTTTTTTTTTTTTTTTTTCAATTAATTGCT